>CM077805.1:2893382-3130803 GCA_039737535.1 Lagodon rhomboides
ATGAAGTGTATGTTTGTTGTCCTTCCTGGTCACTGTGTTGCAGCTGGTTGTTGATTGGCTGGAGAGCATCGCCAAAGATCAGATTGGAGATTTTTCTGATAACATAGAATACTACGCCAAAAACGTCTGCTGGTGAGTTCCCACCTGTCTGTTGTTAGATATGAAGTCTGCAGTCGTGTGTGTTGAGATAAAGAAAGTAAAACGTGTGTGTTTCAGGGAGAACACCCTCCACGCGCTGAAGATGAGGAGGAAGAGCGGCTCGGCCTTCACTGTTCCTCTGGTCACTGAGCTGGTGAGGCCAGTTACCACGGCAACAAACACATCCTCATCCCCACACTGTTTGTACATGTAGAACTAATGTGTGTCTGTGTGTTCAGGACCCAGACGCTCCTCTCCGGCAGCAGCGCCCCCTGGCGGACCTGGACAGAGAAGACGACGCCCGGCTGCTGAAGAACCTGTTCACACTGATCAGAGCGGGGATGACCGAGGAGGTACAGATACTGTATTTAAAGGGCCAGTACACACAAATGTGCCATTTACCCTTAGTAGCATCAAGCAATGCAGTTAAGTTTGTACTTTGTACTGATTTGTGCCTCCACCCAAATACAAAGTTTTCATGAATCTAGAAAGATTTGGCACTTCAACCGATGGATTCAGAGTTTTTCCAAGTCTGTTTTAAATAAAACTGGGGATTTAAAGACCCTGTCCTAATGTGCTTTCAATGTAAAAGTTGAGGCGTCAGCAGTCTGAGTTTATCAAATCAGGTGGATATCTTCCACAGTTTTTTTTTGTATTTTGGGTGAACAACCCTTCAGAAAAATGCTGCATCGCTTTGGCCTCCCTGGTACTTGCAAGTCATTTCCCAGTGGTGATGAGAAAGGGATCCGTTGTGTGGTGATAGCGTGTAGAAATGGCAGCTGCTGATGTGCGTCTCTGTTGGCATACGTGTGTGTTGTCTGTTGTCCTCAGCTGTTACTGTGTGTGTGTGTGTGTGTGTGTAGGCTCAGAGGCTGTGTAAGCGCTGTGGTCAGGCCTGGAGAGCAGCAACTCTGGAAGGCTGGAAGCTCTACCACGATCCCAACATGACCTCAGGTAACCTCTGACCCCAGTGTGACCTCAGAGATGAACAGTGTTCTTGTTACAGTCTGCGAGTGTGACTGCACATCTCATTATGCTGCTGCTCTGAAGAGGCCTTTGTCTTTCCTCTTCTTGCAAAATGTCTGTTACAGACCATTTCCTGTATTTTCCGATACAGCAAATCTGCAAACTGTCAGTATCTAAACCCTGCTTGTCTCTGTCTCTTCTCTCTGCAGGCAGTTCAGAGCTGCAGCCTGTTGAAGGAAACCCTCAGAGAGGAATCTGGAAGGCCTGCTGCTGGAGGATGGCTGAAGAGGTACGACGGTCTTCTTAAGAGCACCTCATTGTTGTTTAATCCGTTGATTATTTTCTTGATGAAAAGGATGAAAAATGTTGATCAGTGTTTCCTTAAGCTCAAGATGACGTCTTCAAATGTCTTGTTTTGTCCACAGCTTGTTACTAAAATGTAAAAAAATAGTGTATGAACTAAAAAACTGTCTTTTTGAAACTAAGGCACAAAATGAGTCCCTGTACATTTAGTGACACGACTCAGCAGCGATAAAACATGATACGATGTTAAGCTGCTGTGTTTGTTTGTGTGTTTCAGGAGCAGTTAAACAGATATGAGAAAGCGATCTACGCCAGCCTGAGTGGAAACCTCAAACCGGTAATTAAATCAGTTTGTATTTCTGTGTTCTTTACGTGTTTGTGATTCTGTTGTTTACTGTGTTTGCCACCGTGATGCTCAATTGATTGTTCCAATGCTGTTAATCCACATATGAAGTTAGGGGCTTCAAGTAACACTTATTATCAAGTTACCTGACAAATTTTTTGTTTGATTAGTCCGTTAATGTTTCGTGAAAGTGCTGTAATAATAGTCCAAGGTGACATTTTCAAAGAAACCCAAAAGATTCAGTTTATAGTGATACAAAAGTCAGAAAAGCAGCAAATTCTTACATTAGAAGTTGGAGCTTTAAGATAATTGGCTGAACAGTAATGACACTTCTCAGGGGAAAACATAAGTACATAAATCAGACTGTGGAGATCTGCCTGATGATAGTTTAATTAATGCCAACTATGTGTGTGTTTCTGTGTGTGTTCAGCTCCTGGCGGTGTGTGAGTCCTGGGAGGACTGTGTGTGGGCTCACTTCAGAGTGATGGTCGACTCGCTGGTCGAAAAAGATCTGATGTCATCGGGAATGGCCCACCAGGAAGTGGAGACGCTGCCACGGGATTACCTGGAGGCGAAGTACGACAGATTTTAAAGTTTATTTCCAACAACCAGCCGAACTGACTGGACAGTCTGTTCTATAGTCATTTTGTTACAAGATGGAGATTCCATCTTTTAAACCTGACTTCACTTCTCTGGCTGGTCTTTGAGAATAAAATCTAATATCTCTCTGATCGTCTCTCCACAGTTGGACCATGGAAAAGGTGTTCGAGGAGCTTCAGGCCTCAGAGCTGAAGGTGAAACTCAAACACTTCACTGAATGTGATTGGTGAATATCAAAATTACACGACCGAACCTTCATAAACCAGCTTGTTTCTGTGTGCAGAGGGTGCTGGAGGAGACGAAGGAGCATTACCACGTCATCCAGAAGTTTGTCATCCTGGGAGATCTGGACGGTGAGACCTCCTTACTTCACATCACCTCACCCTGAAAGACTGGTCCTATCCCTTAAACTTAATCTCTCTCTGTGTCTCTTTCAGGTCTGTTGGATGAGTTTGCTGATTGGCTGACAGCCTCTAAGCCCCTCCCCTCCCACCTGCTGCGTTTCATGACTCACCTCGTGCTGTTTTTCCGCTCTCTGGGTTTGGCGCTGAAGGTAATGTAGATAAATAAACATTTTGTTAAAGTCTGTTCGTGTTGACGTCTGCTGACCGGTTTGTGTCTCTTTCTCTGTCAGGAGGAGGTGTGTGTCGATGTGCTGAAGGCGTACGTCTCCCTCCTGATTCGGGATCAGCAGACCGACCTCGTCGCGAGCTACGTCAGCCAGCTGCCAGCCGAGCTCGCCACCGCTCAGTACGCCGCTTTCCTGGAGACCGTCACCCAGCCGGAGATCCGCCCCCGCTGCCTGCAGCTCGCCACCGACGCCGGTGAGACAGAAAACATGCACACTGAGGTCAGTAACAAACATCATACCTGAAAGAAAGCTGACTGTTTGTTCCTGTTTGTAGGTCTGGATGTTGCTGCGATAACAAAGCTGGTGGTGGAGACGGTGAGGGAGAGAGACGAGACAGAGTTTACACACCACAGCCAGACGCTGGAGACGGGGACGACAAAGGTACAGAGCAGAAAACAAACCATCCACTGAAAGTACGACAAAACACTTCTGACATCTTCTTTTTTTTTACATAACAAAAAGAAGACTAAAACTAAACAAATGCCGTCCTTTGAAAACACCTGTTATGCACATTAAAAAGTGTAAATGATAGCTTTTTAGCTCATCTTTGAAGTAAAAAGGAACACCTGTAAACCATGATTAAAAACAGCTGTTGCCTCAGAATGCAAAGCAGATTAAAAAGTTGCAAATGTATGATAGATACCGTATTTCACCAATTAATCGCCGGGCCGCAAACAGCCGCCTGGTTCTTTTAAACGCCTGGGGTCAGCACCCTTTCTGCGTATTAAACGCCCACCCGAATAACCGCCGGGGCAACTATTTGCATTATTTTTGCAGAAGTAAACAGTTGGCACTTCTGTTTTCTGTCAAAATAAGAGAAGTAGTTAACGTTAGAAAACGGTGTACCGTAATCTGAGATGACCGACTGACTCTTATTTTGACAAAATAACGGAAGTGTCAGAGAGAACGACTCGAGTTTAACGCCCCACCTTCACACAGCGGAGGTCGACACGGAGGAGAATGGACAGCAAATGGACATAAATGATAACGTAAGAAGGAAGAAAAATAAAAAGTGTGACGTACGTTAAGCTCGGAGTTGTGAAATACAACTGTCATCACAATAATGGCCTGGTGCAGGTCTGTGTAGAAATAAATAAAGGCCTGCAGCGAAGAGCCGCCTGCTTCTTTTAAACGCCCGGGCTATTAACTGGTGAAATACGGTAAACATTTTCGTCAGAAGACAAAGAGTTGAATCATTCTTCAACATTAGCATCAGATGGTTTGTTGTATTTGACTCTGGAGTGACTGTGATGCTGTGCTCTGACAGGAGGACCTGAAGAAGATCGATGTTATCGATTGGCTGCTGTTTGACCCCGCCCATCGAGCCGAGTCACTAAAGCAGTCCAACGCTATCATGAGGAAGTTTCTGGGTACTTCTTTTTATTATTATTATTATCATTATTAGTGTTTATTTATCTTTTATTTTAAGAATTTATATTTTTTGGTCGTAGCAGTCTCCTGTTACTCACGATGCGTTCCTTCTGTCTGTCTCCTTCAGCCCTGCAGAAACACGATGCAGCCAAGGCGGTGTTCTCTAAAGTTCCAGAGGACTCGATGAGGGAGATTTACTGCCAGTGGGCGGGCGTCGGTCAGACCAGCGCGCCTGCAGAGGACGAGAACGCCATCAGAGAACACCTGTGTATCAGAGCCTACCTGGTCAGTCGCCTGTCTCTCATATAATAATGTGTTCTTTTCAATACAGGAATTTAACGACTCCTGACCTTAACTTTGAACAACCTGTAATCTTTGGTGCCAGGTGCTGCCTTTCCAGCAATAGTTAAGAGAAAACAGCCAGTAGAGTGCTCCAAGTGCTTTAGCTGCAGCAGTATGTCAGTTCTGCAGGGCTCAATAAGGGTTATTGATCTGAATGTGTCTCTTTAATGATCTTACAGGAAGCCCATGAGGCCTTCACTGACTGGTTCAGCCACAGCAGCTCTGCCCCTCAGAAGCCAGCACCTGCCCCCGAGGCCAAGTTCACTGAGAGGGTAGCCAATGAGATGAGAGAGAAGGAATACCAGGTAAACACACACACGGTTCCTATCTATCTAATTTATACTTGTATAATACATTAATATCAAAATACTTGCTTGTTTGACTTGTGAGTAATATTTAATTTTGTGTGTGTGTGTGTGTGTGTGTCAGTCCTCTCTGGCTGCCTGGTCGTGCCGTCTGGACGTTTTAACTGAGGATGTGAAAGAGAGAATCTACAACGTGCTGCTGTTTGTGGATGGAGGATGGATGGTCGACAACAGACAGGTAACTGCAACATGAATCATACGTTTAGAAAGAATTACGGACTGAACTGAGTGTTCATATTAGTGATTACTGGTTTTTATATGTGGATTGTTTGCTTGTTTTCAGGATTCGGAGCAGGATTCGGAGCGCAGCCACCAGATGGCAGCACTGCGCTCTCTGTGTCTCCCTCGCCTCAGCTTCCTGCTGCTCAGCGTGCTGCAGAACTCCTCCAGACACCAGGAGGCGCTCCGACTCGCTGACATCATCTCGTCTGACCAGCACCGCCTCTACCAGGTAACTAACGCCTGTCAGACCCGGAGATTTTATTGATCCTGTGTGTTCTGTTTTAATCTGACCTGCAAGAAATCCAAACAATTGTCTCAAAGCCAGATGATTGATTGTTCAGGTTATTGATAAGGTGTTTGGTCCCTCTAACGGACCTTCAAACGATAACCCAGCCTTACATGAAAGTAAGTAGTAACTGTAACTGTCTTTGGCAACTTATATGAGGAAAAAAATACCGCAGCTATACGTGGAGAAGCGTCTGTCCTCCCAACTCTTCGTCACATTTCTGCCCGAAAAACGGCGTCTGTCATCGGAAAAACTCACCAAGTGTTTGTGTTGAAAAGAAACCACCGGGACAGTCAGCCCTCCCGACTGAGACTTCAGTGAACTTTCCCCCAGAAAGCAGCCTCCGTCCCTGCGAGTGAGAGAGTCAGACAGCGTCCAGTTTACTGATGGCGATTATGTAATTATGTAATTTAGAGCGAAAAACTTAACTTTGTCACTTTCCAGGATGTTTGGTGGGTCAGGATCTCAATCACGACTCATTATAACAGCATCCATATGATTATAAACTGTCCGCAGGTTTAGATTAACGGAGAACACCTGGAAAACACATTGACGTCATCATCATGACGTGTGCCGTCACGCCTCTTTAGCAGCCGCAGCGCCGCCTTTCTGTTTCAGCGGTTCGTCTGTAAGGCGGAGATGCTTCTGGCTCTGTCGAAGTTCTTTGTTCACGGTTTGATGGTTTGTTTGTTTTTCTCTCACCCATTCAGGTTTTCTCCAAAGAGGAGCTGAGGAGGTTTCTTCAGAAGCTGCGGGAGTCGTCACTCGCTCTATTGGACCGAGGACTCGACCCGCTGGGCTACGAGCTACAGCCATGAACACACAAATAAAATACACACACACACACACTGTTTTCTTTTTGGATTGTGTTAATCCGTTTGTTTGTTTTTTTTGCAAAATAAAAGCCTGTGTTTCCTGTACTGGTTTGGTGTGGTCTTTGTTATACAAGGTTGATACTGCAGACAATCAACAGATCAGATTCTGTTTATTTTGTGTTTTTAAAAAGCTGTAAAAACTACAATTGTTTTACAGTTGTTAAATGAATCTGTAAACTGACACCATATATTATGAGATTACACTTAAAACCCCAAACAAGAAAATTATCTTTATAGAGTTACTTAAACTCGCAATAGGGACACTTATAGAGAAATGATCTGATACTGAAAATATTTATTTTCCTCAACATAAAGCTACGTGATTGAGTTTTAAAAATCTATAGGTTTATTTTCCAATTTTTTTTTTTTTTGATTGGGTCAAGAGGTTAAAATATTTATTGAAAAAAATAACACATTAAATCAGAAATTCCTTTAGTCCTGCAAATGAGGAAATTTGTGAACTTGTGAAGACAAGAGAGGTGACAATGAAAATGCTCTGTACAATATATACACAGTACAATCGAATAGATAATACATGTAGTGGAGCTGTTAAGCTCAATAATCTTGCTTTTTATGAAAGAAGCATTATATTATATATTATCTTTATAAAGTTGCTGCTCAGAAGAACGAGTGAAATCCTCTGAGAGACTCTTTGTGATGTCATCCTGTTAGTTCAGCAGGGTGACACCAGGGAAAGAAATTCTGAGGTTGTGGGTTTGAGTCTTGTTTGGGTTTTGATTCTTATAAAACTGAGTGAAGTCTGAAGCACGGACTAAACAGCGCCCAGAGAATAATATTTATTATTAAATATATAATAGTGTGTGGATTATATATTTATAATCCACACACTAGTATATTAATGTTATATTAATACATGTGTAGTCATAGTACATACACTAAAGATTGATCATGCTTTGCGGTATATACTGTGTATGGCAAAGGCTATTAGGAAATAGTTAAAAATTTAGCATCAAGTCTTTTGAGTAATTTATTTGATTTTTGTAGTTTTGAGTTTCCTGCGTTTGCTTGTCAAAGCACTTTGTAAACTCTGTATTTTAAAGGTGCTCTAAGAATAAAGATTATTACTATTATTATCTTGAAATTATTGAAATAGTTAAAGGTAAATTCTGAATATTTTGCCACTGGAATAGTACCAGAAACGTGCTTTCTGTGTGTCTACGTCAGCCACAGCTGCGGCTGCAGTGTCACTGTTCCACCAGCAGGGGCGCGACACCAACTGTAGTCTATGAGGGATCAACTGAACAGTTGCTAAACGGAGCGACTGTTAGTAGTTCAAATGTCCGCTAAAGTGGCAGATAAACGCTGTTGATGGATATTATTTAATCAAGAGTAACTGACAAGGTAGGTACATGAAGGTTGCACTTTATTACGCCTGTGTTTACTGCTGTAATAGTAGAAGCAGAAGTTAGCTGGCTGTTAGCAGCGGCGTGCGAGAAGGCCGCGGAGCCTCGTGTTTTCCTGACTAGAGTCGGGCTGAGACGAGGAGCAGCGACGCGGCTGTGTTTCGCTGCTGTTCTCCGGTAAAATAAACAGATTTTCATGCATTTTCTTGAGGTTGAAAACCGTCACAGGTTTTACTGGGGGCTTTTGTTCGTATGGAATATTGTACATGAGCTAAACTGTTTTATGTGAGGTAACGTTAAATTGGCTCGGCTAACGTTAAGCTTCTCAAGTTTTTGTAAGTTAGCTAACGGTAACTAGGTAATTTATGATTAAGTGTTATGTCGCAGTTGCTTTAGCATTTAATAATAATAATTTGGGGTTAATTTTGAAATCATAGGCTGTCGAGAATGTTATCTGTTAATGTGATTGAACTCAGCTTAAAGATAGACGTGTTTTTGTTTTTAGCCTGCAAGCTAATACATAGAGGAGCTAGTAAATTAGCTCAATGCTACGTATTCGGTTTGTTTTTCTATGCTAGCTCGTGGCTGTTTCACTGTCATAATTGTGGAAAAGTAGCTTTAAAACTAGCCTTTAATGTAACGTTACAGATAAAATAAAGCTGCCACATTAATACAGCAGCACAAGTTCAACATTAGCATCACCAGCGTCCACAGACTGTGTAAGAGCTAACGAACTGTTTAGCCTCTGCAATACAAGTTTCACTATTTTGTCTTTAGTCCATCAGCTGTTTGAGCTGTACATGCGTACAAGTCATTCATTGATGCACGTGAAGGTGTAGTGAATCAATCCTGACATGGTGGTGGTGTTTAGTTTGGCTCCATCAGGTCTGTTGCTGTAGTAGAAAGTGAGAGAGGGAGTGGGAGGAGAGAGCGGGACAAGTCTGGGCATATTTTCACTGTGTCTGTTTGTGTTGAGTGTGTTGAGCAGCTGACTCCTGCTGTTTGTCCTCTGTACGTCGTGTACTCGTCATTTTTTCTGCACAGTCAGGCTGACTAGACTTCTGCCCAGACATATTCACTCTCAAGCCAAACAAGGCTAACCAGCATGGGTTGGGTCTGAGCATGGATTCAAATAAATATTTAGATATTTTGGGAAACGTGCCTCTTTGATCAGTCACTGAGAATTAGATGAGAAGATTATCTGTTTTTAAATATTTAGATATTTTGGGAAACGTGCCTCTTTGATCAGTCACTGAGAATTAGATGAGAAGATTATCTTTTTTTGTGTGTGGTGTGTTAAATAAGGTGTTTGTTTTTGGTTTTTTTTACTTGGGATGATAATGATGAATGATTAATCAATTAATTGCTGTAAAGAATTTAACAAATTATAGTTGGTAACAGATATATCAAAAAGGTATCTTTATTTAAAATATTTTATACAAACTGATATTATTGCACTTTAGCCATTTAGTAACATCAATGTAGGCTGGATTTTGTTGGGCCAGTTGTCATCATTTTGTGTTATTAAGTTGTGTTACAGCAGGCAATGCACATTTGGCACTTAGGTTTTTAACCACAGTCATTCACAAACGCAAGTTCTTCAGAACTGTCTGTCTCTAGTTATTTTGTGTTGTTAAGTTTATCAATCAAGTATTTTGGTTCTTGCTTTTTCCGTTCTTTTAACTCATAATGTAGCCTACTTTAATTTAGCAACGAACATAGATCATGTCAGTGGTTAAATTATTTTTCTACTGGAAAAAACATCCAGCATATATCATATATTATTAACCGATTGGAATGGCATCTAACTGTCAATTAAAGAAATTTGCTAAAACTTTGCATCCCCAGTATTTACTTTACACATCAATCACTCTTACTAATGTCCTCTGATCCAGCTGTCATGTTAAGTGGCCCATTGCCCAGGGTCAGTGTTTTCTGAGGCCAAGCCAGTCAGTGTGTCAGCTGCTGTTTGTAGGTTAAGGGTTAACTTACTACCTCCCACATTGTTAGCAGGAAAATAATTAAACAATGTGGATATGCAAATCTAGTACAATACAAATGTTTAATCAGCCAGTCAAAATTAATAAGTGAATCTAAAAATATAGAAATATGAACATATAAATGTGAAAATCGCTATCACTCTTCATTTGCTGTCATAAATGACAAAGAAAATCAGCAAATCCTTAATTTTTATGAAAAGCTGGAGCCAGTAAACTTGACTGACATGCTCATTTTTTAGATATATTTAGTTTAAAGTCTAGCATTTCACTCCCAGTCAGTCTGCAATTTGAAAAACATGTCCAGACAGCCTTCTGGAAAAGAAAACAACCAATTACAACCGTGTTAAAATGTTTTTGGGTGTGACTACATTTAATTCGATTGGCTGGACAAATAAATTACTAGTAAAAATTATTCCTGGTTAGATTATTTCTTCCACTTCTCCATTCTCCTTAAAGCCTGAGGAAAGTCCTGCTGTGGAAATATACTGAGGTCATGTCAGTGTCACATCTATGATTTAGCCCTGTTTGGCCCTGGTCATTTCGGGGTAGTATTCTTGTGGTTAGTTTGGTTATCAAATATTGACAGGCATGAGTCATCCTGGACTAGTCTCGGCATGTCTGTAGAGAACGTGTGAGTAAATCAGCTGTTCCAGTAGCTCTACACATGAACATACAACATGACTGCTGCTGACTCAGCCTGGAGTGGCCCTGTTAGGCCCTGATAGGCCCCAGCCAGGCTAGGCCGGGCCATAGGCTGGTCTAGTCCTGACATGTCTGAGCTACTCTATAAGAAGCTGCAGCTCATCTCTGCTCCACTCTGACTGCACTTTATCTTTCTTTTTTCTTGGACAGGATGGAGTGCTGATACTTTCTACACTTTAAATACTGGTAAGGTTTAAATTTATATCATCTTCAAGTCCAAAAGTGCTGTGTGCATGATGACTAACTATATACTGGTAATAATAGCTGACAAATAACTCCTTAAACTGTGTATCTGATAACTTTCTGTGTTAAGTGTTTACAGTAATTCCAAGGAAATGTAATCAAAATGAGGGTTAATGTTTTAGTTTTACACATTTAGAGAGTTTGTTCTTCAGTTCATGTATATCAGTGGAGCACAGTTCATTGCACTGAAGTTTTTCAACATTTTAAGGTGATTTTTGTCTGCATTTGGAATTATCTTTGAAATCACTTGTCCAGAAAATGCCTGCAACATGTTCAAGTAGATTGTTTTGTGCCAAATGCCAAAAGTACAACTTAAAAAAAACAGATTTGAGAAGCAGAATCCAGTGTTTGTTTTGGCGTTTTCACTTGATTATCAAAATAGTTGTTGATTAGTTTTCTACAAATGGATTGTGATGAAGGATCTAATGTTCCAGAAACCTGTTGCTTCATCTTCATGGTCATTTTGGAGGCTCTAGTTTGTTTGGTTTGTTTCTCAGGGACTGTGCATCTTAATGAACATTACTGTAAATATGCCAGAATTAGCCAAGAGGCTCATTTTCATCTACAGCCTCGACCAGTTATAAGGTTGGTAACCTTAAATCTAGAGACATGGGCAGCAATAAAAGCTGTAGCTGTAGTTTGTGGTGCTGTTGATTTGTACTCTGAAGTATGTAAAATATTTGTCCTTTCTATTTATATTGTTCACGGCTGATGAAGCATTAGAAATACCGCTCAATATAATGCAACACAAACTAACAGCAACTCGAAATAGATGAACATGAAGCTGAATAAATGAGTCATAATTTATGTATGATAAAGGTAACTGAAGGTCTGAAGTTAGTCATCTCTGTACAGCTTTGAACACTCAGACAGGAGATGACTCAGCTCTGTGGTCACACTGGATTGAATTAGACTTAACTGTTTTGTGTTCTTGGATACGTAAGGCTACAGCGGTTATTTGATCACGCCAGATTTCAATCCCTTGATGAGCGCTAATCACATCAACATTAAAAGGATTACTGAGAATGAATGAGGGGAGTAGTAATTGTGGTGTCTAAGATTTGATGAGGGATTCGAAGGATTTGCATTTGGTGAGAGGATTTGATCAAATTTGAGCTGAGATTTCATTTCATAAGAGAAGTTTGTCTGAACACACTGTCAAAGAGGAGAAACAAACATCTGGAACCTCAGCTGTCCAGACCTACTTAGTCAGAGAAGGACAATAGTTTCAGCAGCAAGAGGAATGTACAGGATGATGGTTTTTACTTAATTTTTCCTCAAGAATTTCTGGAGTTGGTTTCCTTAAAGCTGCCCTAAATCAATACTTCTACACTAGAAAACAAAATGACTGTCTTAAGTGTGAAAGGTGACAGCCGACTCCTGCAGACTCCATCCATGTCTGAAGTTAAACCCACCTTTCAACCACTAGTGGAACATTTAGTTGCTAAAAGAGCTGGACATTTTTCTCATGCGGTGGTGAAGACCAAAGCAGAGTTTAAGGGAGAGAATATTTAACCATAAATAATTGCTGCTCTGTGTCTGCTGGGTGTGTCAGTAGGAAACTATTTGCTAAGAAGTTCACTCAATGACTAACTTACTCTCAATGTTGTGATTAAACCCTTGACATTTTAAAATGGCCTATACTTTTATTAAACTTGTCTGTATTTGTTTTATACGTTTGCTCTTTAAAAATCTGTCTATTGTTCTTGTTTTCTTATTTTTGTTATTGTCAGGAGACGTCACACACCTACAAACTAAATCTGGGATTATTGTAATAGTGGATAATTCTGTAGGAGGCTTTTTAATCCTGTAGTTTCTGTCTATACCATCTGATCAAACACAAGAGCGAACACTGTCAACACTGCCAGCTATTAGTCGCTAGTGTGCTCGTTGCTTCATAATGGGCATGTGTTGATTTTAGTAACGGCTTAAAGGCATTTTTAATTGGTTAATCCATCCACGAGCTGGTTGTTGTCTGTGTTAATTACTGATATCAATAGGAATTACATCTGCTGGGAAGTACTGAAAAATCTGATTATAATAAATAAATCTAGATCATTTTGTCTCTAATGGTTTTGCAACATCCTCTCCTGATTTGGAAACGGCATTAAACTGAATTATATGTTGTGTTATTCCTGTGTAAAATCACTTATGACCTGTTTGTGTGCAGGAACCAGCAGCGTCGAGATGTCAGCTGACCGGGAGCTCCATGCCGACGCCTCTGACGACAACAAGCTTGTGAGTGAAACTAGTCATTCTCTCATTTACTGGCTGTTAACTGAAACTGACTGTTTCCTGTTCTGACTGAGTGTTTTTCTTTTTGTTTGTTTAGGTCAGACCAAAGGTAGAGTTCCACACTTTACTGCAAGATGCAGGAGCCACTAAAGATGTTTTCACCATGAAGGAGGTACAGCAATGTTTCCTGGAACCGTGAACCCGTAGAAACAATAGCCCCATTCATGCTGTCATTTGCATGTGGCTTTAGTGGGGCAATTCCCCGCCTCCGTCTCTGTGTGAATCTCTCGGAGGCGGCGAGGGGTGAAATTTCGCTCTGGCGCTGATCCGCCTCTGGAGGTAGTATCAGGGGGGCATTATTGGCGAGCCGAACCAGTGTGAACCGATAAGTTAGCTTCGCGTACAGAGGGCGTGTCGATCGGACGGTCGGTTAACTACACAGGTCCTTCACTCAACTTAATACAGAGAAATGTCCCACAAAGCAACGTTACAGGACCAAACAACAGCTACGTAGTAACTTTAACTGTCTTTGACAACTTATATGAGGAAAGAAATATCGCAGATATACGTGGAGAAGCGTCTGTCCTCTCGCCTGTCCTGACCGATTTCGCACATTTCTGCCTGAAAAACAGCGCCTGTCACCGGCAAAAAACTCTAAATCACGGAGTGTTTGTGTTGAAAATATATCACCACGATAGTCAGCCCTCCAGACCGAGACTTCAGTGAACTTTCCCCCAGAAAGCCTGTGAATATTCTCATTCATCCAGGTCATAGTTATCTCAAGGAAATTGAATCGAACGCAACTGGATTTGGTTTTTGTCTTTGAAGACGTTTCACCTCTCATGAGTTGCGTTCGATTCAATTTCCTTGAGGTTTCCCCAGAAAACAGCATCCGTCCCCGCAAGTGAGGGAGTCAGATTGACAGGGGGGACACCGGGGAAACACCTTGAAAACACACCAACGTCATCATCATGACGTAATCCTGTCACACCTCTTTAGGAGCAGCAGCGCCGGCTTTCTGTGTGAATTACACGGCGGTTTGTCTTTAAGGCAGAGATGCTTCGATAATGCGGCATCGCTGTTTAACGAGGGCTAATAAATCTGACTCAAGTTGGGATGTTGTCTGTGCTGCCTGGAGTTTGATGCATCTGTGGCGCTCCCCCTGCAGGTGATGTTCTACCTGGGTCAGTACATCATCCAGAAGCAGCTGTACGACCAGAAGCAGCAGCACATCGTCCACTGCTCCCAGGATGCACTGGGGCGGGTGCTGGGAGTCGACAGCTTCTCCGTTAAAGAGCCACGGTGAGGTTCAGATTCAATATCACGGTTCTGTAAGTTTCTGCCTGTGATTTAAAGCTTCTGTACTTAAACTGAAAATAAAAATAAGCAGAAACCCTGATGTTGAAATCGGAAACATGTTTCTGTTTCAGAGTTCTGTTCGCTATGATCACCAAGAACCTGGTGGCCGTGAAGACTGAAGGTAGGACTGCTCTTCTTTCTCTGTGGCTGAATCTGAAATGTCCAAACTTCATCACGCTCTCTGACTTAATGGGCTCGTTCCCAGGAAATCCACCGGTGCTGAGTGCTCTCTAAAGGCACTTCTTACCACACGATGATGTGCTGATTTGCCTCTCCATCACCTCTTTAACCGTGGGAAGTTTAACTGAGTTTTGAGAGGAAGGTGTTTTTAAAAGCCTCCGTGTTCAGCTTTCAGTGCTTTAGTAGCTTCTAACTGAGTCTCTGTGGTTGTATACATTATAATCTAAAGATTAACAAAGGCAAAGAAATGTTATCCGTTGATGTCTTGCAGTATATATTATTATAATAATAGAAACTGCTTTGCGTGTAGAGACACGATCTTGCATTTAAATGTCAATACTGTTTAAACCCAAATAAGAAAATTGGGAGATTTGAGATTTAAGTTCAGAAAAACAACAAACTGGATGTTGTGATGAGGAAGTTTTCACTGTATTATATGACTGAAGTCTGGAACATTTGGATTCAGCTCTTCCCTCTTTAATTCCTTTTTCAGCTTCTCATTCTGTCTCTCCATCCTTTTTATAAACCGTGTCATGTTACAGCAGTCAAGAAGAATTTCCTCTTTTTTATACCTCTTTTTCTTCATTTCCTCTTTGACATTGCGCTCCTCCATGAACCTCTTTATTTTAATGCATCTCTCATCTTCCTTTTCTGGCTTAGCTCCCCTCCCCCTCCTCTTTCTTCACAGTCCTCCTCACTTTCTCAAACTAACCGTCTTTCTCTCTTTCTCATAGATTCACAACCAAGTTCGAGTGAGCCGCACAGCGACGGTCAGACAGACAGAGGGACGGAGGTGAGACACACAAACACGGTCTGATAATACACCTGGGAAATAATCATGTTGTGTTGCACTGCACTTTAGGAGCTTTGTCACACATAATTATAGTGTTTGTCTGTTTTGAGCATAAAATACACACTTTACTTTTAGATTCACTTCATGACAGACTTTAGGATTAAATGTCCTGTGAACAATCAGAAGTGAACTTGTTGACAAAACTGAAGAAGAACAGCGAGAACTAGCGTGGAGTTATGCTATAATTACATTATTTTTAAAGGGAGTTTGGTGATCTTCTCCCTGTACAAGAAAAAAGAGTTATAAACAATATTTTAAATAAATACAAAATGAGAGACTGAATTTGTGTTTTTGTTTTCAGGAGGCAGATTCAGAAAGTCGCTCTTCATCACCAGAGAGGAGGAGCAGGCGACGGAGGAGGAGGAGGAGCTGCAGGAGCAGTGAGCCGGGTGAGTTTCTCACTCCGCCCCCCTCCTCATTAAATACTCTAAACAAACCTGCAGTGTTGTGACTTAAACCCCGCCCACCTGGTCTGCTCAGGACCCTCCCACAGCGTGGAGAACGATGAAGATGAGGAAGAGTCGGAGGACGAAGAGGAAGGAGAAGGGAGGAAGAGGAGGAGGTCTGACAGCTACTCTCTGACCTTTGATGACAGCCTGTCCTGGTGTGTTATTGGTGGATTGGGGAGTGGACGGGACAGACACAGCAGCCAATCGTCTGACTCACACAGCTCGGTGAGTGTTACACACACACACAGCTTTTTAATTAATTAATCTACAAGTGTTGTTGTTGTTTTATAACGCTGACTGTGTGTGTGTTTGCAGTCTGGGAGGTCAGAGGTCACGGTCGCAGCCTCAGACTCTGACAGCGACAACTTCAGCGTTGAATTTGAGGTCGAGTCCATCGCCTCCGACGACTACAACGAAGACGACGCCTCTCTGTCTGCAGACGACCAGGTAAACAACTGAAGAATATAATCTGACTGAATCATTTATGGATTAATTTCAATCAACAGAGCCGATAAAAACAGTCTCCATTAGAGCTGCACCAACAGATTAATCAATTAATCTCACAACTATTTTATTTATTCAGAAAACTAATTTATTACTTGATTAATACACTAATTAATTTACCCCAAATCAATAAAAACACGTCTTATAATAACAAGTTCATTTCCACATGACTGCTGCGCGATTAAAAAAATAATAATAATAGATCATATTTGTCAGATGGCTGAGCAGAAAAATACCCGACCTCAAATTTAAAAGAATTGCTGCGACACATTAATTTATTTAATGGATGAATGTCAGAGACACTCTGCAGCCACAGACGGCGTGTTGAGCGATGGACAAACATGTTCTTAGTTTTGCTCTTTCTCGTGGGGTTTGTTGATGCTTGATTAGAACTACTGAATCTAATCTAATCTGAGAATTTCAGATTTATCTCAGCAAGATGTTTTCATGATTTCTCGGCCAGCCATATAAAATATATTTTTAAAGCATCATGTAACTTTTTAAGCCTGAAATGACGGCTTGAAAATCGTTCTGATGGTACAAAACAGTAGTTTTGTTTGTAGTTGGCGCCTACGTTACATCTGAGAAGTTGTTCCAGACCTGGACTTTGTATTTATGACAGTGGTTTTGCAGAAACTGTACATCACTCAGGTAAACTCACCCTTTTGTTCACCTGTCTCGTCTGTGTCCAGGTGTATGAGGTCACCATCTTCGAGGCAGAGGATGAAGACTCCTTTGATGAAGACACAGAGATCACTGAAGCTGTAAGTCAAACACACACACTTCAAACAAACACAAACACACACTTGTTGTTGTTATAAAGGTCTGACTGTGTGTGTGTGTGTGTGTGTTTCTCTCTCAGGACTACTGGCGGTGCGGCAAGTGTGATGAGGTGAACCCCCCGTTACCCAGAAACTGCCTCCGCTGCTGGACGCTGCGCCTGGATTGGCTGCCTGAGGACATAACAAAACCTGCCTCCTCCAGTCCTAAAGCCCTGCCCCCAAAGCCAACCGACCAATCAGAAACCAAAGAAGCTCCAGGTACGTCACTAGCACTTATGAAGAGCTTCTGAGGAGATTTGAACTGCAGCCTGATGATTGGTTGGTTTTGTCTTGCAGGATCTGATGTCGAGGAGAATGAAGGAGTCGATGTTCCAGATGGGAAAAGAGCCAAAACTCCCATCCTGTCACAATGCCTGAGTGACTCCACCCTCTCTGCTCCTGACTCCGCCTCCTCGGCTCCCAACTCCCAGGATCTCCTCGCCTTCTCTCAGCCTTCCTCCTCCTCCTCCTCCTTCGCTCAGCAGAAGCTCTGGACTCCTGACTCCCAGCCCTCCTCCTCCTACTCCTCCTCCATCGACTCCCAGGAGCTTCTCCCGTCTTCCCCCGCCGATCCACCTCCGACTTTACCACCACCTCCGCTCGTCCCCGACCTGGAGCGCAGCATGTCGGCTCCTCTTCCCATCGTCCCCGATCTGGAGCGCAGCGTGTCGGCGGAGTGGCGTCTGCCGGAGTCGTGCCTGGACCCGTGTCTCATCTGTCAGTCCCGGCCGAAGAACGGCTGCATCGTCCACGGACGAACCGGACACCTCATAGCCTGCTACGTCTGCGCCAGGAAGCTGAAGAAGAGGAACAAGCAGTGTCCGGTGTGCCGGCTGCCCATCCAGTCCGTCATCCTCACCTACGTCAGCTGAGACGGACAGTCTGTCCTCACCTGGACACCCACTCGTACAGCAGAAACATGTATGACAGATTAGTTCATTCTCTTCACGATAACCATAGAATTTAAAATTGAATAATCAGCAAATAAATATTTAGTTTCATCTTTTAGTTTTATCTAAATCCCCACAAGGCACATGTCCGCACTTTCTGTCAGTCTGGGCCGCTCTTTAGGAAGCTGGTATACTCTCTATTTTTCTTATTGACAAGACCAAATCCATCAATGTTTAAGTCCATCTCTTAATGCTCTCTGACTTCCTTATCAGTTCCTACGTAAGGTAAACGACTCACAGGCTTGGTAAACCCATAAACAGCTGGGGACTCGAGTCTTAAACAGCCTGCAACCGCTTAGTTTTTCACATTTTTTGATTTTTTTGATTTGTGTTGTTCCGGTGAGCACTGACCGAAAGAATCACCAAGTTAAACTATAAAAAGTTCCAACAGCATCAGTTGAACATATAAATAATCCAAATGACTTTTTGTTTTCTTTCCAGGAAGCTTCCAAGAATATTATTTGGAAATTACAGAGTTGTGTTACCCAACATCTTTATTATTTATTGAATGTTTATTTAAGATGCTCGAGTTTATTTAAGCAGCCGATTTTGTATGAGCTCTTTAAATAATAAGATGAATATATGAGATCTCTAATTTCTGATATTTTCTGTTGAGACTTTTGTGTGAACTGAATAAAAGTTTAACTTCTGTTAAAATGAACGTGTTGTTTCTGCTTCATCACCGTTTGTAGATGCTAAAACTCGTGCTCACATTGATTCACTTGTTTCAATGAATTTAGGAAAATAATTAACACATCTATACAGAAAGTGAGAGTAAAGTTAAAGTTAAACATTTCCTTGAGCTGCTTTGATTCTACCAGGAAGAAAATGAGTCCACTTCTTTAGATTTTGGAGAGAGAGTGTAGCTGAGGAGTACGACGACCATTTCTGCCTGTCAGAGGACAACTTTTGACTTTTATCCAATAACTATGAGTTGAACTCATTTGACTTTTTAAGAACTTAAAATTATGACTTTATCCTTTAATTATGAGAGACAAAGTTAAAATCAGACTCTTATCTCAGAATTTTAACTTTTTAAAAATGTGAATTTTTACTTTGAATCTCATAACTTTGGCTTTTTATCTAATGAAGATGTTTTATCCTATAATTCTGACATTTTCTTTTACGCAATTTAAAAACTCTTTTTGTATAATCTCATAATTATGACCATCTCATCATTGTAACATTCTCTAATAATTATGACTTTGCTCAAAATTTTGACTTTTTCTTTCATAATTATGACTTTTTAAAAACAAAAGTTGTCCTATAATTTTGACATTTTCTTTTATCTCATTTTTATCTTTTTGTAAACCTCATAACTGACCTTTCTCTCATAATTTTGACATTTTTTTTTATCTAAATTGGATTTTTTTAATCCTATAATTTTGACTTTTATCTAATAATTTTGACTTTTTTTAAAATCTTATAATTATTATCCTACAATTTTTGAACTTGTTCTTTCACAAGTCCGATTTTTCTCTCGTAATGTTGTTTTGTAGAATCAAGTTGATCCAGAGATTTCAAACACACTGTCAACTGTAAATATCAGTAGTTTTCTCTAACAAACAGGACAGAAATATGTGGAAAAGTACAAAACTTACCAAACTGGCTGCATCACGGCGCAGCGTCCAGCAGCAGAGACAGTTTCTGGTCAGAGGGGGGTTCAACTCGTCACACTTCTGTCATCGTGAATGAAAAACATGACAGTAAATCAGTGAAGTGTGGATGGTGTGTGTCCTCGCCTCAGTCTGTCTCAGGAGTGTCGGTCAGTTTACCTTTTTCTGCTTTTCACAGACGTCTTCTGATGCAGGAGAGAAACTGAAATCTGATGAATCCTCCTTATAAAAAACATATTTCAAAGGGAAGCAGCTGCATGTTAATTATGTTCAAACTGGACAAATTAGGAAGGTTTTGAATTCAGAAGGTTTGCCTGAGGTGGAATACTTTTGTCAACATGCAGAAATGAAACATACGTTTGATTAAGAGTAACAAACTTTTCAAGGGTATCATTATCTCTCACGTCCATCGTGAATAAACGTCCAGAAATCTGCTATATGGTTATGTTTCACTGCAGCAATGTGGAGACATCTCACTTCAAAAATGAATAAACTCTATTTACAGTATTCTGACCTTTGACCTCATGTCAAATCAAATCCTTCATAGGTTGTCTTTGCATCCTCTTCCTGATGTCTAACTCTATCACAGGTTCAAATTTGGTTACATTTCACTGCAGCAATTTGGAAATCTCACCTCAAAATCACCTCCAAAATCTAAAAAACACTATTTACAATTTTTGAAGGATTTCTCATGTCCATCGTGAAGAAACGTCCATAAATTAAAATTATAGAAAACTTGCGTTTCAGAACTTCTGAATCTTCACACTTTCATTTCTTAAGTAGTCCAGTGATACTTATGTTTACATTCATGGTCACACCGCAACCAGGAAGTGCTAACACACAATCTGTCATTCTTGTAAGGCTACCAAACGGCCAAAACATCAACAAACACAGGCTAAAATCACGCAGTAGTTTGTCTGACTATGTGAACGTTCGGCTCCACAGAAAGATTAAAGGGATTTCCGGTGTGAGTTTAATCCATGGTCTAACACACCGTGACACCGAGTAAGACTCCCCTCGAGAGGTCAAGTTAGCTGACCGCTAGCTTAGCTAGTTTTAGCAACCTCAGAAAAGACCGCACGATAACAATACACTGCAGCTTATGTCTCCAACTAGAAACCGCCATCAAAAAGCCACAATTAATGGTGAGAACAGCAGCAAACTTCAGCAACAGTACATGTACAGTCCCAGCACACAGTACGAAGCATCAAACATCTGCTAGCTTTGCTGGATTTGTATTAAAAACACAGCACAACTCACCCTCTCCTCCAGCAGCCTGCTCGTTGTGGAGTTTAGTTTAGTTTAGTTTATTGTTTTTTGTTAACAGGGACCATGTATAGAACAGGTTCTATACCAGGATTAGCTAAACACCTGTGGTCCCTGGGCAGGAAGGTCAAAGCACAAAACATAATAAAACATGGAGAAGCCCTGACGAGTCGATTACCGAGTGCAGTAGATTTCTGCAGCTCAAGGATGAAAATGTCTGATTATTACTCCATGGAACGCTCAGTTCTTATTATCGAGAGCTGACAGGGAAAAGAACGGAAGTAATGGAGTAATAATCAGACATTTTCATCCTTGAGCTGCAGAAATCTACTGCACTCGGTAATCGACTCGTCAGGGCTTCCCCACACAGGCAGGCTGCTGGAGGAGAGGGTGAGCTGTGCTGTGTTTTTAATACAAATCCAGCAAAGCTAGCAGATGTTTGATGCTTCGTACTGTGTGCTGGGACTGTACATGTACTGTTGCTGAAGTTTGGTGCTGTTCTCACCATTAATTGTGGCTTTTTGATGGCGGTTTCTAGTTGGAGACATAAGCTGCAGTGTATTGTTTTCGTGCGGTCTTTTCTGAGGTTGCTAAAACTAGCTAAGCTAGCGGTCAGCTAACTTGACCTCTCGAGGGGGAGTCTTACTCGGTGTCAAGGTGTGTTAGACCATGGATTAAACTTACACCGGAATGTGCCTTTAAGCATCACAACCCCTGCAATATGACTGTTCCATTATCATAATTTGATCCATATGCTGAAGTAAAAACTAGCATAAAATCACACTTAAAGTCAAAGATGAAGTGTTTATTCATCACCATGTGCTCATGGACTCAAACACCAGAACAAAAGACAACTTTCCGTTTGTATAAACATCTTTTATTGGATATTTGGACTCCCTAGATCTGGATTTTCTGCCCACTTCTCCACTTCCTCTCAGAAGAGTCACCGATTTGGGCTCCAGTCCAGTCCAGACCAGCTGCTTCCTGGTTACTGGTAGTGCTGTTTCTGTCTGACTCAAGAGTTTACACTCGGTCCAGTCCATCCAAAACCATTTGTTTCCTACAATGATGTTACAAGAATAAACAATGGGGAAGTTGTGTTCGACGTACAAACTGTTATACAATGGTATAAACACATTTAAACCCTCGTGATGTCGGTGAGAACATCAGTACCACTGGGCGATTTTCTGTATGACATTCAAAATCTCTCAAAACGGTTGTTGACTTGTGCCTCATAAAACAATATTCTTCAAATACGCTTCAGTTTAACATCATTAAAACACACACAGACACACACACACACACACACACACACACACACACACACACATCTACTTCCAGTGAAGGCTCAGTTCCCTGTGCTGATCCTTCACTCAGTCACTCCACATGAACATTTTCCTCTGAAACCACTCAGCTGATCATCTCACATCCTTTTAATTCACTCATCCGTTCTGAAACACGGGGAATATACCGATAACAGAGCCGTGTGCCACTTAAACACTTATTTCAGGTTTTGTGCCAAACATGTTTTCATCATTCACCATCCAGTATGCTCGGTCAGCGGTTTGGATATTAATTTACCACAATGTTGACACATATTTCTGTGAAATAGAACGTTTTCTCATAAAGGATGAGCAGCAGAAAGGCCTGACAGAAAGAAAAACATCAGTTTATTTCGTTGTTAATATTAAGAGAGCGTTAATTGCAGCCGTCCGCATGAAATAAGTAAATACGCAGAAACACAAATTGCTGCAGAGCCGTTGGGAAGTGACGCAGAAATAATCCGACATCTCGGGCTTTAACATTCGGCCGTCCAAATTCAAAGTTCTTCTATCTCCTAGCTAGCTAACGTTAGCATCTGTAATCAAAATGCCATTCTCAGAAAGGATTAACGGAAAGTTAACGTGTTCCTGTAATTTTCTATCCAGAGTCTAAGACAGATCGTTAATATAGCTGGTTCTGTCTCCAACATGAAATAAACATGGAGGAGGAATACATTTTTGAATGCTAACAGAGTGAATAAGTGCTAAAATGTTACTATCCAATTCTTTTTAGGGTAGAATAAGAACAGAAAACACGTGTTGTACACACTAAAAACATAAATGTGATAAAAAAGTTTTAAAAAATCAGATTTTTTTTCTCATGTGTGAAACCAATTTGAATCTTTTGGGGAGAAAAATGTTTTATTTTTTTTTTTTTTTTTCCAGGGATTGAATTTCTTAAACTATTTTAAATTCTCCTTAAAGAAAAAAAAAAAAAATTCCCATTCGGTTTTATACATAAGAATTCTCCTGAAAAAATGTTTTTTATGAAAAAAGAAAAATAAAACAAAATCTCCTGCTAAACATTTTGAGAACAAAAAAAAAATTCTCCTGGAATTGTTTTTTGTTTTTTAGAAAAAAAAATTATTTTGGAGGGAAAAAAGTTGTTTTGGGGGAGAAAAAATGTCTCCTAGGAAAAAAATATTGGAAGAAAAAAAAAATCATCCTGGAATTTTTTGAGGGAAAAACAAAATTTTGCTGGAAAAAGAAATACAAAAATTAAAGCCCTTTTTTTAAGAAACCCTTCCCCATTTGGTTTCACACATGGAAAACCTTTGATTGAAAAGCAATTTAATTAAGAAACTCAATTGAGAAAATTAAGATTATCCTGGCAAAACTTTTTCTTCATCAGTTCTCAAGTTATAAACATAGAAAATAGAAGAGAAAACTGATTAGATCAGAAAATGGATCACCAGAAGAAGAAACTAAAAAGCTCCTGACGTCTGTTCAGTACAACAGATCTGACCTGCTCTTTATCTCTTCATCATGTTTTTGTTCTTTTATATGCGTCTGAAACTGAAGTGAATCTTAATAAATTGTTCATGACAGAATGTTTTGTTGACAGTACCAACTTCGCCCTCTCTGAAATACTTCAGATCTTCCTGTTATGAACCACCAACATGCACGTTTGAGACATTTAATGTGACGTCTTGACACCTTTATTTGGCTTTTACTTCCAAATCTACGTCCAGTTTTACTCATGAAGGCACTCGCCGGCAGCGAAAAGAAGGCAGATAGAAGTTAGCGTTGGCGGAGGATAGAGATAGAGATGTTTTGAAGAGATTACTGGATCCAAAGTCTCTATTTTTTTTTTTAGTTTATGAACTATTTGTAGATTAAGCAGCAAAATGTGAGACACCATATTTCCCAGAGGGATTCTGGAAACATCAACAGCTAATGTGGCAGTTTGCTTTGAAAAGCTGGTGAACTCTGACGGAAAAACCTCAAAAGAAAGTTTCACATTTCAAACAGTTGCTTTTTTTTTTTTTTTTTATAAAAGTACCACCAGATTATTTAATACACAAGTGTTTGTTCCCCTTATTTCTCATTTTCTACACTCATTAAAACATTCAACTCAAACGACAGTCCAACTCTTGGAACTAACACACACGACAACACACACCAAAGTTTATCCTTGAAGTTATTTGGCACCAAAGTGGCTTTAAAAAAAAAACAAAGGTCTGAGAGAGAAATGCCCACAGGAAAGCGTACGAGGAGTAAAAATAAAGAAAAGCTAAGATGCATTTGTTTCAGTCTTTGTGTCTGGAGGTCATCCGGTGGCAGATCGCAGTGAGAACCTTGCAGCGTGTCCATCCATTGAGATGTAGTACAAAGACACGGCGCCGGCTTTAAGGTCGTATTGCTTCAGAATTTAAAGATGCAGTTTGTAAGACTGGCGGACCTCAGAGGAATCAATAAACCCGACTTCAAACAATCTCCCCAAAACAAAACACAGAGAAACTTCGGCAGCAGAGTCTTTCTCTCCCAGACGGTGAGCGGGTTCATCATCCAAACTTACAAACTGCATATTTAATCTTTGATATTAACTTGAGCTCTACATAAAGCACATCGTCTGGGCTCGGAAGGCAAAGAATAATGTAGATAACATGACGACTCGACGGTGACCGTGATTCATACGAAGCACAGGAGTTCTTTTACACTTGAGGTGCTTAACGGCACTTAAACCAAAGACGGCTCCAGAACCTGGTCCAGAACTCACTCATCTACAGACTGAAAGTGGACTTTTTACTCCCGTATTTCTAATTAACTGTTGACACAAACACTCGGCTTTATGGATCGTTTGAAAATACTTCTTGAAAATATCGACTCCTAAGTTTTAAGAGAACATTGATGACACTGGTGAAGATGAAAATAAAAGATTTCGTCAGGGTTTTTGAAGGTTTGACCAAAAAGAAAGAAGAAACAAAATCAAACCAGTCCATTTCTGATTAAAGTAACAGATCGCTCACATCACAGCCCACACTGATGGAAAGTCGAGGGAAGTTTCGTAGTCCAAATAAAACGGCTCCATACAGCTCGTCTGGTGTAATTAAAGTCTCTGGAAGCCATTTTCAAATAAGTTTTTTATACTCTGAACACACGGTCGAGCTTGTGTGCGCTAATGCTTTTAGCTTAGCAGCTACAATGAAGATTTTCGGCTTAAAGGGTGAAAATAAAGTCTTTTCAAATCAATTAATTTGGGATCTCGGGCGATTCTGTAAATTGGTTTATGCCGGATGAGCTGTAAAATGTGACAAAACAGAAATGTTTTGTGGACTAAAAAAACGTAACCCGACTCTCCATCAGCACGGATGTGAGTAGATAATGACTGTTTTTTTTTTTTTCCCAGGTGAACTGTTCCTTTAATCAATATTCATCAACATTATGCAACATTTAACGGGCAGAATAAGGAGGCACGTGTAGATCCATAAAGTCTTTGACATCGATACAAAAATACAAACAGAAAATTCCTTTTTTTCATGTTTGTGTGGAATGAAAGAATTCAAATATCGTTTGTTCTAATTTATGTCTTTATCTTTAAACTGTTCTGGTAGTCGTATATATATTTTGTCATCTTGTAGCTCTAAGACGACCGTCAGAACCCTCATTTTAGATTTGAAACCCTTCCAATGATCCGTACCGTCTTTCAAAGACTAAACATATTTCCTCTTATGTGTTAAAGGTTTTGTGTCAGAAATATTTGTCATTTTTGTCGTGTTGATGTGAAATTAAATATTATATTGTGTATACATCATGTTTTTTGTAATGTATTTCTTTGTTTGATTTGATTTTAGGCATTTCTAAATTTTCCACAGAAATAAGGACAATAAAATGTTAAGATGTCCATCTTGGCCTTTAACTCGCTGACTGGTAGATACGGAAGAGGATTAGGACCACTGTAAAATAATTCTGTCTTTTTTTTTTTTCTCAGAATTTACTGAAGATTTCTGAGAAAAAAATCTGAATTTTTTAAAAAAAGTCAGAATTTTTCAAATAAAAGTCAGAATTTTTCAAATAAAAGTCAGATTTTTTTTTTTTAAAAAGTCAGAATAAAAAAAATCTGGATTTTTTAAATAAAAGTCAGAATCAAAAAAAGTCAGAATTAAAAAAAAATTAGATTAAAAAAATCTGAATTTACAAAAAAAATTGGATTTTTTTAAAAATAAAAGTCAGAATTTTTTTAATAAAAGTCAGAATTTTTAAAATAAAAGCCAGAATTAAAAAAAAAGTCAGATTTTTTTTTTAAAAAAGTCAGATTTTTTTTTTAAAAAAGTCAGAATTTTTTAAAAAAAGCCTAAATTTTGCGGTTTGAGAAAAAAGTAAGAATTCATAGTTTTGAGAGAAAAAAAAAATGTAATTTTGCATTTTTAGAAAAAGGTCATATTCTGAGTTTTGAGAACTCAGAGGCCCTAATCCTCTCCTGTAGGAAGTCTAGTCACATTGGTTGCATGTTTTTTGCCATTGTGCAGCTCTGCGATGGACAAATTGGGTCTAATGAAAAAAATGCATTTAATAATCAATTTTAACACTCGATCACCGTAATTTTAAATTTATTTTCAGCCTTTTTAAATGACCCCTGGTACCTTTGTCTTCAGAAGACACTTAAGTCACTTTTTTTTATGTGTGCAGTTAAAAAGCAGAAAAAAATGCAGCGTTAAATATGAAGGAAGTTTTTCAAGCGAACTGAAACTACGCAGATTAAAAAGCTAAAACAAATCACACTTAAAAAATAAATGTGTTTGGCTGTTTAGAGCACATGATTATTAGGCAGTCATGATTTTTCACAGAAAGTAAAAACAGAGTGGCATCTGCGTCGATAACTACTGAACACACACTCATACACACACACTTCAGCACAGGATGTGACGTAACGAACGACCCTGATTAACACTTTGTGAAAGAAAAAAAGTGGCACTGTTCCATTAAAAAGATGAATTTCATGTATATGCAAATGCAAAAGCCACTGCTTCAAGCCTGCATACAGAGAATACTAAACAAACTAAACGGGATGTAACTGAGTCATCGGCGTAGAAACACATATAATCTGATATGAAATACAACATTTGGCCGTGATACAAGAAAAGTCTATCACTGATTTTTGGACTTCGTACCCTGAATTCACTCCCTTAATTGTGCCGTCAAGACAAACCAAGACCCTCGATTGGCCAGTGGTGTGTACCGTAGTGGGTTTTCATTGGTTGATTATTTTAATTTGAGCTCGCTTCAAGGTAAAAGATCGTCCATTTCAGGCCTTGTTGCTGACGAGGTCAGATTTCCTGGTTACCAGACAGAAAAACTGACCTCAGATCAGTGTTTACATCCACAGTTCATACAACTTTGCTGTGATACGATGAGGAAAAAGTGGTCACAAAGCGTCCTGGAGCAGCCGCACGTCCAACCGAAAGGGCTGAGTATCAAAAAAGAAAAATATTTGGTAATGTCTCGTTACTTCAGTTGTCCAAAAACATCTTCAATCTTCACTCCTTGTCTGGCACTTTCTTCTTCAAGCCTTAAAATGAAAAAAATTAAAATTTGTGGTGTAGAGAAGCTAACACAGAAACAGCCAGGTCCGAGGATTACACAAACCGCCCTAGCTACGATTAAAAAAATAACCCTTTGATTTCACCGTCTGCAGCCGTTCTGCGGTCATGTTGCATACCTCCGCGGTATTTGTTTAGTGGAAACAAGCCGTACAACTGTAGTAGATATCTGCGCTTCACTTTCCACTTTAACACTTCATTTGTCCATAGCCCCTCCCCCTTTCAGTCCATATATGGTCAACAGCTTCCTGTGGCTCCACTAGCCCCTCCCACTTCAGTCCTCACACATGGTCAAACATTCGGCAGAGTCCGTGAGCTCGTCCTCCTCTGAGTCCTCAAATGGAAAACAACATCCTGTGTTTTAGTAGCCGTTAGCTCCGCCCCCTGACCCCTCCGTGAGGTCAGAGGTCAAAGGTCAGTGACCTTGTTCTCCAGGGCGGCGGCGATCTGTTGCAGGCGGAGGGTGAGCTGCTTGTTCTGGGCTGCGGGGTCCTCGTCCAACGACTGGATGATCTGAAGGAGACGATGACACGACATTTAAGATATTAAGTCATATTTTCATTTTATCTTCATTTGACATCAGAATTTACTGAAGATTTCTGAGAAAAAAGTCAGAATTCTTTTAAAAAAATGTCAGATTTTTTAAAAAAAAAGTCAGATTTAAAAAAAAATCTGAATTTTTAAAAAAAGTCTGAATTAAAAAAAAGTCAGAATTTTAAAAAAAAATCAGAATTTAAAAAAAGTCAGAATTTAAGTTCTGAATTTCTTTTTTATTTAAAAAAATGTCAGATTTTTTAAAAAAAAATCAGAATTCTTTTAATAAAAGCCAGAATTATTTAAGTCTGAATTTTTTTTATTTAAAAAAATGTCAGATTTTTTAAAAAGAAAAAAGTCAGAATTTTAAAAAAATGTCAAAATTCTGCATTTTAAGAAAAAAGTAAGAATTCAGAGTTTTGATTTTTTTTTTGAATTTAGCATTTTTAGAAAAAAAGTCAAAATTCTGCAGTTTGAGAGAAACGTAAGAATTCATAGTTTTGAGGGAAAAAAAAATCTGAATTTTGCATCCTCCAATAAAATAAAAAGACCAACAGAAACTAAATATACAACAATACAATTTTACAGCTGAAAGACATTTCTCACCACATCGTAGTACTTGCTGGCGTACTGGTACAGCTGATGTAAGGCCACCTGGGTGTTCAGCTTGTCTGTGTGTTGCTACGAAGTGGAAACAAATAATACAAATTAAAACAGTTCAAATCTCTATGTTTCAATCCAAATATAAAGCAGATTTTACAGGAACGGTTGTAATATTCATTAAAAATAAAGTTCAACATCTCCCCACAGACTTCTTGCTAGTCAGATTTATGTTCATTCATGTTCAGAAAAGAAATAGCGAGATCATAAAAAGCAAATTATCTAAGGATTCAAGACTTTACTGACAGGACATTTCATTAAGCATGAGACATTTTTTAAGATAAAACAGGCTCATCTAAAAACTTATGATACATTATATTATCATTACTTACTCACGAAACACTTTTTAACCATCTGATATCCTGTTTTGCAGTCGTCGTATGTTTTACACGTTAAATCTTAATATGTAAATGTGTAATGTACCATATTTTTTTGTATAAAACAGCAGACAGAAGGTGAAGGTTCTTACCCTGGACACTTCAGCAAGGTGTGTGTTCATGTCCTGGTCACTGACTGGAACCATCTGTCGGATGCCTTTGTAATAACTGCACACACGGATAATATAAAAATGATCAGAAGTAAATAACATTTCTTTTAAACCTCTACAACATGATTGCATATTTCCTGTCTTTGTGTCAGCACTAATCACATTCTGAGACGACAGAAACATGCATCCCGGTGAGTTCGCCTGGTCTCCGGTTCGGTTTATTTGTGGTCCAACCACAGAATTTAACGGTGGTACATTTTTGTCAAGTGTTGATGTGAAATTAAAGATTATATTGTGTCTCCATCATGTTTTTTGGAATGCATTTCTTTGTTTGATTTGATTTTAGGCATTCTAAATTCTCCAATTTTCTGGTAGATACGGAAGAGGATTAGGACCACTGTAAAAAAAATTCTGTCTTTTTTTTCTCAGAATTTACTGAAGATTTCTGAGAAAAAAAATCTGAATTTTTAAAAAAAGTCTGAATTTTAAAAAAAAGTCTGAATTTTTTAAAAAGTCAGAATTAAAAAAAAGTCAGATTTTCTTTTAAAAATCAGAATTCAAAAAAAGTCAGAATTGTTTAAATAAAAGTCAGAATTTTTTTTTTTTTTTAAAAAGTCAGAATTTAAAAAAAAATCAGAATTTTTTAAATTTTAAAAAAAAATCAGAATTAAAATAACAAAAATTCAGAATTTTTTAAAAAGTTCGAATTTTAAAAAATGTCAGAATTCTGCCTTTTGAGAAAAAAAGGAAGAATGCAGAGTTTTGAGAGAAAAAAAATCAGAATAAACCTGGTTCGGTTTATTTGTGCCACAGAATTTAATGGTGGTACATCAGTGATTTTAGCATGATTTCAAAATTCGAACTACGAATAAATCCATCTGCTGATCAGGAAGTGTTTAGGAAGTTGTGTAGATATTTATGTGTATCATTTAGTCTGTATCTTATTTCCTGTCGTCTCCCTGCAGTTGAATAATTCTACTAATTGTTACAGTAGAGTAGTTCAGTTGTTTCTTCCTGATCTCATAAAAACACACATTAGCGCCGCCTGACCGGCCGTCAGTCACCCGAGTCTGATTGATGATGATGCAGGACGACAGCCAGCGGATCTAACCAATCAGTGATCGACCTGTGAGTCTGTACGAACTCCTGTTTACCTCTGTCGGCTCGTGTGTTATAAAAGTAAGTGTGAACCTCAAATAAAATGCATGAATGTGTCATTTTTTCTGCTCCGTCTGGACCAAATGAACCGAACCACAGGTGTGAAAGCAGCCACAGATTAATTATTAATGTCTGACAGCTGCTCAGTGAAGCATTAAAACACCTTGAAGACCTCGGAGGAAACACTGTGGAAGATTTTAAAACCCATTCATGCAAATACAGGCTTGTTTCCCGACACTGTGAAATAAACTGAACACTAATGGACCCACAAATCGGCTCATTTTCTGTAAATGTGATGCCACAAACTCACTCGTCCACCATCTTCTTGTACGTTGAAATCTCTTTTGCATAGAGCAGCTTGTTGCTCGGAGACTCCTGCAGAAAGAAACAACAGACACAAGATCCGGTTAAGCTTCTCAGAACATCCAAACTTGGTTCTGAAGATACATTACAGAGAAAATCCTCCTGCACTGTTCATTATCATCAGGCTGTGATGTTCAGACGGTCCAGAGTTCATGTCATAATTAACTCCGGTTCTCCTCAGAGACTTCCTGTGTCTCCTACAAAGACGTCTTACAACAGACAGTGAAGGATTGTGGGTGTGCTTTCCTTCAGTTTAAGATATGGCTTACAAAACATGAAAAAGAAGCTTCAGAACTTGCTTAAAAATCTTCACATTTTTAATTTTTCTTCAGTATCAAGATGATCCAGTGACAGTCGTCTGAACAGCCATCGGTTCACTTCAAACAGGAAGTGGTGATAGCTGAATTCGGCACAGTTTTAATGGCACCAAACTGCCAAAAGTAAATAAAAACAGGCCAGAAACTGGGACATGTGATGCGCTTTTTATATGGTCTCGCTCCCCTGATGGCTTTCAAATAGGTTTCCATCTAATATTTTTGACTCAACATGTTTTCTCACATAAATCACATTTCACACTGAAGGACAAGCACCTCCCCTGGAGATAACTCTGAACGTGGCCTCAGACTCGGACCGTACGTGAGACAACAAGAAGACGCCACAACAACAACAAAAGACGTCTGTGACTGTCTGTTTCAACTGATCCAACCACGGAACTAGTAACCACAACATCACCAGACTCCCTTAACAAATCACTCGATTTTAGGAGTTACTGAGTGAGGAGAAACTGTACAAAACCTTGCAAAACTTTGTGACTCTCAAATAGGTTTCCATCTAATATTTTTGACTCAACATGTTTTCACACATGAATCACATTTCACACTGAGGTTGTTTTAAAAGTAGAAGGACAAGCACCTCCCCTGGAGATAACTCTGAACGTGGACTCAGACTCAGACAACAAGAAGACACCACAACAACAACAACAACTGATGTCTGTGAGGTTCACTGTAATCTAAATTACATGTTTTGACTCTCTTAACCTGCCGATGTTAGCAGCAGATGTTATGAACACACTGTGTGAACTATCATGTGAACCACAACATCACCAGACTCCCTTAACAAATCACTCGATTTTAGGAGTCACTGAGTGAGGAGAAACTTACAAAACCTTGCAAAACTTTGTGACTCTCAAATAGGTTTCCATCTAATATTTTTGACTCAACATGTTTTCACACATAAATCCACATTTCGCACTGAGGTTGTTTTTAAAAGTAGAAGGACAAGCACCTCCCCTGGAGATAACTCTGAACGTGGCCTCAGACTCAGACAACAAGAAGACGCCACAACAACAACAACAACAACAACTGATGTTTATGAGGTTCACTGTAATCTAAATTACATGTTTTGACTCTCTTAACCCTCCGATGTTAGCAGCAGATGTTATGAACACACCGTGGAACTAGTGACCACAACATCACCAGACTCCCTTAACAAATCACTCGATTTTAAGAGTTACTGAGTGAGGAGAAACGTACAAAACCTTGCAGAACTTTGCGACGAAAACTTCTAAATTCATTCTGCCTTCTTGTAAATTCAGCATTAAATACAATACATTAAAATGTTTCTCTCTGTCAGCTTCTATGTCTGAAGTGTGTCCTTTGTGTACTGACTCTGCTGAGTTTGTGCTCCGACTTGGTGCAGGCGTCCATGAAGGTCTGGGAGATGACGTGCAGCGAGGCGTCCACCACCTCCGTCACGTGGACGTCGAACATGAAGTGAGGGTTCCTCAGGATGTTCACCCAGAACCTCAGAGGCAAGCTGTCAAGACACAAAACACTTTTTAAAGTAAAGTAAAAGTACCTCAAACTTGCAGTTACGTTCCTTCAGACTTTTTAAAGACCTGCTGACACCGTTTCCTTCCCTCCATCCTTTCATCTCCTCCTGCCGTCTCCACCTCCGCAGACCACAACCCTCCTCAATAATTCACTTCAGCTCATGAATATTTCATCGCCCATCGTGTGTGTGTGTGTGTGTGTGTGTGTGTGTTTTCCAGATGATTGACAGCTGGAGCTCAAGGCCAGTTTAAAAGCGGGAAGTGAGGAGAAAAACAATCTCTCCATCTCTTCTTCTTCTGTCATCACTCATCCGTCCTGATAACACACCGACGATTAGATCGGACTCTCGTGTCGGCGACTGGCCGCTTCAGCAGCGACGAGGACGTAATTACACTCTCGTTTAGCTGATGAGGTATAAAACACACACACACACACACACAGTCTCACACACTCACAGCTTGATATGCGGTGTAATTATTTCTCTTAGCAGGTTTTCTTCGCAGGTCGAATCTCTCCAGCTGAGATTCAGAGGAGCTTTAAAGAGAAGCTGGCAGACGTTGAATCATCGGAGAACGAGGCGGGTATCAGCCGTCAGAGTCGCTTTCTGACAGCGAGGCGGTCTGAGTGACTCAAAGGAGAGTTTTAGACTCTGGATACTGATCAGACACGTCTTAATGTAACGTAAAGTCACCTGTAAATGTTGTATTCTCGTCTATATAATTAATATTGTACATTTTAAGGACACTTTTGACATAAAAAATTGACATATTTGAACAATTTTCTCATCTTTTCAGTCGTTTTTCAAGCAAAAATGCTAAAAATAATCATTTTCTGATGTCTCAAATGGGAGGATTTGCTTCTTAAACTGAATCATATTCCGGTTTCAGACTGCTGTTGGCAGAAAACACACATTCATTATGTATTTCAGATCACCTGTTAGTCTTCCAGATGTGCAGCGTCTCCTCGTCCACGTTGTCGTGTCTCAGCGCCTGTTCGTCCAGGAAGTCAAAGAAGTATTTGACGGCCGGCGGGACGACGGAGCTCGAGCACAACACGCTGCGGAAGAAATCGTCCACGAACTGCTGCAAAGTGCCCTAAAAAGACATGCAGAGATATAGCAATCTGTCAGGTGGATGGATCTATACATAAACACAGATTCGAATAAGTTTGTGCATAAAGTTTGAGAGAAATAAAACTTTTGCCTGCACAGAAAAGTCTTTTTACTTATAACGTGGCGGCAGAAAGAAAGTATTGTGTTTCTATTGTTGTCGAGTGAACATCTGTTGAATAAAACATATTCACACACACACACACACACACACCTTGACAGACAGCAGCCTGGTCAGGTAGATCTCCGTGATGGCTTTGGTCATCGCCTTGTCCTTCATGCTGCCTCTCTTCGACTTCACCTCATCGATCTCGTCTGCAGGTCTCACCAGGTGGAAGGTGTTGTCGTCCTCCAGCAGGGAGTTTTCTGCCGCAGACACACACACACAGATGTTCAACGTGATTTCATGGTGATTTATTTGCATGAAAAACTAATCGGACTCAGACATTTGAAAACACGAGGACGGTTTTTAACTGATCTGTTTGAGAATAATCTCCTCAACAACTCCAAATGTTCAGTGTCGTCAGAAGACGGCGGTCAATAAAGCTCAAAGAAGAAGAAGACAGTCGCCTTGGTAATCTACAGGGGAATTTGGGAATTAATCTGGGAATGGGAAGACAAGTGGAAACATCTCTGTCAGAGCAGCAACAGCTGATCAGTCACGTGACTTGAATGTTCGGTCATTTATTCAGAAGAGGTTTCTGTCATTAAGTGCATTCACTGGATTCTTTAAAAAAGTAGTAAGGAGTAATGTTTAAAACTCATGAAGGCACATTAAACTCAAAATCTTGAATTTGTAGCCTCCCTGTTGTTAATCAGGTACGATACGTTGCTGTTCCATCTGATTTTGAGTCGTTATTTGGTGTTTTCCGAACCTTTAAATGCTTTGCACAGTTGAGGATATACCGTATTTCACCAATTAATCGCCGCAAATAGCCGCCTGGTTCTTTTAAACGCCTGGGGTCAGCACCCTTTTTGCGTATTAAACGGCCACCCGAATAACTGCCGGGGCGATTATTTGCATTATTTTTGCAGAAGTAAACAGTTGGCACTTCTGTTTTCTGTCAAAATAAGAGAAGTAGGTAACGTTAGAAAAGAGTGTACCGTAATCTAATGACTGACTCTTATTTTGACAAAAAACAGGAAGTGTCAGAGAGAACGACTCGAGTTTAACGCCCCACCTTCACACAGCGGAGGACAGGTCAACACGGAGGAGAACGGACAGCAAGTGGACATAAATGAAAACGTAAGAAGGAAGAAAAATAAAAAGTATGACGCTATGTTTAAGCTTTAACGGCCTGGTGCAGGTCTGTGTAGAAATAAATAAAGACCTGCAGCAAAGAGCCGCCTGCTTCTTTTAAACGCCTGGGCTATTAACTGGTGAAATACGGTCGATATGAACGTTTCCCGTAACTCAAAGATGGAACGGAAGTTTTTATGGCAATACATTTATTTTAAATCTTTCAGGAGGTGACGTTCAGTGTGAAGTCAGGAGGTTCAACGTCAACACAAACAACAGCCATCAGACGAGTGAAGAGCAGAACAACTGACGGAAAAGTGAAAAACTGTTCTGGTGTCTGAGATCCAACCCTCCTCTACCTCAGTGTGTGTGTGTGTGTGTGTGTGTGTGTGTGTGTGTGTGTGTGTACATACTCTCTTCGTAGCTGTCCTGGTGCTGGTGGAAGGACTGCGTGTGCAGAACTCTGGACAGAACCAGCGTGGCGTTGTCCCGGACCTGCAGGACGAGAGACGTCGTTAAACTCGTCTGATTACATCCTGAACTCTGCTCTCAGTTTCATCAAGCTGCACTTTGTCTCGCAGCAGCTTCCTCAACAAACACTTTGTTTTAAAATGTCAGACGGGGAGTCTCTCGTGGCTCGACATTTCCCTCCGCTAAAAGTTTTTGGTCGTTGGAAGAAAAGGTCTGCAGTCGACACACGGACGAAGAGATGATTAAAAACATCAGAGTGTGGAGGAGGAAGGCGACTCGCTGCCGACTCGCTGCATCGACGCGAAGCTTCAGAAGAACAGCAGGTAATTACAACTCTGGTTATTACTGAGGTGAGATGAGGAACTTAAAATCAGTCACCTCCCTCTCAGAGGAATAAATCAGACTGGATGAGGCTTTTCAGAGACACGGTTTGGAATACTCACGTTGTAATGAGCCAGCGTGTTGAGTCTCTTCCAGCGTCCTTCCTTCTGGGAGGTCAGGTCGAGGTCGGACAGGATCTGACCCGTGGAGCCGGGACGCCACTCTGTGGACGGACGAGAGAACGAACGTTAGACGAGACGAGACGTCCGCCGGAGCGAGACGGGACCTTCATGCTCTTTATGTCGGGACACGTTTGTTGCATGTAATTCTCAATGAGATCTTTTACTTTACATTTAATTTCCTCTTTGAGCGTCTTGATGATTTTGTGTTAGACTTACGTGTGAACTGAGTGAATAATTCCCCTTTGGATTAATCAAAAACTCTTAATTCTGATTAATTTGAATCAGTGTTCGACGCCTTTACAGGCTGTTTAAGACTGTGTGGAACAGTAATATTATATCTGATGTTCTCATTAACTAATCTGCAATCAAACTGAGGCAATCTGATTAAAATAGTTTAGAATATTTTTACATTTTTTGCCTCCTGTTCTCACTGTAACCCTGCAGTTCCTCCGCCGGCCTGCAGGAGGCGACAAACTCCTGTTGTGTGACCTTGGATACTGTAGCCTTCAGTAAATATCAATGTAATAATAAAATATGAATAACAATCATGTTTTTAAATGTTTTAAAATATATTCTGAGTGGTTTCTTACCCAGTGCAACACACTCCACCTTCGGCCTCTGTGAGTACGGCAGGTTTCTGTACACCTGATCGATGATCTTCTCCTTCACCTGGAGAGCACAACATTAAGATGTTACCTGCTGAAATGTCTGACAACACAAAAAACTAAGATCATATCTCGTATACGTGCATCAAAACTGAAACGTCTCTGAGAGACGAATCTTCACAGAGGGATGAGTCCTTGCAGCTCCCTGTCGGCTGAAACTACCTGACGTTTGTTGAATCAACTTACAGCTAAAATTAAAGGTTTGCACACAGAAATACACATATTTATAAATCAAGTTCTAACTTTAGGAATACAACATGACATTATCTTGATCTCCATCAGGAGCTGAACAGAACAAAATCATCTCCTGCTGCAGAAAGTGCTGAACGAGCTCTAAAAACAGACTGAGAACAGAAGCAGAAAACCCACCTGGGAGATGGTGTCGCAGTTCAACACCTTCACCGGAGTCACATCTGGTCCCTCCCCGTGCACCAACACCTGCAGGGTCTGACGTCACAAACACACCGTCAGACACACAAAGAAACGCAAAGTGCAGCACAAAGCAGATTTGATGCTTCATATGTCTCTTTTTGTACGACAGAAGCCCCTTTTAGATAGAAAAGGTGGCACATGTGCAGCAAGGTAAAGGCTGCAATGTGCCTCCTTGTCTGTCTAAAAGGGAGGTGTAATATTCCTCCTTTTCCAAACAGCCTCCACTTTTCCTCCTCTGGTAGGCGTCAACATGTGACGTGACGTGAAGCAGGAAGTTGGGCGTGAAGAGAAGCAGGGCAGTTTCTGCTTTTCTCCCAAAATCCTCTTCCCGTTTAACATTGGGGCTTATGGGGCAGTTGCTGGAGTTTGTGTCGGTTAGACGCAGATAATTCAAAAACCGTACATCCTCCCAATAAAGTGGACACGTTGCCAGACAGAAGACAAGTGTGGCTACGTTCTTGGAAAATATCACTATTGTAGTGTGAAATCTGTGGCTAGGATCGTCATCTAAAGAAACATTTTCGGAGAGTTTTTTTCAGGCTCCCCCACTCTGCCAGTTGGTGCTGCGCGAACATTCCGCAATACACACATTGAAAATCCGAATTTTTCTGATTTTTTCGGAAATCACTCACGATCAATTAAGGGTCACCGTTCAAAAACTAAACATCATAGAAAGAAAGTTCAAATACAACTCAAATAGATGAGACTTGTGCCTACATTTTAAAGTTTGAATGGTGTCTCTAGGTCAAAGTCTGCCAGAGCAGGAGATGTTTGAAAAACGTTGATGATTTTGCGACTTTTTTGACCCCGTCCCATTCATTCCTTATGGGACATTTTTCGCAGTTTGTCTTCAAAATAAGAGCTTTACATTGCACCCCATCGGAGTTTAGAACTGGGTTCTTAGCGGGGGGCTTTTAATTTGAAAGTAGCGACCGCTATTAGCTCGCCGCTACAACAACAAGCGGACAACCAAGACAGCTACAGAGAGCGAGGAGACGCTAGCATCTCCCGGATCTCAGCGGCTTTCCAGCTGCTCATCTTGGTGGATGAAGTGACGAACTGACTGCTGTGATCAGCTGTTTCCTGGTTTTAAAACTCCCGGCTGTGGGTGCGCAGCAGTGCACGTCATCCACACCTCCGCCCATCTCAGCATTTGCCACCACATTGCCGCCTCGGATTTACAGCAATGGAGGCGCAAATAAGTGAACAAAACAGACCATCAATTTGCCGCCTTCTGTCTAAATCCGCAGAGCGAGCCACCAAAAGGACGGCAGATTGGTGGCTTACTGCCCAGAATAAAAACGGCTAGTGTTTGTGCACTAACCAGGACAGAGTACTCGACGTCGTCTCCCAGCAGTCCCGTGTCGTTCAGCGTGTATTTGGCTTTCTTCATCTTGGCGTCCACCGGTCCCTTCTCCACCTGGTGCTTCAAGGCTTTGTACAGTTTGTACAAAGGTTCTCCTGCCGTGTCCTGAAACGAGAACACCAACAGTGTCGGACTCATGTCGGTTTGATGGCAGCTGATGTCTTTTCTTAAAAACACCCGTCGATCCAAAACATGTTTTCTCCTTCTGCAATTCCTTAAATTTGAGCTTTTTTAAAAGAGGTCTGGTGCAGCAAATCAGATTCTTGCAGTGGTGGAGGAAGTATTAAGATCCTTTACTTAAGTATGAGTACTAATACCTGATGATATACCTTATGTTTTTTACAGTATAATCAGGAAAATGTGCTTAAATTATTAAAAGAAAAAGTACTCTGATAGGACGCTTTTCTACATTTTCGTAGGTGGCTGGTATCTGTGAGTGTGTCTAATTTGATGTGGATCCAAATATAAACCAGGATTCAGCGGATTTGAATATGTTTTCTACGAGGCAGCTGCTGTACAGTAAAACAATTAGGGTTAGAAACATGCAGCTAACATCATGAGACGATGAGGATTTGGAATATTACCAATTAATTGAATTAAAGGGGAAGTTTGTAGAAAGTTTAGAGGCTTTGAACTGTTTTGGACATCATCAGGACTTTGTTAGGTCTGAGGGACTGACTTCTCATCCTAATCACATCGAATAAAAAGCGTGAAAAGATGTTCAGAACACGATGTTTTGTACTAAATTATAGAAAACTGCGAACATCAACAGAGACGGAGACACAATAACACAGGTACAGTGAGCAGGTTTGGACAAAAGACAGACGGAGAGGAAATTAATTATAACTGAAGAGACGGGAGAAGAAAGAAGAAACACATCGAAGGGAATCGGAAATAAAAACAACACGGAGTGAAAGTGAAAGAATGTGTGTTACCCTGAGGAACTGATAGAGACAGATGGACATCCAATTACAAAGCATCCGCTCCACCACCGTCTCTGACCTAGAAACACAAACACACAGAGGAAACAACAGATAGAACATTAGGACGGCACAGAAGACATTTCTAAACTTGTTTTTTGTGATTACATATCCGTCCCGTCCTCACCTCCTCAGCATCAGTTTGGGGTTTTTGCTCTGCACGTGTTCGTCCATCATCTCCAGCAGCAGCGTCCTCATGATGTCCGTGTAGTACTCCAGCTTTCCGTGCAGCGCCACCGTCAGCAGCGAGGCGAAGTAACCCCGAGCTCGGGCGTTGAAGTCCGGACGGCTCTCCAGCGTGCGGATGAACTGGAGGGCAGAGAAGACGAGTCAAGGTCCAGTCAGATTATCTAAAGGGTGTACCACAGGGATCTGTTCTGGGACTCCTACTAGTCTCAGTTTATTTTTATCAGTACCGTGAATCTGAATCTCCTTAAAGCTCCACTGTGCAGTGTTTTAAGTAATTTATTACCTCAAATCAGCGTCTTCATTCATAAATAAGTCCTCATTGGTGTAAAATGATCTCTGCCAACAATCTCACTTCTCCTCCTGAGGGAAGAATCACTTCTCTGTATTTCCATAGGACGGGCGAGCTCTACGGAGGCTTCCATGTCCTTCCGCTCTATAAAAAACGATGAGCTGGTGAGAGGGACAAAAAGCTCTACGTGGTACAGATAAGGCTAAAGGCGTTTTCACTCAGAGCCAGCGTGACTGTGGAACGGAGAAGGAGCTTAGCCAGACGCGCTCGTCAGCTGCAGTTTGAAGTCTGTTTGAAATAACGTACCTCATCACCCGAAACTAAACTTGATGAAGTGCTGTTTGAAGACATGTTGTTGTCACAGCTTCTTGAATCTTGACACATCCCGCCTGCCGTAGTTCCAACAGGCTGCAACGCACGTTTGAAAACGCGAGGCGCTAGAGAGCAGTATTCGTTTGGATGCAGAATAACATTTAACCACTAGATGGGAGAAATAATTCCACAGTGTGTCTTTAACGATAAAGCATCATCACTGTCACATTACACCTGAGCAAAATGCTGCACAATCTAATGTCCCAGGATAAATATCTTGATAAAGTCTGTTTGGTTGCGAGCAAGAAATCCATCAAAGGACGACTCGATCGCTTTTGTCAACGAAATACAACGTATGGAGAATTATTTCTCCCATCTAGTGGTTAAATGTTATTCTGCATCCAAACGAATGCTGCTCTCTAGCGCCTCGCGTTTTCAAATGTGCGTTGCAGCCTGTTGGAACTACGGCAGGCGGGATGTGTCAAGATTCAAGAAGTTGTGACAACAACATGTCTTCAAACAGCACTTCATCAAGTTTAGTTTCGGGTGATGAGGTACGTTATTTCAAACAGACTTCAAACTGCAGCTGACGAGCGCGTCTGGCTAAGCTCCTTCTCCGTTCCACAGTCACGCTGGCTCTGAGTGAAAACGCCTTTAGCCTTATCTGTACCACGTAGAGCTTTTTGTCCCTCTCACCAGCTCATCGTTTTTTATAGAGCGGAAGGACATGGAAGCCTCCGTAGAGCTCGCCCGTCCTATGGAAATACAGAGAAGTGATTCTTCCCTCAGGAGGAGAAGTGAGATTGTTGGCAGAGATCATTTTACACCAATGAGGACTTATTTATGAATGAAGACGCTGATTTGAGGTGATAAATTACTTAAAACACTACACAGTGGACCTTTAAATGTGCTTTAGACTACATGAAATGTAATAAACTGTCTGTGTAACTGAATAATCCTGTTTTTGTACTAATGAGAGGCCCAAATCAACCGTTGGATCTCGTTTGGGGTCTCGTTTAACTACCACTTGTTTGGTGTTTGTGTCTAACACCCATTAGATGCAGACGGATCCGATTAAACTCAATATAATAATATTCTGACATTTATTATAACTTTTTAGAAATATTAAATTGGCTATGAAAGTGATCGTCTCATCTCCCAGCTGACAGATGTTTTATTCCTCATGTCGGTTAATTTAAAAATAAATTGGCTTGCTGAGTTTATAAATGCTGACGGGGAGAAAAAGCCTGAATGAGACAGAAACGAGGAGGTCAAAGCTTCAGACTCACGTTGATGAGGAAGGTTTTGCTGTTCAGCAGGTTGGAGAACTGGTTCAGCGCCTGAGCCACGATGGCCCGGCGGGCTTCTGGGATCTGTAGTTTTCTGGTGATCATGGCGTCGTTGGCGCCGTCCTTGGAGGGCAGGAAGAAGTTTCTGTCGGTGTAGGTTTTGTAGTCCAGGAAGGGGATCCGGGCCTCGCTCAGGTCGCTGGTGTGGTCCTCCATCTCGATCATCAGATCTGATCGGACACACAGAAGAGTCGTGAGGCATTTTATCTCTTTTTTTATTCGTCAGACACAAAAACAGAACAGATCCAGGACTTTTTTCTCACTTTTTTTTAACATTGTGAGGGCATTTTTCAACATTTTTCTTAATTTCTTGAAAGGAATCTGTCGTATTTAGGTGGCTGTGAGTACGATTGGACGCTGATCCAAACTAAAATCTGAATAAAGTGGATTTAAATATGTTTTATCTGACACTGAATAAGGCTTGATTGATTCAAGGGGACCCTTACCGCTGCTGAGTGCCGTTCCAGTTCAAGACTCCCTTTAAAAAACTCTCCTTTTAAAACCAGAGTGACAAACTTAATTGGCCAAAATCTGCTGGGGACCTTTGTCCATCCTTAGGTGAAATCAATAACTTATGATGTCTAAAGCCATTAAAAGTGTGCTGAATCAGCTGTCAGCACTTCCTGTTTGCAGTGTCACCATGGATACTGACAACTATCACTGGATTAGTTTGATACTGAAGGAAACTTAAAATGAGATAATTCTCAAGCAAGTTCTGAATTGTCGTATCTCATCCTTCTTCTCTGATATTATTTGGCACATGTTTTATTACGCTCTGTGATCTTCCATGATCGTTCTGAACTTGTGCATCTTTGATTTAGACGCTCCAGCTGAAGCACTTTTGATTGAGTATTCTCTTAATCTCTCTCCGGAAAAAGACGTCTGACATGTGAGGAGTCTGCTGACCCCCTGAGCTCAGAAACAGAGCTGTCACATTCACATGAAAACGGTCCAGCGAGCTCGCCAAGAAGACCTGCGGGGAAGTTTTCTGAAGTCGGAGCCAAGGCGCCGTTCTGCTGAATCGCGCTGGCAGGACTTCACGTTATGGAGATAAACTGTCAAAGCGGCAACGTCTTCTAATCTGTGGATGCAACGTGTCACAAGACGCCGACGGAAAAATTCAAGTTTCTGCTGCGTGTGCTGCTCGGCAGTGTGGGTCTTTCTTGGCGAGATCAACGAGCTCGCTGTCAAGACACGTTTTCTTTTTTTGCTCCTCACTTTTCATATTTTAAAATCCAAGATAAAAAGGTGTTTGTTCGGGGATTACTCGGACCAGTCCCCCTTGGAAAAAGTGACTACAATAAGGCTTCAGTTGTGTCAGGCGAGCACGTACCTGTGAACTCTTTCTTGCAGCGATCGCGGACACTTTCCTCCAGATTCTCCAGCTGGTGTTTCACCTTCTCGTACTCTCGCTCGGCCTGCTGGCTCTTCCTCCTGTCGGTGCACAGCCACAGGAGGATGTTCAAGTGATCAACAACTCAAATAAATCTATAATCCCTTGACAGTTTGATAATTCGTCGAACCTGTAGCAGTAGACGGACACGGCGATGAACAGCAGCATCGGTACGATCACGGCCGGGATGATTATGGCCAGAGGAATGTCGTCTTTTCTGGCGTAGTAGACCGAACCCACCTTCCACTCACCATGACCAAACTTCACCTGGAGAAAGGTCGATTTAAGAACATTATTAAGGCGTTAAAAACATGCCGAATTAAGCATTAGCAGCTTCCTGTTTGCAGTGTGCATGTGGATGTACAGACAGCGATCACTGGATCACTCTGACAGAGGAGAAATCCTAAAAATGTGATAATTCTAAGGCAAGTTCTGAACTGTCTTTTCACGATGATTTATTTTGCAGATTTCTGGATGTTTATTTGTGATGGACATCAAAGATAATTATATCCTCTGGAAGTGCAAGTCATGCTGAGTTGTTCATGTCTATTACAGAACATATCCTGTAATTTTCCCTGTCGGAAGCGTTGGGGTTAAATTACTGAGCAGCACAGTGACTGAACTGGGCTTAAAAAACTGTCATTTTAAGAACATGATGCCTACAAATGTATTAACCCTGTTTTATATTAATTATCTAAAGGGGTGGACAAGTGTAAAGGTCGTTTTCCACACCGCCCCCTGATAGTTTAGCCAAATAACACAAAGTATTTGGCCGGTGTGTTTACCACGAGCTCCAGCAGGTCGTTGGTCGTGTCTCTGCGTTGGCGTTTGGATCGGGCTCTGGGCTGTGAAGACGGAGCCTCGAGGATCAACTTATCGTCCTGTACAGAGAAAAGAGTCAGTTAGACTGTGATACTGATCGTGTATTAATAATATTTATATAGAAGTTACCTGAACTGATCAGTAGGCCTGCCAGGATAATCAACATATCGATATATCGACATGACCGAACAAAAAATGGCGAAAACTTGACTGACGGTACATTTTCTGTTCAGGAATGATTAATTATACCCTGTGATAAATGTTTAATATTTATTTAAGTACAATGTTGGTCAACAGAGCAGAGAGTCAATTTTATTTGTTGTTTATTTCAATTTAGGATATTCCATTTGTTTTTTCACATTCCATTTCTTTTTGAAAGACTCTTCTCGCATCATCCTGTTTTTACATCATCACTATTCTGTATCATTTGTCATTAAATGGTCTTTAAACAGCAATATCACTTATCGTAATTATTTCTGGGACAAGATGTCGTCAAATAAAAGCAGTTACAGATCACAGGCTGCATCTTTCCTTCTCACATTTTTATATTTTCCTACTTTCTATTACTCACTTTCGATAAGAGGAGTCACAGAACTTGAAGATGTTTATTCCTGTCTAACCACCACGTTAGATTCACTCTAATTTAAAATGCTTGTGGAGGATTAAAAAAACAGAAGCTGCAGCTCGTTTTTATCTCTTCGTTTCTCTAAAAGGTCGAGCTCGATATAAAACACTTGATCGAGTGAGACAGTCATCTTCACAGTCTCCTTAGAATAAACCACAGCAGCCTCACAGTTAACACACAGGTTCTCAATAGTTTTGGGGAATCCAGAACCAGAACCGCTGCGAATCGATTCCAGATTGTGGGAACAGACGGCGGCGCGTCTCAAAACAATATCTTAAAACTCGTCTGCGTCTGCGCTGCTGGAAACTTGAGAAGGACGAACACAGACGAGCTCAGTTTTCTTTCTTATTTACATCGTTCAGATTGTTTCTACTGCTTTTCCCCGCGTGGGACTGACAGAGGATTATCTTTATCTTTAAGGTCTGTGAAATGATCCTTCCATGTGTCTGACTCTGCTTCCTCACCGTGTAAACGTCTCCCATTGTTTTTATTCTCTTCATTCGTTTTGTTTTATTTCTTTCACTGCTGTTTTGCCTTCTCGCTTTAACGTCTCCGCTCAGCGTTTAAACTGTCGACCTGAGTTTCCTGCTTGTGTTCTCTCTGTCAGCAGCACTTTGTACATCTGCTTTTAAAGGTTTTTTATTTTATTTTAATACCATTAGAGCCACACGGGCAGATTTTTTAAACGAGTGCTGGACACATATTCTCTCATTTCATCCGCTTTAGCTGATGACAGACCGACACAAACACTTCGACTGTCAACAAATCAGAGAATAGTTTCATTAGAGAAAAACACAGCCCGATATCTGTCTTTATTCTGATTTAGAAGAAGGAAAACACTTCCATCTGAGGCTTAACGCTGTGTTTCTGGAGCTCCTGCAGCGTGACAGACTCCACCTCAGTTTAAACTGTGAATAATGCGACCGTGTGATATCCTACGTTCAATAAAATACCAATATCGGCTCCATCTTTGCGGCGTGAATCCGTTATAAACCTCATTCCTGACGTTTACCTGCAGGATGTTCACGGGACAGGAAGCGTCTCCGACGAACGCCTGGGCCTCTTTGGCCGTCATCGCCTTGGAGAAACCTCGACCCTGACGAGAGAACAGAAACAGAGAGTGAACTCAACAGATCATCAGAGAGACGACGAGGGATAACAGTGCAGGTTTAATGTCTCCGTCCTCCTCACAGTCACGATGATGATGCTGGTCTCGGTGATGACGTTCTTGTTGAGCTCGTTGAAGGTGGGGTCCGGGTGGTAGTCGAAGCCCTTCAGCTCCTCCATCACGTTGTCCAGCTGGAGGACCGTCCGGAGAGACTGGCTGTTGGAGCTGTTGGCAGGAGGCGAGTCGAACTGGAGGACGGTGTCGTTCTTACTCAGAGCCTCCTGGACGAACTGAGGGAGGAGGAGGAGGAGGAGAAGAGGGAGAAGGAGGAGAAGAAGGAGAAGAAGAAGAAGAAGAAGAAGAAGAAGAAGAAGAAGAAGAAGAAGAAGAAGAAGAAGAAACAGCTGTGTCACAACGTTTTCTGTCTTTACATTCAGTCAAGATTAGATTACATCATTTAATTTCCTCAAATGCAGACAGAAATAGAACAGTAGGAAAATGTACGGAAGCCCTGAGAGGCCAAAAAGAAAACAAAGATTCTGGTGATCAATTTTCTAGAACTGATCTAAATTGTTTTATCTTCAAAACAGATGAAAAACTGTTTTGTCAGGATAATTTTGTCTTCCTGAAGTTAATTAATTCTATTTTTAATTTGTGAAACTGATGAAAAAAATTAAAATAAATTGAATAATTAAAAAAAAGTTACATATTTCTTCCTAAATTTGTGTTAAAAAAGTAAATAAATTAAATAAATAGCAGTTTTTTTCAAGATGTTTTCTTTAAGTTCCTCACATTTTTCTTTATTTGTGAAACTGATAATAATAAACTGAGGTAAACAACGACAAAAGATTAAAACGTTTCTGCCAGGATAATCTTGTCTTCCTTGAGTTCCTTAATTTGATTTTTATTTTCTGAAACTAACATGAAAAAAAGTTTGCCCGATAAAATAACTAACTAACGAAATAAATAAATAAATAAATAAATAAATAAATTAATAAATAAATAAATAAATAAATAAATAAATGTTTTGTCAGGAAAGTTTTGCCTTGTTTAAGTTCCTTAACTTTTTTTTTTTAATTTGTTAAATTTATGGTAAAAAAAAAAAGACAAAGCAAAATTAAATTCTCTCTTCCTTTAGTTCCTTAATTTATTTTTTTTTAAATGAAACTGAAAGTTTTGCCAGGTAAAAAATAAAAACAGTTTTGTTCGGATCATTTTTCTAAGTTACTCATCACAAAGCTGAAAACAGACGCCGCGCTACAAACACGTGATGATCTTACAGAATAAGATGCATCGCTGCAGATTAAACCAGCCAACAGGATATAACATTAAGTTATTTTACTTGTGTGGTATTGTTACTTAAAGGATGTGAATATTTCTTCTATCATGACATTTTTAAGCCTTTCTGAAACCCAAACACACGAGAGGAGGAGCAGAAGTCTGCAGAGCTCTGAGGATGACTTCAAACCAAACTTCTTCCCCTGACCGCTGAAGGAAAAGCGTCTCCAGAGAGTTCAGTCTGTATTTATTCACTCCAGCTGATTCCAGTTTTTTTTCGGTGCAGGTGTAACTTTAACTTCAGACTTCCTCCTCCCTCCTTCCATCTCTTCTCTTCTCGTCTCCCTGCCTCCCCGCTGCGTCTCCCCCCCTCCGTCTTCCTCCAGGTTCAGTCGGCGGCGTTTGATGAGGCGACGATAAAGCGGCTTCCCTCCTCTCTCTCCCCCTGCGGGGAATCGTTCCTCAGAGACTCTGTCACTCAAAGCTATTCAGCGGTGAAATAGAAGCGTCGTCCCTTTCTCTTCCTTTCAGGCTTTTCTCTGTCAGCTGGAGCCGCGGACCGATTTAAAGAACATCCAGCCGGCATTGTGCTTTTTATTAAAAATCCTGTCACTGTCAAACACCTCAAACACCTCTGGTGTCTCGCAGAGTGATAAGCTCGTAGAGGAAAACTGTTTCGGACCCCGAACAAGAGAGATTTATCGTCTTTGTCCGTCTTAAAATGTAAATAAAGAGACAATAACAGGGAAAAAATGGGAAATGTTGAATACTCGACCAATTTCTAACTCACCTCTACAGGTGGGGGGTTCTGGGTGAAGTCGTCAGTGGACGAGACTTTCATCGTGGCTTTCTGGATCAGGTCGAAACCGCTTCCCATCACCACGATCCTCCGACCACCGCTGCACACACACACACACACACACACATGGAAAAGTGTAATGAATTTCAGGCAGGACACTCGAGGTGAATAATATAACAATACTAATATAAAAACAACTTTAATTATTATCATTATTAATAGATATCTCCGTTAAACTTTCCTACTTGATTACTCATGTTCAAACAATTATTTATGTTATTTATTATTCATGTGCAATTATGCAAATGAGGTATTACCTAATTAAAGACACACCAACTTCCAACTTTACTTAAACACCCAGACGTGATTTTTTCGAAATCACTCACGATCAATTAAGGGTCACCGTTCAAAAACTAAACATCGTAGAAAGAAAGTTCAAATACAACTCAAATAGATAAGACTTGTGCCTACATTTTAAAGTTTGAATGGTGTCTCTAGGTCAAAGTCTGCCAGAGCAGGAGATGTTTGAAAAACGTTAATGATTTTGCGACTTTTTTGACCCCGTCCCATTCATTCCTTATGGGACATTTTTCGCAGTTTTTCTTCAAAATAAGAGCTTTACATTGCACCCCATGGGAGTTTAGAACTGGGTTCTTAGCGGGGGGCTTTTAATTTGAAAGTAGCGACCGCTATTAGCTCGCGCTACAACAACAAGCGGACAACCAAGACAGCTACAGAGAGCGAGGAGACGCTAGCATCTCCCGGATCTCAGCGGCTTTCCAGCTGCTCATCTTCGTGGATGAAGTGACGAACTGACTGCTGTGATCAGCTGTTTCCTGGTTTTAAAACTCCCGGCTGTGGGTGCGCAGCAGTGCACGTCATCCACACCTCCGCCCATCTCAGTGTGCCACCACATTGCTGCCGAGGAGCAAACTTGGTGGACCAAAACAGACCACCAATTTGCCGCCTTCTGTCTAAATCCGCGGAGCGAGCCACCAAAAGGACGGCAGACTGGCGGCTTACTGCCCAGAATAAAAACAGCTAATGTAAGAAAACCATCCTCACCACACGAAGCTGGCTTTGGGGTTGTAGTCTGTGATCTTGGGGTTTTCAGAGTACTGGTAAGCAGCCGCCACGTCCTTGGTGGTGTTTTTGCCGTACTTCACCTGCACCGTCAGCGGGTCGGACGGCACCTTCTGCCCGTACCTCCCGGTCTTACAGACGATCTGTTTGCCAAACGACAGGCTGAGAAGAAGAGAGAACAGAGAGTTTTACTGTCTGACTGTCTCACAGGAAGACTTGAGTGAATACGTGACGCGGTGAAGGAGCTTACACTTCGCAGGAAATCCCTCCCACGGTGACGGCGATGTCGTCTTTGGTCGCCGTGTCCAGGTCGTCTCCTTCGATGGTGATCCTGGTCCCTCCGGCTGCCGGACCCTTCGCTGGGTGGACGGCGGCTGGTTTGGGGTCCTGGACAGAGAAGATGATTACATTTATAGCTTTAACTTCTCACTCTGAAGTAAAAGCTGATGTCACAGTGTTCCTACAGAGATGGTAGTTCTTTCTGCTCAGGAATAAGATCCTTTTAGTTTGACTAGAAACAGTCGCTGTATCGGTCTCTTCAAAACCACCAGACTCCATTTAGAAAAACACTAATTTTACCTCACAGAACAACAGGAGTTTCTGGACTACTGATCAGCTGGTTAGTGTGTTTGTATAATGGTGTGACTTTTAAACACATCTGTTTCAAATTGACAACTAACTTTATCTACCTTTTAGTCATTTCGATACCAAAAAGTTTTGGAATCGGTCCTCTGGATCGCCTCAACCAGGCAGCTGCGTTTCGGGCTGCGATGGCTCCAATGTAATAATTTTGGGGCAACTTTGACCAACAAGATTACGTCTACTACAAGTATTTGTGATTCCAAGTAGAAACAGGGTTCCCACGCGTCCTGGAAAACCTGGAAAATGATTGACCAACTTTCCAGTCATGGAAAACATATGGAAAATGAGAAAAAAGGACAAATGTCCTGGAAACGGTTAAGTTTTCCTGGAAAATTATTTTTATTTTTTCCAGGACTTTGACTTCCAAAAGTCCTGGAAAAGACATTTTAATGTCCTGGAAAAGTCCTGGAAAATAATTTCAGGAAAAGAGTGGGAACCCTGAAATAATTTTCCAGGAACACTTAACCGTTTCCAGGACATTTGTCCTTTTTTCTCATTTTCCATACTGTATGTTTTCCATGACTGGAAAGTTGGTCAATCATTTTCCAGGTTTTCCAGGACACGTGGGAACCCTGAGAAAGGATCCCTGCAGAGATGGACATCTTAGTTGAAGAGTGAGATTCTTTTTTGTATGTGAAGAAACAGCCGCTGTGTCGCTTCTTCACAGCCACCAGACTCCATTCAGAAAAACATGAATTTTACTTCACAGAACACGGCAGCTGCGTCAGGGGCTGAAACGGCTGCAATTTAACCAATTAAGGCAACTTGACCATCAAAGTTACATCTAATTAAGGTGCTTGTTCTGCCGCTGACGGGCTTAAAATATTATTTTGGTGTCTGACAACATTATGGAAAGGATCCCTACAGAGATAAAACCTTCTGTTAAACTGTACGATCCTTTTTGTTTAGCTGCATCGCTCTCTTCACAGCCACCAGACTCCATTTAAAAAAACAGCAATTTAACCGCGCAGAAGACGGAAGTATCCAGTCTGTGTGATCTGTTATTTATCTACATTATGTTAATTTTTTTTTTTTTACAATTTAGTCATTTAGACGCCAAAATATGTAAAAATGGGGCCCAAGTTTGAAAATACCATAATGAGAAGCAAAAGGTGGCTAAAAAGTGTTAAAAACGAATATTTCATGTCCGATCCAAACACACTCTAATGATGGAGTTGTGTTTTTATTTGCTTTGATTATATTCTACTTAATTAAGACTTCCAATTAGTTAATTTCCCATCCATTACAGTTCTGTGATGCTGCTCTGGAGACCTGTTTTCAGGGGGGAACATTTTTTGACGGCGCCGACATTAAAATATTCACTTTTCAAGAATGAAATAAAAAAAGCTCAGATCTGTCAAACCAACAGGCAGAAAGAGAAAAAAAAAAACACAAAGGGAAAAATTAAAAGAGGAACATTAAACTTTAACTAAGCAGAGTTCATGTTTTATGTTCCTGCAGGTACGAACGCTTTGATCACAACCAGAGCAAAAATAAAGCCGAATACCTCCCCGTGGTATTCAGACAGCCGGCTACGACTAAAAAAACAAATAAAAATAAGTTTTATCAGCTCGGGTTCTTGAGGAATATTGATAAAGGCTGAAGCACACCAGCTGGTTCGGTTTCCCGTTTGTGCTGGAAGGTTTTTGTTCGCCGCCGACGAGCACGACAAACAAAACAAGAGGGGATATTAATTCACAGCGACACGGGAGGATAAAGCGGCTTCGAAATTTAAGAAGTCAATCTGTCTGGAGAATTAAGACACAGCAGTCGAGCTCAGCGTGCGAAAGAAGTTGTTTGTGGTTGTTTCTGAAGCGAGCAGGAGGGAGAAAAAAAGGTGTAAATATGAATCCAGAGCGAAGGAGTAAAACAATGTTTTCTAAATCAGCGTAGCACGAGTGTGTGGTGTGCAGCCGCCGAGATAGACTCCAGCGTTTGGTTTGTTGGCGTTTCAGATTTGTTTCTTTGCCGTTCTGGCTGAGAGAGCCGCAAAACACATCCCCAGAGGAGGCACAAACTCAGAACAACAACTCGGGCCCGGCTGGAAGTTGTACACAAACAAAAAACCGCAGCACAGGAGGTAGAACAAACTGAAATGTGTTTGAGACGGAAACAAAAAAACACACACGCACAGTTCCAGATTTGGGCTTTTGGCAAAAACATGACGGAGACTCAAACCCCAGAGATCCACCAGCAGATTTATGACAGATGGAAAAATGGTAAAATCAGTCTGTTGCTCGTTTCACAGCAGAGTTTCATCAGCTGCACTCATCAGTTTTTGTACAAACGTCGGAGCTTATCATCTGAAAAAAGGATTAAACCTCTGGAGACAACGACTAATACTGTGGGCCTGCAGGTATCCTGATACCTTCCTCTTTCATCTCGGGTCATTTTCAACCTGCTGGTTAGAAACTTAGAGTTAAAATTAAGCAACAACTAAAAATGTCCTTAAAGGGATATTCCGGTGTAAATTTAATCCATGGTCTAACAAACCGTGACACCGAGTAAGACTCCCCCTCGAGAGGTCAAGTTAGCTGACCGCTAGCTTAGCTAGTTTTAGCAACCTCAGAAAAGACGAATAACAATACACTGAGCTTTGCCTCCAACTAGAAACCGCCATCAAAAAGCCACAATTAATGGTGAGAACAGCAGCAAACTTCAGCAACAGTACATGTACAGTCCCAGCACACAGTACGAAGCATCAAACATCTGCTAGCTTTGCTGGATTTGTATTGAAAACACAGCACAACTCACCCTCTCCTCCAGCAGCCTGCCTGTGTGGGGAAGCCCTGACGAGTCGATTACCGAGTGCAGTAGATTTCTGCAGCTCAAGGATGAAAATGTCTGATTATTACTCCATGGAACGCTCAGTTCTTATTCTCTGAGAGCTGACAAGGAAAAGAACGGAAGTTAATGGAGTAATAATCAGACATTTTCATCCTTGAGCTGCGGAAATCTACTGCACTCGGTAATCGACTCGTCAGGGCTTCCCCACACAGGCAGGCTGCTGGAGGAGAGGCTGAGTTGTGCTGTGTTTTTAATACAAATCCAGCAAAGCTAGCAGATGTTTGATGCTTCGTACTGTGTGCTGGGACTGTACATGTACTGTTGCTGAAGTTTGCTGCTGTTCTCACCATTAATTGTGGCTTTTTGATGGCGGTTTCTAGTTGGAGACATAAGCTGCAGTGTATTGTTATCGTGCGGTCTTTTCTGAGGTTGCTAAAACTAGCTAAGCTAGCGGTCAGCTAACTTGACCTCTCGAGGGGGAGTCTTACTCGGTGTCAAGGTGTGTTAGACCATGGATTAAATTTACACCGGAATATCCCTTTAAAAAGCTCATAAAAGTTAAATCATCTCACGAATGCCACCAAAACCCAGTAAATCATGTGCTACATGCACCGATCGAACTAACTGATTGATCGAGTTTCTGTCCTCTTCAGCTGTGAAATGATCCTTAAATCAACCGAAATGTTACCGAAAGCAGGAAAAACAAACTCTCTTTCCGTTTTTTAAGACAGATTCAAATGAAGAATCGCTGCTGTTTGACAGGTTATTACATCAGAAGGCAGTGAAGCACTTCTTGTTAGTGTTTCTGCAGCGTTGGTTTAATACTTTCTGTTCTCGCAGTCAGAGATTCTCGGAGGGAAGTGTTAAAGTCGGAGGGTTTACAGACGGAGACGCGCCGCTGCTGAGGAAAATTACTCATTCTGTTCTCAGCAGTTTGCTTTAATTAGCTTTTCATCAGCTCCAGAAATATGAAAAGTGAGCAAGCAACGCTTAAAATTAAACAAGCGAGCCTCGTTGGAGAAACAAAACAGAGCAGCAGGTGATGCGTACTCGATCAGATTTGTTTCTCTGCTCGGAGCTCAGGTGGGTTTTTTTGGGTGAATTTGTATGCGAGGGACATTTTCCCGCTGCAGCTTCTTCAGGGAGCAGATCTCTCTCTGCGCCCGCTGGAGGAAGACTCCAGTGCTTTCTTTACTTTGTTATAAACCTTCTGAATGTCTCTGGGACTTGATCTCGGGGGTTTGAAGTCGTCGTGTCGCACGGCGTTCGGCGTCGCCTCAGAGACTTTGATGAGGTGTGTACACAGAGTCGGCAGGATGCTCGAGTCCTCTAAAGCTTCGAGATGTTTCGAGACACAAAAACAAGAAACAAACTGATGGAAGAGAGGTCGACATCGGTATCAAACTACTGAATAACTGACACAAGAGACATGAATCCTGTGTTTAATAAAGCAGACTTTCTTTACACATTACTGTTAACATGAGAGGCTGAGAGCTGCATCACTCCTGATCATGAGGAGGAGGAGGAGGAGGAGGACAAGGAGGAGGAGGAGGGGGAGGACAAGGAGGAGGAGGAGGAGGAGGAGGACAAGGAGAAGGAGGAGGAGGAGGAGGAGGAGGAGGAGGACAAGGAGGAGGAGGAGGAGGAGGGGGAGGAGGAGAGGAAGAAGGAGAAGACAAACATGACAATGGAGAAGAAGAACAGGAAGTGGAGAAGAAGAAGACGAAGAAGAAGAACAGGTGGAGGAGAAGGAAAAGAAGAAGAAGGAGAAGAAGAAGAAGGAGGAAGAGGAGGAGGAGTAGGAGGAGGAGGAGGAGGAGGAGGAGGAGGAGGACAAGGAGGAGGAGGAGAAGAAGGAGAAGAAGAAGAGGAGGAAGAGGAGGAGGAGGAGGAGGAGGAGGAGGAGGACAAGGAGGAGGAGGAGGAGGAGGAGGAGGAGGAGGAGGAGGACAAGGAGGAGGAGGAGGAGGAGGGGGAGGAAGAAGAAGACAAACATGACAATGGAGAAGAAGAACAGGAAGTGGAGAAGAAGAAGACGAAGAAGAAGAACAGGTGGAGGAGAAGGAAGAGAAGAAGAAGGAGAAGAAGAAGAAGTAGGAGGAGAAGAAGGAGAAGAAGAGGAAGAGGAAGAGGACGAGGAGGAGGAGGAGGAGGACGACAAGGAGGAGGAGGAGAAGAAGGAGAAGAAGAAGAGGAGGAGGAGGAGGAGGAGGAGGAGGAGGAGGAGGAGGACAAGGAGGAGGAGGAGAAGAAGAAGAGGAGGAGGAAGAGGACGAGGAGGAGGAGGAGGACGACGACAAGGAGGAGGAGGAGGAGAAGGAGGAGAAGAAGAGGAGGAGGAGGAGGAGGAGAAGGAGGAGGAGAAGAAGGAGAAGAAGAAGAGGAGGAGGAGGAGGAGGAGGAGGAGGAGGAGGAGGAGGAGGAGGAGGAGGAAAAGGAGAAGGAGGAGAAGAAGAAGAGGAGGAGGAAGAGGAGGAGGAGGGGGAGGAGGAGGAGAAGAAGGAGAAGAAGAAGAGGAGGAGGAAATTATAACAGCTTTGGATTTATAAAGCACCTTTTCACGAGACTTGAGGACGCTTTACACAGCAGGATGAAACCAGACGAACAGAAACAAAGATGAGCGTCTGCAGAGTTAATAGAGAAACTACTGTTTGGAGACTTACAGGTCAACATTATGTTAACATTTGGTTTGAGAGGTTTTAATCTCTGTAGTTAAAGCACTGAGACACGACCATGTATCTGGATCCTAATCCTGTAATAATCTGATGAAAGTTACCGATATGACGATAAATAAAAGTCTGAATAGAGAATGTGAGCTGGTGACCTTTGTTTTCCTTTTGACGACTGACTGATTGTCTTGTTTTCTCGAGACCCAAAACAATTAACAGAAATTTAAAAAGTTATTTAAAGCACGGCCCATTTCTGGCTTCACTCGGCTTATTTTAGCCGACTGCGATCCATTAAGATGTGCCGGACCGGCCGGGATGCTAATCCTTGGAATCAGCACTTTTTAATCAAATTCAGTCGACTTTCATCTGAACCTTTCTCGACCTGCAAATCACCAAATTAATGCTTCGTTCTGTCTGAAACTCTTCCTCTCAAGACCGACACTTCGTGTGAACCGTCTGCCCAGACTGACTCAAATGTTCAACCCTCTTTTCTGTCTGAAAATAGACTTCAGAGACCTTCTGGTGAAGGAGACGACTCGAGCTGATAGCACGCTGTAGAGCCGGTTACGTAACGGCGTGTGAGAGGAGCTAAATTTGGGCTCAGACCTACCCGGTAGGTGAAAAGGACCTGCGATGTCCCTCTCCTCCCTCCCTCCACTTCTATCTCCACGGCACCTTTGTGGGTCGGGACGAACGGGAGGTCCGACGGCGGGACTCGTTTGGCCGGGCCGATCTCACACACCACGCTGAGGACGGAGAGAGAGGTGAGATTAAACACCAAACAAGCAGCACATGAAGGGTTCGATCACGTCTGCTGTCAGCTCACCTGGTGGAGACGGAGTATCTGTCCTCCTGGTGGACGCAGTCCACTCCGGCCACCGTGATCTTCTTGATGTCCTCCTTCTTTATTCCCATGTTGGAGCCTTTGATGGTCACCGAGATGCGACCGTTCAGAGGCCCGAAGCGAGGGACGATCTGCCGCCGAGAGAGGAGAGACGGTGAGACGTGACGCTCGTTTGACAGAGTTTTCAAAACTACTAGAAGAGTTGCGACTAGTTTACGCACATAAACAGTCCTTTATATGCCTGACCTGCCCACAAGGATGTCACGATGCGTTCAAGTGCACCCCATAAAGTCAGAAATGTACATGATTCTTGTTTGAAACAGGAAAGCTTAGATTTTTTTCTTACTTTTCTTGGTTGAAATACATCAGCCCACATCTGTTAATACTACTTTTTTAAAATAATCAGATGCTCAACCATCATTTAATAATTTTACGTTTGTGATTCGAGGTGTTTTTACAGTCCTGACTGATTAAATGTTTGCCTCTGACCTTGAATACAAACATCACACGCCGACTGGTTCAAACTATCCAGAAGCTTTTATGTCTCAACAAAATGCTGCACACATCTGCCACAGTTTGGGTTTGTAGAAAGTAATTTCAGCTGTTCCGTGTATTTAATGCGTCTTCCTGCCCGTTAACAGCTCTCCACACACACACAAATAAAAGCTCAAATGTGGATGCAGAAATAACGAACAGCTCTTGACCTAATCAGCCGCTGCCCAGAGGAAACGGAGACGGCGGCCTGAAACAAATGACTGACGCGCCGGAGAAAATAGGAAACAAATTGAAGTTGTGAGGCGAAAAAGGAGACGGACGGTGACGATGTGTGAATAACAACAGGAGGGAGAGAAATGAGTTCTGTCACAGCGAGGACCCGATTCTGTTCATCGTCTTCACACAAACATGGAGGCTGTTCTCATGAAGGTGTGTGTTTGTGACTCACGTCGGTGATCTCCGGGTCGGGACACTGAGCCGGCTGAGGAGAGCGGCAGAGCTCCCGGTAAACACAGGTACGAGAGTCCGAGCACCAAACACACTGATAGGTGGAGTCGGCATGTTTACACAGACTGCAGTCCTCCCTGCCCACGGAGCAGTTATACAGCACCACTGATGGAGAGGAGGGGGAGGAGGAGGAGGAGGAGGAGGGGGAGGAGGAGGGGGAGGAGGAGGAGGAGGGGGAGGAGGAGGAGGAGGAGGACGAGGGGGAGGAGGAGGAGGAGAGGGAGGGGGAGGAGAAGGAGAAGAAGAAGGAGGAGGAGAAGAAGGCGAAGAGGAGAAGGAGGAGGAGGGGAAGGAGGAGGAGGAGGAGGAGGAGGAGGAGGAGGAGGAGGAGGAGGAGGAGGAAGAGGGGGACAACAAGGGGAGAGGGACAACAAGGGGGAGGAGGAGAAGGAGGAGGAGGAGTAAAAGAAGAAGAAGGAGAAGAAGGAGAAGTAGAAGGATGAGGAGGAGAAGAAGAAGACAAATGTGAAGATGGAGAAGAAGAACAGGAAGTGGAGAAGAAGAAGAAGAAGAAGAAGAAGAACAGGTGGAGGAGAAGGAAAAGAAGAAGGTGAAGAAGGAGAAGTAGAAGGAGGAGGAAGAGAAGAAGAAGAGGAGGAAGAGGAGGAGGAGGAAGAGGGGAAGAAGGAGAAGTAGAAGGAGGAGGAGACAACCATGAAAATGGAGAAGAACAGGAAGTGGAGAAGAAGAAGAAGAAGAAGAGGTGGAGGAGAGGGAAAAGAAGAAGAAGGATGAGGAGGATAAGAAGAAGAAGACAACCATGAAGATTGAGAAGAACAGGAAGTGGAGAAGAAGAAGGAGAAGACGAAGAAGAACAACAGGTGGAGGAGAAGGAAAAGAAGAAGGAGAAGAAGAAGGAGGAGGAGAAGAATAAAAGGAAGAAGACAAACATGAAGATGGAGAAGAAGAAAATGTGGAGGAGGAGAAGAAGAAGGAGAGGCGAGAGTTAATTAACATAATTTGGCTGGAACTGGAAATGAGAGAGAACTCAAACAGCATAATAACTGCACTTTCACACCTTCTTGACAGGTGTGTGTGTGTGTGTATGTGTGTGTGTGTGTGTGTGTACAGGTGACACACCAACCTGTCAGCGTGCTGTCAATCTTCCTCTCGGTGTCTTTTTCCTTGATATGGAAGGATACGTTCACCTCCTGCTGCTTGTCGTAGGCAAACTGCACACACACACACACACACACACACACACACACACACACACACACACACACACACACACAAATATAAACAAACACAGGTCCCATCAGGTTTGCATTAACACACAGTAACAAAACATTTTCCACCTTATTTGCAGCCGAACACTTAATAACTTTGCATCCACCCGACTGTGAAGGTCAGCGCACACACACACACACACACAGGACAGACACACACACAGACACACAAGGGAGGTTTTACTCCAGGGTGTGTGTGTGTGTGTGTGTGTGTGTGTGTGAAAGAGAAAAAGCAAAACAAAAGGATCATGGAGGAAGAAAGACTCATGTAGAAACAACTACAAGACAATCGACACTCACAGAGGAACACACACACACACACACACGCACACACACACACACGCACACACACACTTTAAATGCATATTGGCAGTGTTCAGACTCAGCATGAGGTGAAGATCAATGGACGCAGAAAAGTGGAAAACCTGAGGGGTGTGTAGGAAGATATCTCACACACACACACACACACACACACACACACACACACTACCTGCAGCTCAGTGACAGTAACCACGTGGCCCATCAGGGGGCGCCGTTAGCCACGTGGACGTCAGCGTGAGCATCATGAACATCAGAATATAAACACAAGTCGTCACAATCAGACCAACAGAACTGAGCCGAGCTTCAAACCTCCGACTCACAACTCACCCAACAAATTAACCGCTAATGACTCACTAATTGTCTAATTATAACTGATGACACACTCCCTGGTTTTGTCACAGTGGCGCCTCAGAACGTAAACAGACAGCCCGGAGGAAACGGAAAAAAGCGGATCGAGGAGCTGTTAATGGACACGATGAGACAATCAGAGTTTGTCTTTAAGTGAACTTAATGGGTTTAATTCTGCTGCAAACACACAAACGCTGATTGCTTTCCAGTTTTATTTATTTTCCTGTTGAGCACTTTGTTTGTTCCGATGTTAAATTACAGTTATTTATATCTCGGAGATGACACCGGTTCTGTCTGAGCTCTGGAGTTACATCACTGCTTCTGATTTCTGCTTTCTTCGACTCGTTCTTTGTTTAAAACACTCACATGTTGTTTCTGAGTCTCATTCTGTTGTAGAAAAGTTTACTGAACACTTTCAAAATGTTTTACTGCGGACAGTTTTGGATAAATCATCTGACCGAGGACTAAGGAGGTGTAATATTCCTCCTTTTCCAAACAGCCTCCACTTTTCCTCCTCTGGTAGGCGTCAACATGTGACGTGACGTGAAGCAGGAAGTTGGGCGTGAAGAGAAGCAGGGCAGTTTCTGCTTTTCTCCCAAAATCCTCTTCCCGTTTAACATTGGGGCTTATGGGGCAGTTGCTGGAGTTTGTGTCGGTTAGACGCAGATAATTCAAAAACCGTACATCCTCCCGATAAAGTGGACACGTTGCCAGACAGAAGACAAGTGTGGCTACGTTCTTGGAAAATATCACTATTGTAGTGTGAAATCTGTGGCTAGGATCGTCATCTAAAGAAACATTTTCGGAGAGTTTTTTTCAGGCTCCCCCACTCTGCCAGTTGGTGCTGCGCGAACATTCCGCAATACACACACATTGAAAATCCTGAATTTTTCTGAATTTTTTGGAAATCACTCACGATCAATTAAGGGTCACCGTTCAAAAACTAAACATCGTAGAAAGAAAGTTCAAATACAACTCAAATAGATCAGACTTGTGCCTACATTTTAAAGTTTGAATGGTGTCTCTAGGTCAAAGTCTGCCAGAGCAGGAGATGTTTGAAAAACCTCGATGATTTTGCGACTTTTTGACCCCGTCCCATTCATTCCTTATGGGAAGTTTTTCGCAGTTTTTCTTCAAAATAAGAGCTTTACATTGCACCCCATCGGAGTTTAGAACTGGGTTCTTAGCGGGGGGCTTTTAATTTGAAAGTAGCGACCGCTATTAGCTCGCCGCTACAACAACAAGCGGACAACCAAGACAGCTACAGAGAGCGAGGAGACGCTAGCATCTCCCGGATCTCAGCGGCTTTCCAGCTGCTCATCTTGGTGGATGAAGTGACGAACTGACTGCTGTGATCAGCTGTTTCCTGGTTTTAAAACTCCCGGCTGTGGGTGCGCAGCAGTGCACGTCATCCACACCTCCGCCCATCTCAGCATTTGCCACCACATTGCTGCCTCGGATTTACACAGCAATGGAGGCGCAAATAAGTGTAACGTTACCCTCCGAGGGGCAAAACTGGTGGAACAAAACAGACCACCAATTTGCTGCCTTCTGTCTAAATCCGCGGAGCGAGCCGCCAAAAGGACGGCAAACTGGTGGCTTACTGCCCAGAATAAAAACGGCTTCTGGTACATTACAATAATTGTAATCAGACCAAAGTAGTGGATCAACCAACTGACTACACTGCACACTGACCTTATAACCTGTGAACTTGAACTTTGACCCCTGCTCCTGAGAGACCTCCCTCTCCGTGTGCTTCATCAGCTCTGTCCCGATGGTGAACCTCCGGCCCTGGAGACACAATGACGACGATTAAAACACAGCCCGACAGGTTAGATGATAATACTGATCGGTGACTGTGCAGCTCTCACCGCGTAGATCTCCAGGTTTCTGCCCTGGAAGCTGATGGGGATTTCAAATCCGACGGGGATCAACTGCGGCTCCGGAGACTCAAACTGAGGACAACTGTCGGACTGCGTCACAGAAAGAGTTCAACAATCACATCGATACGTAACAGAACAGTTCAGAACCATCTGATCAACTCATAATAAATCATTTGTCTCCACCTTCTGTGGTTTAACGATGTGATCTCCGTCCACGCCGTCGTCTCGGTCGCTGCAGCTGTGATCCCGAGCGTTCCACTGACAGCCCCACTCGCTGGTCACACAGGCGATACACCTGAAAACACGACAAAACAACAACATTATGATGCGTGTAAGTAAAGTGTGTTGTACGTGTGAGTGTGTGTGTGTGTGCGTTGTGTATCTTACGGTGCGTTTCTGTTCTTCCTGACTGTGGCGGCGCAGTTGTAGAAGCGATACTCTCCAGATGTCACCTCGATTTTCTCGTTCACCATCACTTTGACCGGGACGGACACGAAGTCTGAACACACACACACACACACACACACACACACACACACACACACACACACACACACAAACTGAGTCTCTGACATTCAGATATAAAAATGTTAGCGGATGAAAAACAGACTTTAGTTCCCTGAGTTTAGTCTCACAGGCAGCACTTTGCTCCCAAAGAGCTCCGGCAATCTAATACTTTACTTTAGTGATAATGAAAACGAATTGTTCCACAAGTTTTCTGGGAGTTTGTTCCAGATATGAGGTGAATAAAAACCCCAGATGATGATGGCACATCAGCCCTAAACCCCAGATGAGGCACATCAGCCCTAAAGCGTTCTGTCTTCATAAACCTACAGCAAAAATCCTTTGTGAGACAGAAAACCCTGCTAGATTCAACTCCATCCATGCATCCACGTGTCGACCTACCCTGCTGGTCAGGAGTGGGTGGGATCTCCGCAGGGTCGGGCAAAGAACAGGTGATCAGCCCCTTACTGTCGCGGACCATCACGGCGTTGCTGGTGAAATTGCCGAAAACGCACATGAGCGAGTCGGACGGCCCCAGTCTGGGGTGAGTGGGGACGTTGATGTCAATCTGGAGGAGGAGAGCGAAAAAGAGAAGGAGTCGGATTAATGGAGACACAAAGGTGAACAGAAAAGGGAGGAGGAATCAGGAGAGGAGACAAGACAAGTTGATTGAAAGATTAATTATTTTTCATCTCACAGCTCCACCGGCTGCAGCGAGATAAAAAGTGTGTTTTCTGTGTTTGGGTATGAGCGACAGAATAAGCCTCGGTGTGACAAAGTAATTAATTATGCATGTATACGGCTAACATGGTTGGTTGTATACCTAGTTAGAGCTGCAACCAATAATAATTTCCACTGTCACTTTATCTCCCTACAGGTGACGTTATAGTTTCGTACAGGTATCTGACTATGAAGCAAGGAATGATTCTTCTCGAGAACCGTTCGTCCGATCTACTTCCCGCTCGGCAGGTTTGCTGCTGAGGACTCGAGGAAGTGCAGCGCTATATTAATACACTTTGAATAAACAGTGATTGAAGCTGGGCTCACGCTCGATCCCTCTCATGTGATCTCATGGGGAAGTAGACGTAAACAACATGGAGATCAGCGTGATGCAACAACAAAAAACAAAAACTGTTTGTTGTTGTCTGATGTAATCATCCAGATTTTAAATCTGTAACTATCAAACATGTTTAATATGATCGAGGCAGCCCCCCGATGAGTCTGTAGCCCCTTTTAGATAGAAAAGGTGGCACATGTGCAGCAAGGTAAAGGCTGCAATGCATTGGGGCTTATGGGGCAGTTGCTGGAGTTTGTGTCGGTTAGACGCAGATAATTCAAAAACCGTACATCCTCCCGATAAAGTGGACACGTTGCCAGACAGAAGACAAGTGTGGCTACGTTCTTGGAAAATATCACTATTGTAGTGTGAAATCTGTGGCTAGGATCGTCATCTAAAGAAACATTTTCAGAGAGTTTTTTTCAGGCTCCCCCACTCTGCCAGTTGGTGCTGCACGAACATTCCGCAATACACACTCATTGAAAATCCTGAATTTTTTCGAAATCACTCACGATCAATTAAGGGTCACCGTTCAAAAACTAAACATCGCAGAAAGAAAGTTCAAATACAACTCAAATAGATAAGACTTGTGCCTACATTTTAAAGTTTGAATGGTGTCTCTAGGTCAAAGTCTGCCAGAGCAGGAGATGTTTGAAAAACGTTGATGATTTTGCGACTTTTTTGACCCCGTCCCATTCATTCCTTATGGGACATTTTTCGCAGTTTTTCTTCAAAATAAGAGCTTTACACTGCACCCCATCGGAGTTTAGAACTGGGTTCTTAGCGGGGGGCTTTTAATTTGAAAGTAGCGACCGCTATTAGCTCGCCGCTACAACAACAAGCGGACAACCAAGACAGCTACAGAGAGCGAGGAGACGCTAGCATCTCCCGGATCTCAGCGGCTTTCCAGCTGCTCATCTTCGTGGATGAAGTGACGAACTGACTGCTGTGATCAGCTGTTTCCTGGTTTTAAAACTCCCGGCTGTGGGTGCGCAGCAGTGCACGTCATCCACACCTCCGCCCATCTCAGCATTTGCCACCACATTGCCGCCTCGGATTTACAGCAATGGAGGCGCAAATAAGTGAACAAAACAGACCACCAATTTGCCGCCTTCTGTCTAAATCCACGGAGCGAGCCACCAAAAGGAGGCAAACTGGTGGCTTACTGCCCAGAATAAAAACGGCTTGTGAGCAGTTCAGGAGGCTTCAGACCGGATCTGTAAAGCCCTCACGTTAGCAGATAATCTGGGGCGAACAGCATTGCTTTGAACAGGCGTCGCACTCGTGTATTGTAATATTATGCATTTCAAAGTGTTTATTTTCATAAAAACATCCACGCTGATTGTGTTCAGTGATGTTTCGGGGAGGGGGAGCATGTAAAGGAGGGACGGTTCGACCTTGGGCGTGAGTGTGTTAATGAGCAACAAAGAAATGTGAAAGAGAATAAGTAAGAATCTAAGTACGACTGGGCGACCTTGATTAATCGTGCATACATTTCCCTTTGTGTGTGCATGCATGTGTGTGTGTGTGTGTGTGCCGCAGTAATAATTGATATTCAACTGTGCTGTTCAGACATCAGTTCCTCATTACTCCTCGCTGACCTCCGCCGTTTTAATTTCACTGCTAAAGTTTTAATTTCAAACTTTTTGATCTTGGGAAACAGAGAAGCCCCTGAATGAATTCAGCGGAGACGTTTCCCTCTTTTTAAGCATGTAAAGCTGCATGAGGCGGAGTTTTTTTTTTTTTTTTTAAGACAAAATCCGACTGTTTTATCAGATTAAAATCACAAACCAGGAGCTGCAGCAGAGACCGTAGTCCCAAACTCCCTAATTAACATGCAGCGGATTCATCAACCTGGGCCCAGAAGATTTCTAGTGTTGGCTGAGGGTCAAACCTAAGAATCCTCTGCCCGTCTAATATACAGAAATGTACAATTTCTGATTGTATTTGTGATTCTGAAAGACTATAGCATCTTCATCTGAAGCACATAGTGACACAGGATGAATTAAAATCACATTACAACCAGATATAAGCAGAGCAGCAGACTTGAGAGTTGAATCGAGTTTAACAACTTGAACATTGACTTGACTCCCTACAGACTCGACTTAATAACTACATGCACCATATATTTAAGTGTAAAAATCATTGATGAAGTGTGAAGTTTTAAATTGGATACTAAAAGAGTAAAAGGACATGTTATTATAGATCCCAACAGATATTCTGCAAAGACCTGCCTTACTCTTTCTCCGACTGGCTTGCGTCCATCGTTTTCATTTGTTAAAAGCATCGACAGCCTCACGGTCCTGGTACTCCATGCTAATTACTGCTAACATGCTAATTGCGTGCTATTTCCTAACTGTGCAGTATGTTAAGTGGTTTTTCTGGTGTTCAGTGGGCTTTGTTTGTGTGTTTTTCATGGTTTTGTAAAACAAACAGCCAGTGCCGGAGCTGAGACAGCGGATTGTGAGCTGTAGTTTCCCCAGTAAACACACCGACCTCTTTGTCTGTCATAACTGCAGTGTCTCTGGGGTTGTAAGGTACAGCATGTCTACACCAACTTATAAGCCCAGAGACACTCTTGCAGTGATGAGTAGGATGAGTGACCCCGAGAAGCAGAAGAGAGGCTGAAGAGGTCGGTGTATTTACTGGGAGAACTACAGCTCATAAAAAGCTGTATCAGAACCTCAAGAGACCAGTAACAGGTAGAGTAGGACGGGTCTTAAAAGAAATCCAGCGGTATCTGTATTAAGGCTGATGATGGTAGTGTTGGTTAAATATTGAAAAGTCATTCAGTGTTTTGACATTTTGACAAGAATGAGACAAAACGCTTTGATTTAATCAACACATTTTCCAATTCGTCGTATCTTTTTTCAGATGTATAATCACCTTTTATGTTGATATGGCAAATTTGTTGGTAAATGGTTTCTTATTTTCACATCTAGCAGTTATGAAGATTATTCAGAGTCATTTTTGTGGCCAACTTGTGAATTTGAGTCCAATATTCAAAACACTTTTAGCTCCGTTTTTGGTCACCTCCTGAAAAAAACTTCTGGCTCTACAGATGATCTTTACCAATTAGTTGTGAAAGTTACGGGTTTCACAGAGTTGGAGATAAATCTTACCTTCAAGTTATACATACAGGATTTATTTGATCCATTATTAATGTGAAAATATTGATTAGCGCAGCTTTAAAGTGTGAAGTTTTACCTGGAAAAATCCCTGAACTTTCACCCAATGAGCTGCTCTGAAATCTAAAACTACACACCAAGTCTTGTCCTCACAGCGGCGTTTCAAAAAGGATCCAACCACCTCCTTCTATTTGCATCTTGTTTATCATAACCTGACCTGATTGTAATTATCGAGCACCCGTAATGTTGTTTTGTTGCCTCCTCGCGTCTGATGAGGACGACTGTGAGAACTATGTTACTAAAATCACCAATCACCAATCTATATACAGAACACCTTCCTGTCCTTGATCAACCTGCGCCGCTTTAATGTTTAATTCAACTTGTTTACATCAGACTGCTGAACGTCTTCTAAAACTAAACCACATCATGAATAAGCATCATGTGTTTTATTTTGTGCACACAGGAGGAGAGTGAAGGTTAGTCGACCGCCTGGTGAACACATTGAAGGACGACGTGTCTTTTGGGCGAATCAGTTCTTTGATCAATTCCTCATTAATTCAGAAAGTTCAGCCGACAGGTCCAGACAGAGCGTTGCACCTCAGTATCCTCCGATTGTATTCAGTAGCCTATAAAAAGGCTGGTTTTTGGTCTTAGTATTCTGGTATCGTCACCTCGTAGGAGGATCACTTCAGTGTTCAAGCACGACAAGAAGGTGCAATATTTCAGGAAATGTAGTGTTTTTATTTCCATCATTAACATAATACAAGAATGAAAAAAGCATTTTTTAACAGTTGTGCAAATCTTTGAAACCCTGCCCTGACCGAAGAACTGAAATATATTGGCACTTAAAGGGATATTCCGGTGTAAGTTTAATCCATGGTCTAACACACCTTGACACAGAGTAAGACTCCCCCTCGAGAGGTCAAGTTAGCTGACCGCTAGCTTAGCTAGTTTTAGCAACCTCAGAAAAGACCGCACGATAACAATACACTGCAGCTTCTGTCTCCAACTAGAAACCGCCATCAAAAAGCCACAATTAATGGTGAGAACAGCAGCAAACTTCAGCAGCAGTACATGTACAGTCCCAGCACACAGTACGAAGCATCAAACATCTGCTAACTTTGCTGGATTTGTATTAAAAACACAGCACAACTCACCCTCTCCTCCAGCAGCCTGCCTGTGTGGGGAAGCCCTGACGAGTCGATTACCGAGTGCAGTAGATTTCTGCAGCTCAAGGATGAAAATGTCTGATTATTACTCCATTACTTCCGTTCTTTCCCTGTCAGCTCTCGATAATAAGAACTGAGCATCCCATGGAGTAATAATCATACATTTTCATCCTTGAGCTGCGGAAATCTACTGAGACATAAGCTGCAGTGTATTGTTATCGTGCGGTCTTTTCTGAGGTTGCTAAAACTAGCTAAGCTAGCGGTCAGCTAACTTGACCTCTCGAGGGGGAGTCTTACTCGGTGTCAAGGTGTGTTAGACCATGGATTAAACTTACACCGGAATATCCCTTTAACTTTTCACCAGACACCTGGCAGCACTTCTGCTCATATAGACATCTGTATGCACATTAGTTTTTACGAGTGCAGATCTTTTTTCCTGATAAATAACTCATTTAAACGTCGCACTAGGCTTGCCAGCAACACGACCCTAAACCGACACACTGCCAGAGGCGTCTGCTCTGCAGCAGCTGAGTCACATTTCACTTGTGGCCTGGAGAGAGTCTGGAGAGCCGACTGACGGGACGATGACGGAGGACTTGTTGTCAAAGCAAGAAGCAAAAGCGCCTGTTTGGCAACATGTCAGATTTAAACTCCATGATCACAGAGAACCTGATAACATTACTGAGGGAAAAGAAGGTGGGTTGCCTCATCGAGAAGTTGGAGATCCTGTCGACTGAAGCTTTTCATCACACGGCTCCGTCTTCAAAACTCTGACAGACTGTGTGAAACAACTCCCAGACATATTTAAAGTGGATCCGCTGTCTTCAAACGCCTTAGACGTCAGCTGTTTTGCTCTGTAGATGCCCTTTTGAGTCTACTTCAAAATAAAAGTCAACATGAGGATTTTTTAAAAACAGAATTGTGTTTTTATTTCAATTGCATATGATAGGAAATAATTTTGCAGCCTGGATCGTATAATATTTTAGCTGGAGGCAGTTTGAGGCCTCTGCAGGAGACAGTGTTGGATTTTTAGTAACAAGGTCAACAATGACAGTGTTGTTTCGGCTGAAATTAGCAGTGTTGCTGCTGCTCGTGCTGTGATTCACCGCGTCATCAGCAGTTTCTGGGTGTGACACCATTTCCAGCGAAGCATTATCTCACTTTTCGAGCTGAATCAGCGCAGCAGACCACTGAGTTTGTTTTTCAAAGGAACCGTCAGCACAAACAAAGCAGATTCCACGCGATATACAGATCTGGCTGATGTCCAGAAATTGTAAATTATGTCAATGTGCATTAAAGTCGTCTTGATTTCTTTTGTTGCTCCCCCGAGGTCCTCATACCAGAGGTTGGGAATCTGTTTGAAATCCTGCTGACAACACAGAGACCTCCGAGCATGCGAGCGTTTCTTCGGGAGGTTCGACTGGTTTGAATTAAGCAGAGCTCAGCGAGAACTGAACTTCGCTCGGGGGGATTCCACCCCACGGAGGGAAACGCTCGGAGAAACACGCATGTTCACATTCCCACCCTCTTTTTTTCCTACCTGCTGAGTCTTCTTGCAGCTGAGGTTCGGCGGGCTGAAGGACTCGATCTCGACACACTGCTGATTGGGAGACCACAGCCAGGTGTTGTCCTCAGACGACCTGCGGCACTCCTGCTTCCTGGTGCACCTTTAAATCCAGACAGACGGAGAGAATATCACACATCCCCAATGATTCAGTCGCTCGTTGGTGATTTTCAAAAGAAAAATCAGTAAGATGACTTTTGTTTTGCCTTTGTGACTAATGTTTGCCTGCTAGCCTGTTAGCAGTTAGCAAATCACAGGGTTCCCATGCATCCTGGAAAACCTGGAAAACCTTAAAAACCTGTAAAATGATTGACCAATTTTCCAGTCATGGAAAACATATGGAAAATGAGAAAAAAGGACAAATGTCTAATTATAAAATTATTCCAGGGTTCCCACTCTCCCTGAAATTATTTTCCAGGACTTTTCCAGGACATTTTCGCTGTCCTGGAAAATAATTTCAAGGAAAGAGTGGGAACCCTGAAATAATTTTCCAGTAAAACTTAAATGTTTCCAAGACATTTGTCCTTTTTTTCTCATTTTCCATATGTTTTCCATGACTGGAAAATTGGTCAATCATTTTTAAGGTTTTCCAGGATGCGTGGGAACCCTGTGATTTGCTAACTGCTAACAGGCTAGCAGGCAAACATTAGTCACAATGGCAAAACAAAAGTCATCTTACTGATTTTTCTTTTCTCTTGCATGTTTGGTTTTGAGTCAAATCAAAAAGGAATCAAGTTACATTACTTTCATATTGTGCAGTGGTGGACAGTAACGAAGTAAATTTACTTGAGTACTGTACTTAAGTACAGTTTTTGAGTATCTGTACTTTACTTGAGTATTATTTTTGGGGGATACTTTTACTTTCACTCCACTACATTTCTATTGATGCTCTCGTTACTTTTGAACTTACGTCAGCTGATGATTTTTTTTTTATATAATTTTTTTTTTCAATATTCTGAGAAAATAAACTGTTTCTGCTGATTCCTGTATGGTTTGTCTTAGTCGTATTGCCGTACCTGTACTACGTCGTGCTATACAATCCATACAATGGAGGAAGAAACTGGAGAAACAAACATGGAGAAACTCCCACCGAGCAGCCGTGGCCTTAACTCAAACCCATGTTTGAGATTTTTGTCACAAAAACTGATTTGTTTCAGATTAAATGTTTGTTGTGCTTACAGCGAACAAATTATATCACGGCTTACAAAAACTCGTCTTCCAACCTGAAAAAGCACGTTGCAGTATGTAAAGTAGCTACTGACGTTAGCTAGCTTAATGTTTGTTAAATGGCAGATGAACATTTTAAACGTAACTGTATGAGCTTGTAGTATCATATTTTTTATACGGTTTAAAAATATGGCAACTGTTGCAGTGCAGTCGAAGGATTAAGTTGACTTTCTGTTCATGTTTTTTATACAATTCATATAAAAGAATCGCATCAGTGTATTGTATAATGACAATAAAGCTACTTTTCTTTCCTGTATTTCCTGAGATATTTTTAAAATACTTTTACTCAAGTAATTTTTTAAGCAAATACTTTAGTACTTTACTTAAGTAATATTTTGACTAAGCTACTTTTACTTGTATTGGAGTAATATTTGACAAGGAGTATCTGTACTTTTACTCAAGTAGTGAAGTTGTGTACTCTGTCCACCTCTGATATTGTGATACTGTATCGGAAAAAACAAGCCGATGTTAATGTACGTAATGTTTGTGGAGACACAAACATGCACACAGAGTGACTCACTTTCCCTCCAGGACACACCAGCCACAGTACGGATCCTTCATGGCGACACAGGCCTGGCAGGTGGTCTTCAGGTGGCAGGCCTGGACTGGAACCTTCATTATCTGCACACATACAGTAAGACAGGCTTTTATTGTGAAGGAGTGGTTATTGTGCAGGAGCTTCAGAGCAAACGATGAACCTTCGGCAAACAAGGATCCTTTGATTTAAAACTGAGGATGTGGAAGATTTTATGCTTGTATCAGCATTCAGATCACAGTACGGCTGGATTTTCAGTGTTTCTCTGGCGGAGGTGGAGTGATTTTAACACAAAAAATCCTGTCCAGCATCATTTAACGTACGCCGAATCATCTACGAGCTGTTCCTGTTTTCTGTGCACTCATGGATGTTCAGACAGCTGCCACTGAATTACCTCGACACTGAAACAAATTTAAAAACACGACTTTTCTAAGGCAAGTTCTGAACCGTCTGTGATTTCTGGTGTGTTTCACGTCTGTGTGTTAAGATGAGTTATGACTCACGAGGAGTTTAATTTTTGGCTCACATTCACGTCACGTATCTTTGCCTCCCCCTCCGATCCCCCCGAGCCCTCCTGGGGAGGCTGCTGGCTTCCTCTTTTGGCAAAGTTAAAACTACAAATGAGTTAAATTACCGAAGAGCAAAGTGAATATTTAATCTCCACCTCCCACTGTAATCTTTATGCTCTCTGAACGAGGCCGCAGTCAGTTACAGGAGGAGACTTGTGACTTGGGAAGCTTTCCTGCGTGATCATTCCTGTTTTTGTTTTCGAAGGAGAACGTCTGGAGAAAATAAATAAGCGATAACTCACTGATTCATTTGGGACATGTGTTGTGTTTTTGTGGTTTTATTTTCCCAGCTGTCAGCAGTTTTGATGCGCTGCCTCAATAATTGATCATGTGTTCAGAGTTACACTCAAGATGTGTGATACATTTACGTTAGCGGCAGATGTTTGCGAAAATCTGTTTCAGATAACAATTAAACTAGTCACCACCACATCACCAGACTCCCTTAACAAAACACTTGATTTAAGGAGTTGTTGTATGAGGAGAAACTTTGTGAAACTGCTACGGCAACTTCTAAATCTTTGGTACCTTATTGTAAATTGTATCGGCATTAAATTCAAAACATTAAGATGCTTCTTTCCTTGTAAAAAGTGTTTGTTGTGGCATCGCTGTTTAGCCTGTCTGCTTCTGTCTGAAGTGCGTCCTACCTCCAAAATATATTTGAACACATAGTTTCAACAGATTTCACCATTCACACCAAATGTTTTTAATAGAATATAAAATCTTGACAGTAGAAATGTCTAAATTTACAGCTACAACAAACAGTAACTCATAAATAACACTTCTCAGTCATTCGTGTAGAAAATCACCAGACTCCCTTAACAAAACACTTGATTTAAGGAGTTGTTGTATGAGGAGAAACTTTGTGAAACTGCTAAGGCAACTTCTAAATCTTTGGTACCTTATTGTAAATTGTATCGGCATTAAATTCAAAACATTAAGATGCTTCTTTCCTTGTAAAAAGTGTTTGTTGTGTCATCGCTGTTCGAGCCTGTCTGCTTCTGTCTAAAGTGCGTCGTACCTCAAAAAGATGTTTGAACACAGAGTTTCAACTGATTTCACCATTCACACCAAATGTTTTTAATAGAATATAAAATCTTGACAGTAGAAATGTCTAAATTTACAGCTACAGCAAACAGTAACTCATAAATAACACTTCTCAGTCATTCGTGTAGAAAATCGCCAGACTCCCTTAAAAAAACGCTCAATTTTGAGACTTGTTGCATCAGGAGAGACTTGAAACACTTTGTGAAACATTGTCTACAACACGATCTTAACTATTTGGGCCTTCTTGTTAATTCGGCAACTGTTACACATGAAGATAATTCTTTCTTTGTGTAGAAAAACAATCGTTTGTTACAGTGATGTAGGTGAATACTCAGCGAGATCCGATCACAAGAGGTCACTCGAGACGCATGTTCGAGACCGTGATGCGAGACATAAATAAATCCCTCATGTACATCCCTTAATAGTATTTTCGATTTTTCCTCCCACGTGTTATATTTTCCTGAAAGAGGAACGTCTACGGATGGTGTTTTAATGAAGAACTTCTCCCAGCCAGCTGTGGAGCTAATTTTCCTCGCTGACAAAAAAGAGGCAGGTCTAATAAATTTAAATGAGCAGATGGAACAAGCTCGAGTATCGTCACTTGACTTGATCAAAGTGAATTGCCCTCTTGAAGTGCATTCTAATTAATTCATTTCTGAATCAATAACATCAATTCCACTCCGGTGTGGCGGCGGAGAGTGATGGCGACCGAAAGATGAAAGGACAAAAGGGAAGAGAGAGACGGATGAAGAGGAGAAAGCCGAGAGGAAAACAAAGGGGAGAGAGGAGAACGACTGAATAAATCAATGGCTGACTTCTGTGTGGTAATGTAGACGGATGTATTGGTGTTAGCTGAGCGAATGAATAAATGATCAAATAAGACAGGCAGAATAAATGAATGGCTCATTAAGCCCCTGACCTGATGGATGAAATAAAAGCGAAGAAGTAAGCAACATGACCTTCTTTACGTGGCGACACGGAGGATGGAAGCGAGAGAGAAATGGATTTAGTAAAAAAGAACAATCAATCGGTGCGAGTCTGAGTGAGTCTGACCTTTTTCTCCGTGGTGATGTACAGGTGTTGGAGGCTCGTATCGAACAGGAGGTTCTTGTTGACCTTGTCTCCGGCGACTTCGCCCGGCACTCGGCCGTACACCTCGGGATGCGCCGACAGGTGCACCTTCAGCACCTGCAGCAACAAGAGAAATGCATTAGCGCCCGTTTAAATCTCACCCTCCGAACTCTGCTGTGGTCGATAAATTCTGCTTTTCAGCTCAAAATGAAAAAAGATGAAAATGTTACACCAAAGGACAAAAAGAAAACAAGACAGAGAAAAGGTCCATTTGTTGGCGAGTTGGCGTTTACAGCGTTTTTTTTTTTTTTTGGTTTATTTTGCAAAACTTTTTCTTGAAATAACAGAAATATAAATATGGGACCCAAAGATCTAGCAAGGAAAAATGTATATGAATACAATTGGAAATATTATTCTACCAGTTTTTTCTGACAAATTACACTTTCATGCTGAATTATCAAGTTAATGTGCAACACCAGGAAGTGGTGCAACTCTCCTCTTCTCCCGTAAACTAAAGTACTCAATCATTTCCATCCAAATTCATTAAAGACACACTGTGGAATTATTTCTCCCATCTAGTGGTTAAATGTTATTCTGCATCCAAACGAATACTGCTCTCTAGCGCCTCGCGTTTTCAAACGTGCGTTGCAGCCTGTTGGAACTACGGCAGGCGGGATGTGTCAAGATTCAAGAAGCTGTGACAACAACATGTCTTCAAACAGCACTTCATCAAGTTTAGTTTCGGGTGATGAGGTACGTTATTTCAAACAGACTTCAAACTGCAGCTGACGAGCGCGTCTGGCTAAGCTCCTTCTCCGTTCCACAGTCACGCTGGCTCTGAGTGAAAACGCCTTTAGCCTTATCTGTACCACGTAGAGCTTTTTGTCCCTCTCACCAGTTCATCGTTTTTTATAGAGCGGAAGGACATGGAAGCCTCCGTAGAGCTCGCCCGTCCTATGGAAATACAGAGAAGTGATTCTTCCCTCAGGAGGAGAAGTGAGAGTTAAAGTTAAACCTTTAATTTGGAGAACAGAGCAGCATAAAGGCCTAAATGAGCTAACTCGCTAGTGTGATTCCTAGCAGGGCCTCCATGTAGCTCAGCAGTTCAGATTCACACTTGCTATTTACTGTGAAAAAATAACATAAATAAAAAACAAAACATACCTGTGAATACTTTAGTGTGCTAACCAGCTAGCTAGCAAGATAACTAGCCCTCAAGACACGTGTGGATCCATAAAGTTAATATTCAGCTTCCACCACAACTTTAACGTGTTCATGTTTAAGATTCAGTTTAAACATGTCTTTTTTCTTTTGGTGTGTTCAGGGACGGGTTCAGAAAACAGAAAACAAGCTGTCAATTCTCTGTACAAACCTGAAAATACAGGCCTACTTTAATAAAATAATACATTTTGATTTAATTGTTTACATGTACATTTACTCAAGTACAATTTTGAAGGTAAATATTGTACATTTCTCTTTTACCAAAGTCATTATTTTAACATGATTTCTTGACTTTTGGGTACTTTTTTGCGTCTGAGCTCAGGAAACTGCGTCTGTTTGAAGCGACTATAATTAGAACGGGGAATTCTTGTTCACCTTTCAGAAAAGGGACAAAAAGGGGGGACGAATGAAAGCAGAGGAGGAAAGAGAAAAACAAAAGCCAGCCGGGGAGTCTTTACCTCTCCAGCGGCGGTGCCCAGGAACGCCACGGCGTGCTCCATCTCCACGGCCACGGCGACAGCCGTCATGTGACCCTTACTGACGAACGGGTGGCGAGCCGTCAAGGCGTACTCGGCCTTACTGGCCAGCGGGGAGGGCAGGAACTCGGCTCCGCACTTGTATCTGAGGGCCATGTTGTTCTGGAGGAGACGAGTTCAAACATTCATATTAATGCAGAGTTATTGACCCGACTGTCGATATTCGTCTCCTCTTTATCTCTGACGCGCAGACGGATTCCTCTCACCTGATTGTTGCTGCTGCACAGCTCCTCAGCCTTGGACGAGTACGGCGAGTAGACGGCGGCGCGCTCGTTAATGATGCCGTTGTTGCTGTAACAGGCTCCGATTATCTCCACCAGCCTTTCATTGATGGAGCGCAGAGGGTACATACCTGCAGACAGAGGCAACAACACCGTCTCTACACGTTTATCCTTCAGTTCCTCTGTTCTTATTCATCACAGACATGACAAATGATCTCATGAGTCCATGTTTTCTGACACTAATAACTACTTTGAGAAAACATACGGCAGCCTCGTTATTTACAGTTTTATTTTGAAAGAGCTGTAAAATCTTGTGTGACGACAGTTTCACTGCTCTTGTGGTGAAACTGTTACAAAAGAATAATACAGAATTTAAAGATATTTACAGCTTTAGGATCCTGTTGTAACGCCGCCTACATTGTTGGTGAAATACCAGGTTCAATAGAGCTCAACAGTGAGGTTCCGGAAGCAGAAAAATAATAGAGAATAGAGGAATTTGATTATTGGCCATAATGTCGTAACCATCCAAAGCAGACTCACCACGAGTTATGAGATTGTGTAACGATGGTATACGATCCTGTAGAAGCCACAAGCCCGTATGATATCAACCTTGTTTTAAGAAAAACGTGTTTTATTCACGATGTCATGGAAAAGAACTACACTACCCACAATCCTATAGTGTAACAGCGACGTCTCTGATTGGTGGAGCTCGCTGTTACCATGGAAATGTTTACAACCGCAAATTCCATGTTCAACTCTCGATGATTTCACTGTCTGACCTGCTGAGAGACGAGGAGAAGAGTGTTGAAAGGGTTCGGTAAACGTTTCCATGGTAACAGCGAGCTCCACCAATCAGAGACGTCGCTGTTACATTCGCAATGGTTTATGGGACGAGTAGTTCCTTTACTCTTAAGATAATCATGTACACAGTCTTGTAACTTTGCTTTTTTTTCCCGTTTTCCGAGATTTTTTTTGCGCCAAATTAAATGTTTTATGTTCACGGTTCATCTCGTAGTTTATTGGCTCGGTTCCAGGCTTAAAACTCTTTATACAAGGATTTTATGATTCCGGAACCAATGAGCCAGTTAAAAAAGTGGGCGGTCACTGTTGAGCTCTATACTGGAAGTTATTGTTTTTTGGCCACGCCTCTAAGAATCTGGTGACCAATGAAAATGGTCGATCATAAAAACAAACCTTGGATAAAATCTGTGAGAGGGGAGATGAAAATAAAGATTGTTTCAGGTCAATAACTGATTTGACTTTTGATCCATCTATTGATGAAGATCAAGTAATGATCATGACCAAGAATCTAAGAAAATATAAAATAAAACTGAGCCACACGCTCAAATATTTTATAACATGTTGGTGCTAAAATGTCTAAAAATCCACAGCAAGAAATGAGTCACTTCCTCGTCCTGTGGTCAAACTTTCTGCCAAAATGAACTGACGTTTTTAGAAATCCTGCCAACCGACAGACAAACTTCAGCCAACAGTAATTCATCAGGAAGATCTGCCAGCGTTAGAAATGACACCTACACATGGCGGAAGTAGACGGGTCTTCATCAGAAGTGAAGGTGACGAAGAGCACTTTGTCAGACTTTGAAACGGGTCCGTACTCGCCCGATCGGGTCAAACTCTGAGCCAGAACTTCACCTGGCGTAGCTACATAAGCAGCCTGGGAGGAAGAGGAAGAGGAAGAGATAAAAACCTGAGTGTTAGATGTTCAGACTGTAAATATGTGTTCAGCTGATTTAACAGAAATAAATTGAAGCTGTTTCAAGTTCAAGAGCGTGTTGGATGGAAAATGTTTGGGGTCAGGACAGAGCGTTCTCAAAACACTTTCACACAAACTCATCCGAATGTAAATTGTCCAAATGTGTTTTGCCGAGTCACCGCTGCCCTTTTAATAAAAGCGCTGACAGCTCGTCCGGCGTGCGTCCTCACCTGAGCCTTGTTGTACTTGTTGGTGCCGCTGCAGTTGAGCTGCAGCTCCGTGTACGAGTAGTAACCCTGGTCGTCCTCGCACATCCTGGAGATGAAGGTGTAGTTCTTGGTGTCCTGGACCCCGAGCGTCCGCGAGAACAGGAAGTACACGAAGCCGCCGTCTTTGAAGGCGAAGCGGAAGTCGTGGAGGTACCGCAGCAGGAAGGGGTTGGCCTGCACCGCCGAGGCCTCGATGATGCTGTCGAACACCACCCAGTCGCCGTAGTCCTGCAGGATGCGGGTGGAGATCAGCTTGGTGCTGTCGTGGTTGCCGTAGCCCTTACCGACCTGAGACGGAGGAGATGATGAAACGCTCGTGAAACAAGGCAGCGGAGAAAGTTTGGACGTCTGCTTCCTTATTCAGTAAAATTAACTTTGTAGTCTGATCTCATTAAACCAAAACTACAAGTCGATTTCTCTTTGAGTGTTGAGATGTTCACCGAGCTGAGACACGACTCACTTGAAACTTGACTCCCGAAACACTCGAGACACGAGAACAGCAGCAGGATTAAGAACCGAGTGCTCACCCGTCAAATAGTTTATACATTTAATAATTTCCTCCATTGCTCTGAAAGCTCTTGGTCTCAGTTAGTCTGGAGAAACTTTATAAACGTTGTGTTAAAACCATTCATGACACACAGGCTGAAAGCTTCTTTGTTGCCGGGGAGAAAGTAACCAGACTCCCTTTAAAAAATCTCCAATTTTGAGAGTTGCTGAGTTTGAAGAAACTTTATGAATGTTGTGAAATTCAAAATCACTTGAGCCTTCTTGTAAAATCAGCAATAAATGCAAAACATTGAGTTGTTTCTTTCAGAGGGGAGCAGCGTCACTGTATCAGCCTGTCCTGCTTAGGGTTGCAAAGGGGCGGAACATTTCCGGTAAATTTCCGGTAAATTTCCATGGGAAGTTAAGCTAGGGCACATTATTTATCACAAGTTCGGTTTTACTCGGCCTGTCAACACAATTTAAAAACTGGTATATAGTTTGAAGTCCGCACTTTCGCCACAAGTTGAAACGGAGAATCAGTGAGGCTGCATCTCGCTGCTCCGTCGTCTTAAAGCGGTCACGTGATTTGGACACGCCAGTGCGTCTGTCGACCCCAGAGGGTTAAACATTTAATAAATATAATTCCCCATAATATCATCAAAACTTACTTAATTGTTGTGTAGTCCACAGGCTCAAATGTGCGCCTTCAAAAGTCAAAAGTGTGGTCCACGTCTTCTAGAAATCATCTGTACATGTGATGGAGGCGTGCACAGTGCCTGTAGGGGGCGTGGCCTCAATAGCCATGCAGTAAGCAGTGTGCTGTGTGCATGTGATTGAGGAATGGCATGGAAATTCAAGTGTACTTGAATGGCATCTGTTTGTTTTAGTCAAGATTATGCTAAAATATACTTTCCCCAACTATATTTAAGTTCCCTTTGAAGAAAAAATATGGAAAATTCCCAATTTATTCCTGTTTATTCCCATAAATTCCTGTTTATTCCCTTAAATTCCCATTAGTCCACAGGCTCAAATGTGTGCCTTCAATAGTCTTGTGCTTTGGGCTCAAAAGTGTGGTCCAGTCTTCTAGAAATCATCTGTACATGTGATAGAGGCATGCACAGTGCCTGTAGGGGGCGTGGCCTCAACAGCCCTGCAGTAAGCAGTGTGCTGTGTGCATGTGATTGAGGAATGGCTGGATATTCAAGTGTCTGTTTGTTTTAGTCGAGATTATGCTAAAATATACTTTCCCCAACTATATCTAAGTTCCCTATGAAGAAAATGTTTGAAAATTCCCAGTTTATTCCTGTTTATTCCCATAAATTCCTGTTTATTCCCTTAAATTCCCATTAGTCCACAGGCTCAAATGTGTGCCTTCAATAGTCTTGTGCTTTGGGCTCAAAAGTGTGGTCCAGTCTTCTAGAAATCATCTGTACAGGTGATGGAGGCGTGCACAGTGCCTGTAGGGGGCGTGGCCTCAATAGCCATGCAGTAAGCAGTGTGCTGTGTGCATGTGATTGAGGAATGGCATGGATATTCAAGTGTCTGTTTGTTTTAGTCAAGATTATGCTAAAATATACTTTCCCCAACTATATTTAAGTTCCCTATGAAGAAAAAATTTGGAAAATTCCCAGTTTATTCCTGTTTATTCCCATAAATTCCCGTTTATTCCCTTAAATTCCCATAAATTCCCACGGAAAGTTTCCATCTTTGACAATTCCTGGAATTTTGCAACCCTAATCCTGCTTCTTAACTACAAACATTTAAACACAGTTTCAACTGATTACGGATTAAATTTATGGAAGAAGACGACCTGTTACTGGCAGTAAACATGTCATATTTGATAAAAACAGGAAATCAGTAATCAATATCGGCTTCTTCTTCGACTCAGGTGGAGAAAATCCCCAATTATGAGAGTTGTTGAGTGAGAAGAAACTTTGTGAAATGCTGTCTCAAGATATTTCAGATGTACATTTTTGCACATATATGATTGTGTGTGTCTTAGTGTGTGTTTTCGTCCTCACCAGGAACACGGTGAAGTTGTCTTTGTCCTTGGTGAAGTACGACATCACTCCCACCACGGAGACGCTCTCCTCGGCGCTCGCCACGTACGACTTCTCCCCTTTGGTGTCGCTGAAGTAGAGCAGCTGCTCCACGTTGCTCAGGTTCATCAGCGAGCAGATGCCTCTGTAGACGCTGCCGCAGACCACCAGGACGTCCTTGGCGCCCTGGACCAGCAGCAGCTTGTTGTGGTTGTCGGTGTCCACGGCGTTCTCGCAGGCGTCCGTGACGGGCGGCGTGCACTGTCGGTTGTCCCGCTTGGGGCCCGTCTCGACGCGGGACTCGAGCCCGAGGTCGGGGCTCAGCTGGTAGAGGGAGTTGACGGCGCCGACGTACAGCCGGCCCGTCCGAGGGTCGGCCACCACGTTGTTGATCAGGGTGTCGGTCTTGAACTCTGCGTTCTGGCCCAGGGAGGAGGGGCTGAGGTAAACGGTCGCCAGGGCAACCAGGGCAAACTGCCACGCCCACCGCCGCTCCATCGTGTCTGGTGGAAAAAACAGAAGGTGGAAAACAGCTCTTAATTTCATTTTACACTAATTTGATGGCAGAAAATTGTTTTTCAAGCATTTCAGTGTAACTTAATGAACTAGTTTTCCATTTATTACTGATAATTATTGTAAAGTGTGACCGAACTGTTGCTTTATTCTGTTTTACATCGCTGTAAATTGCTTTTGGTGTGTCAGAACTCATCACGTTGGGCTCCGGGACACTGTGACGGCTAAATAATGGACGTATTAATCATAAATTTGTAGCGTATTGCTGCCACACCGAGAAAAAAAAAAGGCTCAGTATCACGTAATTACGTGATAAGTTTATTGTTATAACAATATCTTTTTCATGTTTTAACATGAAACTATCACGTTATTTCAAGATATGACATTTTCACGAAATAACGTGAAAGTGTGGTTTTACGTTATTTCAAAATAAGATTCACGTCATAATAGAGAGAGCTGAGCCGAAAGGCCGTTCGTGGTGTGTCAGAAGACTGTCTCCTTCGCACGGAGCAAGATCATGTGGAGAATCCACATTTTGATTCATATCGACGTACGAGCTCACTGGAATACATGTCAGTTCACAGTGGAGGAAGCTAGAATGTTATGACGTGAATCTTATTTTGAAATAACGTAAAACCACACTTTCACGTTATTTCGTGACAAGGTGTTTTCATGTTATAACGTGAAAATGTCATATCTTGAAATAACGTGATAGTTTCATGTTATAACGTGAAAAAGATATTGTTATAACAATAAACTTATCACGTAATTATGTGATACTGAGCCCCCTTTTTTTCTCGGTGTGGCAGCAATACGCTTCCGTAAATTTGAGCCCTGAACTTGTTTTGTGAACACAGTCCTGACGATAAACCTTCAGAGACCGTCTTGTCCGCAACACAAAGCAGAATTTCAACAACTCTCTCCGACTGTTATTTGGGACGCGGCGGAAAAGCGGAGGAGAGGAAGAAGGGCGAACGCTGAGAGCAAAGAGAGGCAATAACGAGGAGCTCCTCATTAAAGCCAGAACATTCTTTACTGGAGGAAAACGAGGAGGAGGAGGAGGAGGAGGAGGGGAAGGTGAAGGTAACGGCCTAAAAAAGTGAGAGTTGCCGAGCCAGATTAGATTAGCAACGACAAAAAAAGAAGAAAAACGTGTGTGTGTGCGTGAAGAGAGAGACTGAGTGTAGCAATTAGTCGTGTGACACGCCGAGTTTCTCCTTCCATTAGTCTGGACGGGTGTGTTTAATTATGGCGGCGGCCTGCGGCTGTAAAACACGACTCCGGAGTGCAGTAACATCACGCTCACTGTAACAACACAACATCCTTTCTGCTCCACTTATTAAGCCGTTCACCAGGTTATTTCTTGAGCGAGTCGCTTAAACTTAACGTGAAACTCAGCGGATCATTTTTATCATCCGTCATGAAAATGTTTCTCATCACGGCGGCGTCGTCGCTGCTTTCCGTCCCATAAATCAAGCTGCTTAAAGTCACATCATGTTCATTTATTCACGCTGCACTGATCGGGCTTTTTATTTTTGTACAGCAGCTATCAGATGGTTCTGATTGGTGGTCAATTGACCGGCGCTTCCCACTGTGCTTTTTCACTCTCTCCAAATTGAATTCACCTCAGTTCGCTTCATTGCAAAGGGATTTATTAGTGTGAAAGGACTTATCTCTCTAACCACCTGCTCGCCTAAATTACCTATCCGCTGATATCAGGAGTCAGGTGCTCCTAATGGCTGCAATGCAGAGCTTCAGTGAGGCCTCACACAGGAGATTATAGTTACCAACACGTAGACAAACTTTTAGTTTGAAGCCTCGCTGTTCCCCAAAGGTCCAGAGAGTCTATCGAATCTGAATAAAAGCACACGAATGCACCGTTCTGGGAAGATTAAATCATCCCTTTCCTTTCTGAGAGGAGAACAAAATGTGCAAACACAAAGAAAGAAATCTGTTTTAGTGGACTGCAGAAAAGAAAGGTGTGTCTCTGAGGGATTGGTGAGCCGTTCATCGTAAAGTCGCTGGTTTGATCCCTGAGAGGGTTCCTACAACTTTTAAATACCCAAATTCAAGCAAGGTGCAAGTTTTCCCCCCTCTTGAGGTATTCACAACCTCAGAACTGGACATTTTCTATGAGTTGGGTCGTGGCCGGTCAGAAAAGGCAGGTTTCACGGTAAGTTTATATTGTGATTTATTTGTAATTTCATAATATCTGAGGAAAAAAGCCTCGGCCTCAGTTGCTTCTTGACTCCGTTGCCTTGCAGCAGCGCTCAGTAGACATCGAGCATGTTGTGACCACGATCTCACAGTTTTCTCGTAACTTCGAAGGCAGCATTAATCACATTACGACCAGTAGAGACTCGGACGAGTTTGGGAACAAATCTGAGTTCAGCTGTGTTGGAAGCTTTCGGAAACCACATGGACGGCGTCTGGTCAGATTCAACTTGCGAAGTCTGAGAGAGTCGGGCGTCTGAGGATTGGACGCCATCGGCTACTCTGATTGGTCGTTAGCTAGCTGTTCAATAACCATTCTGATTGGTGGTGTGCTAGTGAATCATGTGGGAGGGGCAGGAGTGACGATGGTCTGCACTCCAGTCCGTCATTTCCTGTTTTCGATGACAACTTTTCCACCGAACGGGTCAGACGAGAGGCAACGGAGCGGTCGGATAAAGGCAGTTGGCCGTTGGTTTGAGTCTGGGCGATGTGTGTGCCTCACTTTAAAGATGCTGCTGTCTGACTGGTCGGCTGAACTTGTGGCTACAGCTTCGTCAGTTCATGGACATTTATTGAAAACTGCGATAAAAGTTAAAGGTCCACTGTGTAGTGTTTTAAGTGATTTATGACCTCAAATCAACGTCTTCATTCATAAATAAGTCCTCATTGGTGTAAAATGATCTCTGCCAACAATCTCACTTCTCCTCCTGAGGGAAGAATCACACATTGTGACGTGAAGCAGGAAGTTGGGCGTGAAGAGAAGCAGGGCAGTTTCTGCTTTTCTCCCAAAATCCTCTTCCCGTTTAACATTGGGGCTTATGGGGCAGTTGCTGGAGTTTGTGTCGGTTAGACGCAGATAATTCAAAAACCGTACATCCTCCCGATAAAGTGGACACGTTGCCAGACAGAAGACAAGTGTGGCTACGTTCTTGGAAAATATCACTATTGTAGTGTGAAATCTGTGGCTAGGATCGTCATCTAAAGAAACATTTTCGGAGAGTTTTTTTCAGGCTCCCCCACTCTGCCAGTTGGTGCTGCGCGAACATTCCGCAATACACACTCATTGAAAATCCTGAATTTTTTCGAAATCACTCACGATCAATTAAGGGTCACCGTTCAAAAACTAAACATCGTAGAAAGAAAGTTCAAATACAACTCAAATAGATAAGACTTGTGCCTACATTTTAAAGTTTGAATGGTGTCTCTAGGTCAAAGTCTGCCAGAGCAGGAGATGTTTGAAAAACGTTGATGATTTTGCGACTTTTTTGACCCCGTCCCATTCATTCCTTATGGGAAGTTTTTCATACGGAGGCTTCCATGTGCTTCCGCTCTATAAAGAACGATGAGCTGGTGAGAGGGACAAAAAGCTCTACGTGGTACAGATAAGGCTAAAGGCGTTTTCACTCAGAGCCAGCGTGACTGTGGAACGGAGAAGGAGCTTAGCCAGACGCGCTCGTCAGCTGCAGTTTGAAGTCTGTTTGAAATAACGTACCTCATCACCCGAAACTAAACTTGATGAAGTGCTGTTTGAAGACATGTTGTTGTCACAGCTTCTTGAATCTTGACACATCCCGCCTGCCGTAGTTCCAACAGGCTGCAACGCACGTTTGAAAACGCGAGGCGCTAGAGAGCAGTATTCGTTTGGATGCAGAATAACATTTAACCACTAGATGGGAGAAATAATTCCACAGTGTGTCTTTAATTTAGATCTTTTAGAAGTATATAATGTTGTTATTGGAGATATAGCGAGTAAATTATAGTGGTGAGCTACACAGTTCAAAGGTTCCTTCCAATGTCGGATTCTGCAATAAGGATTTGAAATGTGTCGGATGTGTCTGTGCTGCAGGTCAGACGGATCATGACTCAGGACCTTTTCATTTACTTCCAAACTTAAAAACACAGCGCTCTTCTGCTGCGTGTCTGTGATAAGATGTGACCTCCTCTCATTAAATTTCATCTTTCCCTTCCTCACACACCACAGTAAAAAAAAAAAGAAATAATAAAAAAGGCATAAAGACGGCGGATATATTCACCTCCTCCGTCTCAGAGGAGCTGTTCTGGATGTGTGCATCTGCCACATCAAAGGAAAATCATCTTTGGTTTCCACACGGGATCTATCTCTGCGCTCCGTCAGCCATCTTGGCCCTTTCTTTTCTTTTTCTTTCTTTCATCCTCCTGCTTTGGTTCTTTAAGCCTGACTGGTGTCAGCCCAGGAATAAACGGCGTGTCAGAGGTGTAAAAGGTGTGTGTGCATCTGCGCTCGGTCTTCTGTCCTCGTGAGCAACAGTTTGACTCTAAGATCTTCTGCGAGGAAGGTGAGGACGTTTCAGCAGATCTGTTTTTAGGGCTAGTTCAGGATAAGAAGGCTTGTTTGTTGTTAAAGTGACGAGCAAAAGAGCTGCAATGAAAAGTCTATTTTGATAATCGATCAATCCTGTCGGCCAGTTTTCAAGCACAAATGTCGAACATTTGCTGGAAAGGAACCTTTTTTGTAACAGATATTCTCTGTCAACCTCGAAGAGAAGGTAGAATATTTTGTTTAAAGACACACTGTGGAATTATTTCTCCCATCTAGTGGTTAAATGTTATTCTGCATCCAAATGAATACTGCTCTCTAGCGCCTCGCGTTTTCAAATGTGCGTTGCAACCTGTTGGAACTACAGCAGGCGGGATGTGTCAAGATTCAAGAAGCTGTGACAACAACATGTCTTCAAACAGCACTTCATCAAGTTTAGTTTCGGGTGATGAGGTACGTTATTTCAAACAGACTTCAAACTGCAGCTGACGAGCGCGTCTGGCTAAGCTCCTTCTCCGTTCCACAGTCACGCTGGCTCTGAGTGAAAACGCCTTTAGCCTTATCTGTACCACGTAGAGCTTTTTGTCCCTCTCACCAGTTCATCGTTTCTTATAGAGCGGAAGGACATGGAAGCCTCCGTAGAGCTCGCCCGTCCTATGGAAATACAGAGAAGTGATTCTTCCCTCAGGAGGAGAAGTGAGATTGTTGGCAGAGATCATTTTACACCAATGAGGACTTATTTATGAATGAAGACGCTGATTTGAGGTAATAAATTACTAAAACACGACACAGTGGACCTTTAAGACCGAGCTGCAAAATAATTTAAAGTTCTGTAATGAAATGTTTGAACTGTTTGACCGCTGCGACTGTATTTTGTGGTGTCCTGTCGACCCACGAGGCTCGGGCGCTCCATGTGCACGACACGAATATAAACTCGATCATCATCAGCGTATATATCGATCTCAATATACCCAATTTCAGCATCTCAATGTGCAATGGCGTAAATATTTTTGAAGTTTTGGTTCTTATATCAATCAATCTTTATTTGTATAGAGCCAATTCACAACAGCCAATCATCTCATGACATTTGGAGGAAAAAACTGCCCTTTAACCGGCAGAAACTTCGAGCAGAACCGGAACCGAAACTCAACGATGGTCGGCCAGTATGAAATCCTTTTTTCATTCTCATTGCTTTGCTTATATCTTATTGTATCTTAAATAATCCTGAAAATATCTTTTGTTTAGTCATCAGGAAGAGTCTAACCAAGATATCCTGTTGCATTATGGGAAACGAAGAAGCCAGTGTTCAAGGTTTTTGACTAATACAGTGTAACACAAGTCAGAATATCTCAGGACCTTTCAAATATCTGATTCCATCAACTTCATGAACTCTTTCACCTTCAGTGAAATCAATCAGCCTTGATTATCTTTTCACACTTTGGTGCATTTTCTGAGTTTTGTTTGAGACGGAACATTTAATATTTAGTCTCAGGAATGAAGGATCTGAGAATTTTAACAATTTCAAACGCCTCGCTGGGTGAAATATTAATGCGACACCGACACGTGGACAGACAGACGGGTTAACGCTCGGAGAGACGAGCAGACAGACAGAACCATATACGGAGCGTCAGATCTGGGTCGTCCCCGGAGATCATCGCGTGTCAGTAAACCGGTTCTGTTTGAAGTCGTTCCCGAGGGTGAGGATGTAAAGACAGAGGAGAGGGAGGGAGGGAAAAGGGTGAGAGAGACTCGTAGGCAGAGAAACAATGTGGATTACAAAGAGACGTTAGAAAGAGAGAGAAAAGCTTAGAGAGGTTAGAGAGAGAAAGAAAATCAGTCGGGCTTTATTCCCCTGGCTGGAGCTTCTGCAGACATTCCTGGGTTTAGTTTCACTCCAAACTTTTTAGCAGAGGGGTCAGTGCTCGAGACTTTTCAAAGTATGCACTCGGGATTTTAATGAGACACAGATTGCTGCTCTCCCTCCTGTAAATGTGTGTGAGTGTTTAGGCCGGTCTCACTCCTCCATTACATTTGCATTTTTATCCTCTTTGTTGGTAAAGTTTTTCCCGACGAATAACGTTTGGCCGGTCGGCGCCGGTGTAATCTCACACACACAGGCTCCGAAGCAGCAGCCTGTTCATTCCTGAATTCTGTGAACACAAACCGAGTCCTGCCAGAGCCTTAAATACATTTACAGACGGGACGCAGATGGAAAAACCTGAATAAAAGGAGTGGAGAAACATAACAAGTGCAGATGCCTCCACGGAGACACACCCCTTCACGTTTCCTCCTCGTGGGACCTGATTTAGGAAAAACTCTGCATGGTTGTGAGACAAATAATAGTTTGTAGTCCGTTTGTCATCAAACTAATGAAATATAAGACTGTGACTTTGTGACGTCATCAATCCCACTGCTGGATTTCTGATCTCCCGCCCATCGAGTTCCACTGATTCTGTGGCTTCTCTTTTCCCGCAGAGAAAACACAGTGTGATATTAATAAAGAAATGTGTACACCTGTCGGCGATATCGCAGTTAAACTGAGCTGTATGTAGGTACTTTTTTCCATTTTGACGTTGGAGGTGAGCAGCCTGTCACCTGTAAGTTATCTCTTCATCTACAAGCTCCTTCTTGGTCCATTACTTTCACAGACTGAATAAAACTACTCAGACATATTTCAAAAAAATGCCAAAAATGTTATGTTATGCTTCCCATTATGCCGTTTTTCCACCGACAGTACCAGCTCGCCTCGCCTCGCCTTAGCTCGCCTTTTTTGCGTTCCCATTACTGAAATCTGGTACCTGGTACCTGCTAAAGTGGTGCTTTTTTAGTATCACCTCCGTATAAGTTCCAACCGAGCTGAGCTGATACTTCTGTGTGACGTAAGCTGGCAGCCGGCCACTGATTGGACAGAGAGCGACGCCACTTGATGACTCGTGACGAGCGCGACGTCCGAGCCTGACGCCCGCTACCTTTAAAAACTAGCATCTGCGTTCAGTCAACATAGCGATTACATGGAAGGAACAACGCGCAGGAACACGGCGTGGACCGTGGCAGAGGTGGAGACGCTCCTGAGTGTTGTCGCTGAAGACGCATCCAGAACGAGCTTGATGGTGCGAGCATGAAGCGATAAGGTCGACGCGTTTGCTGTACCTGCACAGTCCTAGCGTCTCTTTGTGTGTCGCGTGGCTCAGTCGTCACTGATGACGACCTACCCACGTTGATGACGACCTGCCCACATTGATGACGACCCGCCCACGTCGTGACGACCCGCCCACGTCGATGACGACCCGCCCACGTTGATGACGACCCGCCCACGTTGAAGAGATACTAATTCTAGATGGAAACGCAACGCGTCTGAAACCAAACCAAGTAGAGCCACGCTGAGCCGAGGCGAGCTGGTACTGTCGGTGGAAAAACGGTAATGCAGTAAGGAATTAGCATGCTAGCTAGCTAAGTTTGTCTTGTTTGTGGTAAGTTTATCAAACAGACGGCCCCATATCGCTATTTTCTAAGCTTTTCTAAGCTACTGTAGCCGTCATATTTTACGGGACACACATGATTGGGTTTCTATGGAACTCAGCAGTTTGGTGAACGTAACATGGTCCTGTTTCCTGTCAACACACGTCAATAATCCAGAGAATCTCGTCCACGCTGCTGTACCAAACTTCTTCAGTGTGTGTGGTGAATCTGCAGACACAATTTCCTGTTTATGGTTAAAATTGTCTCGGCGTCAGAAAAGCCCTCGTCGTGTGGTCTCATTTGCATTCACGGCTCGCCACCAGGCGCCATTAGCCATTCATGACACCATGCCGCAGGAACATTGAAGCTGATTGGCCGAGGCCTGGAGGGGATATGAGTGCTATGATTGGCGGAGCCCGGGGGAAATTGGGTTCTTATTGGTGGTAATGAAGGGGCCTGCAGGAGAGCATGGCTGAGACAACATAAGCATAAAAACTGAAGAGGACACACACACACACACACACACACACACACACACACACACACACACACACACACGGCCGATATAGCTCATCTATCACAACACACACACACAATCTCCTCCACCGGTCCCAGAGACCACAAAGGCATTACACATTCTCTAATGTAGAGAATAACAAAGAGGAACCAGACTTTAAGATGTGTTCAGGTCCTGGAGGAGATTCCAGACGTGACAGGAGGAACAGCCAGACAATGAAACTTTGAGAAAAGAATCCTTGCATTCAGTTTCTTTTTCTTCGTCGTCTAGTCAAGAAAATGTCAGAAAATAGAGGAAATTGGAAATTAAATCATTTCATTCCCCGGAGTTATTTCAAACAAAGTCCAACTAGTTCTACAAGTCCCAAGTGTTTAGTTGAATGAGGAGAAGATATTCAAATTAATGGACAAAAGAGAAGATATGCAAATTTAGCGCTGCAACTGATGATTATTGATTGATCAGACAAGTATTTTCTTAATTCAAATCAGCATTATGTCAAGTTTTAAGTTAAAAACATGTCATTTTATCTGAACAAACAGTCCAAACTCCCAAATTATTATTATAAATATACAATTAAACTAGTTGCCCATACATTTTCCGCCTCATTCAACTAACAATGACAAGAAATGGCAAAAAAGCAGAGTCGCATCACATCTGTAGAAGCCGAAACCAGCACAAAAAGACCTGAAGGATTAATCGAGTATCAACATTGCTGTTGGTTTCATACCAGAACTGATTTAATTCAACACCGAATCCAAAACGTCATGTGGTTTCTATCATTTCAACCATTTTTAGACCCCTGAAGCTAACTTTATCTCATATTAAATTAAGAATCGAGAGCCAATAAAGAAAAGAAATGACATTATTCTGTGGAATCGGCGACACGATCGGTGACGGACGGACCAACAGACGCCTGGAACTGGGCAGCGTAATAAAAAAGGACAGCAGGAAGTAATCTGTTAGACGACGTGAAGAGTTGAGCAAACCTGCGAGGATGTAAATGACTCTGCTCTGAATTAATCTCTGAGTGGACATTATTACACAATGACAAAATAAGAGCCTCTAATAAGTCGACCTTTGAGAAGAGGATTAGTCTGATGATAGGAGGTCTGTGGGGGGGGCAGTCATTAAGCAGACTGAGTGCTTCACACACACACACACACACACACACACACACACACACACAGTAACAGTACCACTCGGTAACATCTCGGCAGGGCGGTGACACAGCGAGCAGAAAACAAACGGTGTCTGGGAGAAGCGAGGACAAAGAGCGACTGTCAGCAGACGGACCGTGAGGACGACCAGGCCGAGAACACGACGAGCAGTAAATACAGGAAACACCAATAAATGACCACGATTCATTAAAACCAGTGAACGGCGAATGAACACCAGCGAAGAACTGACACTGGGATTATTGGAAAGAAGCTTCCAAAGGCTCAACTGTTCACGTTTACAGTGTGATGGTCTGTGAGTTCAGGGGAAAGTCCTCCACTCAGAGATGAGCTAACACATTTAGAGCTAAGCTAGCGTTAGCTTTTGGGATGTTTGTTGGTCGGTCCATTGGCAGAGAATTTAGGGGTGACCCGACCAGTACTACACTCTTAGAAATAAAAGTTCTAAGTAGAACCATATAAGGTTCTTCGGCTTGTCCTCATAGGAGAACCCTTTTTGGCTCCAGGTAGAACCTTTTATAAAGGTGGATGGTTTCTACCTAGAACCAAACATAAAGGGTTATACCTAGAACTGTTTGTGTAAGGTTCCACCCAGAACCCCCCATGAGAGGTTCTACAAAGAACCCATACAGGATCTTATACCCATGCTTTCAACAATCCCTGAAGAACTCTTTCTCCAAAAAAGGGTTCTCTGGATCAAAATGGTTCTAACTGGAACCGTTAGTGTTACCAAGAACCCTTTTAAAAGCCTTTATTCAGGAAAGGGTTTTTAAAGGGTTCTCTGGATAAAAATGGTTCTTACTGGAACCGTTAGTGTTACCAGAGAACCCTTTTAAAAGCCTTTATTCAGGAAAGGGTTTTTAAAGGGTTCTCTGGATCAAAATGGTTCTTACTGGAACCGTTAGTGTCACCAAGAACCCTTTTAAAACCCTTTATTCAGGAAAGGGTTTTTAAAGGGTTCTCTGGATCAAAATGGTTCTTACTGGAACCGTTAGTGTTACCAAGAACCCTTTTAAAACCCTTTATTCAGGAAAGGGTTTTTAAAGGGTTCTCTGGATCAAAATGGTTCTTACTGGAACCGTTAGTGTTACCAAGAACCCTTTTAGAACCCTTTATTCAGGAAAGGGTTTTTAAAAGGGTTCTCTGGATCAAAATGGTTCTTACTGGAACCATTAGTGTTACCAAGAACCCTTTTAAAACCCTTTATTCAGGAAAGGGTTTTTAAAGGGTTCTCTGGATCAAAATGGTTCTTACTGGAACCGTTAGTGTTACCAAGAACCCTTGAAAAACTGTTTCTTCAGGAAAGGGTTTTTCAGAAGCAAATGGTTCCAGGTAGAACCTCAGCCCTTGTAGAAGAACCCTTTTGGAACCCTTATTTCTAAGAGTGTAGGAACGTTCCTCATGAATAAATTCATAGTTGAATTACTAACTGGACACTCAAAGTTTTGGGATGCATGAAGTCTAAAAGGAAACACGATCAGGTCAACATGTGAAACATGAATAACCTTGGATTTCTAGTAAATATTGATGTTTTTGCGAAGCTTGATTTTCATTATGGAGCTCGGTTATCGATGCTAATCGAGCTCTACACGCGGCACAGCAGCAGCTCTGGATGGATCAATCACTGGTGTTTACATGTTGACGCGTCTGCTTCGATTTGTTTGCTGAAAAGTGAAAAATTGGCTAATTTCAGTTCAGAATAGGGACGAGAATAGGAGTGATGGTGCATTCAAGGACACTAAGACATGAGAGATTTCCCAGATGGCTCACTCATCAACTGTTTTTAAATGTACGATATGCTTGTAGTTTGTCTTCTGGGTGTAGTTTCCGTTAATGAAGATGGCTTTTTAATTGGCAGCTGATGAACAAATTGTGTCTTTGAATGCACCCCCACGGTGAGTTTGTAAAAAAAAACCAGCCTCCTTCTTGCAACTGTGAAATAACCAAAACAGCGTCAATTCGACAAAAAAATAAATGCAAGGAAACGCTCTGTGATGGATTACCAATCTAAAGTCTCCAGTCAGTGCAAATTTATTTTCACAGCTCACCGAAATGAAGTGAAATCCACAGGCTGCCTGTGAGGAAGGGAATCAATCTTCTTAAATAAATATGACTCTACATAAATGCATGGAAAGTTTTCTGCAAAAGGTAAAGACAGAAGTATAGAGAAGAAACACGATTTCAAACACACGCTCACCAGATTAATCCCGTGTTATGCAAATGTAATTTCGTGGCTGTGTCCTCCGCGTTAGAGTGAGCGATTAACAACCACTTTATATCCGGGTTCACCTCCCATTAACCTGACAAAGACGCACACTGATGAGGCTGTGTGTGTCCTTGTGTGTACGTAACCGTGGATACAACACACACATCGCCGCGTTCAGCTCACGCGGGAGGAACCGTCAAGAGCACACCGACAGCCCACAGCAACTCATTTTCAAGTCTTTAAGATGTCATGATTGATGTTCTCAGTGATTTTACGAGCTCCAGATCCTGATGATGATGCCGTTTTCTTTTTTTTTCTTCTTTTTAAAGGCAAACTGAACATGAAAAGATCAGCAGCGGATCAAAAACCTGGCAGGTGTTCTGTCAGCGCGGGTAAAGAGTTAAAAGGATCAAAAAAAAAGGAGCCGTTCTTGTTTTTTTTGATTGAAACGAAACGAGTCCCCAAATGACACGACTACCCACCGTTTAGATGTCGGTAACATGAAAGAGACGCAGACATTCTTCTTCTTCTTTTGATTTTAATTGATATTTTTGACAGTTTTGGTAACAAAGCAGAGCAAAAAGAAAAACACTCATCATTTATATCAACCCGTCCTCATCGGAAAAACGACCTTTTGACTGTGAAAGCAGCTTATTTCGACCCGTATTGATGTTTGTCGCTAGGCAGCGACCTCTAGTGGTCGTAGTAATTATTACTGGAGCACAGGAGGAAGTCAGGCGAAGTAGTTTAAAGAGGAGAAAGTCTGAAGTAGTTCTCAAACCTAAGCAAAGTGCGAGCGTACGACGACGATACGCTGCTCTTCTTTTGGGAATGGTGATCCATCCACGTCATTTTGGGAGTCACTGGCAATCGACGCCTTCAGCTGTTAAGGTTTGATGATGTGTTTCTATCCTTGATAGATATAAATCAAGAAATATAACCACAAGAATGACTGTATCGACCAATATTGGCCTTTCACAGATATATCAGTATCGGCAAATATGCTGTCCGATATGAGAACTTTTACATTTAAAGGAATATTAGCTGATGTATCCAAAAACCACAACCAGACAGTCATTATTCCAAATATTTCTCCTTTTGCACAATTCTCACAAAAAGACCAAAGCCAATAGTCAGTGTCTCAATACTTTCTGACTTTCCTACTGAATCTTGTCAGAAAAGGTCACATATCAGAAGTTTCCTCCAGAAACAAACAAACAAACAAAACTTCCTTGAAGAGAGCTTTAAAACAGCTCAACACTGCCCATTTTATCAAACAAGCAGGAGGAAATTGCTTATTTTTTTGGGGAGAAGAATATTTTCATCTTGTTATTTTGTCATCCTGGCTGAGATTGAGTTCAGGCAAAATCGTTATTTATTGTTCCTGTGAGACTGTGCGGCCACCGGCCACCATCAAAGTTCTGAGATACTGATAGTTTGTAAAGCATTTCCTTAGAAATCACAGATGAAAAGACAATTCAGAACTTGCTTTAGAAACGTCACATTTTAAAGTTTTCTTCAGTATAAAACTAATCCAGCGACAGTTGTCTGCACATCCACGGATTCACAGCAAACAGGAAGTCCTAATGGCTAATTCGGCGTACTTTTAATGGAGCCACTTTGCAAATGTCAACAAATATTAGATTAGCAAGACTCTTTTGACTTCCTTTAGTACATCGCTCAGTCGAAAAGCAGCTGAATTATTTATGCACGCTGGATTAAAATCACTGACTGGTGCAGGTATGTTTAAATCACCCCACATCCCCCTGGAGAGATAAATCCGGTGCGTATTGGACGATAGTTAACTTGAAAACACGGACAATATTTCATCAGATGTTTGACACATGTGTGTTGACACTCACATTAAGGAAGATATAACTTCCTGTAACTGGTGTCACTTTTCCACCAACTCGAGCGAATGCATTTAATCTAACAAAGGGTTTAAAACATCTGACTTTTCGATGGCTGATATTTTTCTTATTTTTTTGTCTGGAGCCGCCACCGGCTGCTGCTGTGCTCATTACCTTAAGTCACCACATTGTGAGCAACATGCCGATAATTGCCACGCGATGAAAAGATTGCGCTAATGGCCCGACTTCCTGAATGGAGATTAAAAAATCACTTGATATAATCTTTAGAGGGGAAACCAGGAGGTATTTAGAGAATTGGATTATAAATCACCTTGTAATCAGACTTGAACAGCTGCAGTCTGAAGGGCAGCATTACAAAATATATATATAAAGTTAAGTGAGAAAGTGTCACATGTGGGTCGGAATGACTTATACAGCAGATAAGTTGAGGGGAAGAAGCAAAGCTGGATGAAAACACATTATCTGCGGGTGTTTTCGTAGCCGAGGTGGGCAGCCTCCATGACTGCAGCTCCTGCTGTCGAGTCATTACGTCTGGACGCCATCCAGCACATTTACAGCTTCTCTCCACACTGGAAATTAAACCTCTGGTATCTTGTATAGAAAAAAGCGAGAGCGAGAGCTGAATGTGAAGGCGCTTTATTAAAAAAAAAAACTGCTTGTTTCTCTAAAGTCGTATCAAAAAATAATTAGCACCGCCTGCGCACATGGAGCTCGGCCAGAAAAAGCCTCCCGATAGTGTTCCTGCTCATGCATGTGAGTCCCGTCCAAACGTTTGAACCCCTCGCTTCCATCTCGACTGGAAAGTAGCCGTAACTTTTCTTTCGCTCCTTTGAACTTCCGCTGCTCGGCTCCTGCTAACCTTTGCACATCTACATAAACAGCGAGGCAGCTCCACCAGCTCGCAATTAACAAGGCGGCCTCTGTTTCGGTTTAGTTTTAGTGTGAGCGTGTTGCACAGGGTGGAAATATGTGTGCCGGAGTGAAAAAAAGACAGAAGAGAAAGATTGTTCTTTAGCAGCCAGAAGACAGAGATATAGCCTTCATTCCTGCTCAGATTAAAGGATTTAGAGCAAGACGCCTTATTACAAAACCCAAAGACAGAGAATGAGAGGGAGCTCTCCCCTCCTTCTCCCTCTGTTCTCTGGGCTGATTAAAGCGCAGATAACTCTCTCCTCCAGGCTGCGAGCTGCTGGAGGCCGACACACACACACACACACACACACACACACACACACGTAAACACTGACTCATTAAAATCCTGACATAACAATAGTTTCTCTGAGTTTCGTAGGATTTTGACCTGCTGGACAACGAACCTTCTCACGCACGATCCTCGACCACCACGCATTCTTATCAGGAGCTATTTAAAGAACCACTGCATGTGTGTGTGTGTGTGTGTGTGTGTGTGTGTGTTAAAGGTTTTATGGGCTTGCCTGGTAAAGGAGAGGCTCTCTGTAGATCATGAGACTTCTTAAGACTTTTGAACGCTACCTGGAACTGAACTCCAGACCAGGATACCGACTTTAAGGTGTACCGTTTATCATAACGTGTACGTCTGCTTATCTTTAATTAGTGTTGTTAAAAATATATGGATTTCATTTCAACATGAGTCAGAGTTGGAAGGTCATGGCTAAATACTTAAAGGGATATTCCGGTGTAAGTTTAATCCATGGTCTAACACACCTTGACACCGAGTAAGACTCCCCCTCGAGAGGTCAAGTTAGCTGACCGCTAGCTTAGCTAGTTTTAGCAACCTCAGAAAAGACCGCACGATAACAATACACTGCAGCTTATGTCTCCAACTAGAAACCGCCATCAAAAAGCCACAATTAATGGTGAGAACAGCACCAAACTTCAGCAACAGCACATGTACAGTCCCAGCACACAGTACGAAGCATCAAACATCTGCTAGCTTTGCCGGATTTGTATTAAAAACACAGCTCAACTCACCCTCTCCTCCAGCAGCCTGCTTGTGTGGGGAAGCCCTGACGAGTCGATTACCGAGTGCAGCAGATTTCTGCAGCTCAAGGATGAAAATGTCTGATTATTACTCCATGGAACGCTCAGTTCTTATTATCGAGAGCTGACAGGGAAAAGAACGGAAGTAATGGAGTAATAATCAGACATTTTCACCCTCGAGCTGCAGAAATCTACTGCACTCAGTAATCGACTCGTCAGAGTGCAGAGTTTGTGATCTACTGGACCGTTTCCAAAGTTTTGGGTGGGTATGAACCATTTACTTTCCTAAACTTGTAATAAAGGTTTAAGGGTTTTAAAATCCTGGAATTCTCCATCAACTTTTGGTGCAGATCCGGATAAAAAGGACAGATCCAGGTGGTTTAAAATTCACAGGGCTGTCGAGTTTGATATTGGATTAGGCTTGATTGAATTAACGGTGACTAACAGGCCTCGGTGGAAGTTTGTGGTCGACTGAGAGCCATTCGAGTTTAAAAACGGATCGGTTACCTCCCTCAAAGAAAAAAGGACATAATAGGGCATTTTGTTGGGGAGGATGGATCCACAGTTTGTGCTCTGGTGAGTATTTGGGGCAGCAGGACGATGTGTGTGGGACAAGATTAACTACCGTGTGTGTGTTTGTGGTTATAAAGACGCATGTCGGCGGAGTTGTGTGGATCATAGATGTGTTTTTAACAACAGTGAAGCTCTTTGTTGTCAGGATCAATCCGTGGTTGGTCTTTTTATGAGCAACAGACTCACATATTTTAATAAAAACACTTCGCAGATATCGGCGTACTTGTAAAACACGTTGTCGTCATCTGTTCTGCTATTTTTCAGGAAGGTTACAGCGCTGCGTTTCCCCTCGAGGGAAGCTTTGCTGCGGTTCGGCTTCTTCCGAAGTGCAGCTTGTAAAAACTGTGAGCCTTTTTTTCAAAGCAGCTTTCCCAACACACTGCCGCCTTTATGCTCGAATCCAAACAGCTGATCACATCTCATTTCTCTCCGGGTGACTGTTCGCGTCTATTTTAGGCTGTAATCCAGAACCAAAACCAAAGTGACAGAGACGTCGTGCGGAGTTACGAGACGAGACGTCGCATTTACATTTGTTTTCTGCTCGTTCAGGTTACAGTTTGTTCTCGAGCGAGGTTCGGCTGAGCCGAGGCGTCTCTCCGGATTCACATCAGGTCGTTTTTAGGTTTGTTTTCAGAGTGAGCGAGCGTGCAGATGACAGCGGAGGAGAGGATCCCGCCGCGAGGAGTTTCACGGATGTTATAAAATATGTTTTTGTCTCGTTCCACCTGAGTCAACTGACTCCAGCGTCCGTGAATTCAAGCTGACAACAGTTGTCATTTGTTGTCGATTAGCAGGCTACAAATGTCTTACAGCTGCCTTTAAACAGATCACAGCTCAGCAGCACGGATAAGATGTTGGCACGTACGAATCTGTACGAAGCACACGCTGCGTCCTGAGATGTTTTTAATGGGATGTCGAGACAAATCCAGACATGTTTGTGGCGACAAAAACTCGATGTTTTGAGACCTCAGGGCGTCTTCAGCTGTGTTTGTGGAGACTGAACAGCTGATTTAAGCCAAAACATGATCTTTAGTGTGAAACCACTGGATACGAGGGACCACAGCGACAAAATCTGGATATTTTTGACAGGAAGTCAGGACAAGTCAGCTCCCGTCTTGTTTTTAACGAAACCTCAGGACATTTCCAACCGTGCTTGCAGCGACAAAACACAGATATATTTGACAGGGACATCTCGAGAAGTGTTTTTAAAGAGACCTCAGGACATTTTCAGCGGTGTTTATTACAACCAAAACATCTTTTCATAGTGTTAAACCACTTCATATGTTTGACGAGGGACCATCGAGTTTTAACATCGATAAGCTATATTGCGTTTGTGGTGACAAATCTGGATAGTTTTGACGGGAAGTCGGAACATCTCCAGCTGTGTTTGTGCTCGTTCAGGTTACAGTTTGTTCTTGAGCCGAGGCGTCTCTCCGGATTCACATCAGGTCGTTTTTTAGGTTTGTTTTCAAAGTGAGCGAGCGTGCAGATGACAGCGGAGGAGAGGATCCTGCCGCGAGGCGTTTCACGGACAAATTTCTGCCTTTCAGAAATCGTCCCTTTCACGGACAAATCTGGATAGTTTTGATGGGAAGTCGGAAACATCTCCAGCTGTGTTTGTGGAGACTAAACAGCTGATTTAAGCCAAAACATGATCTTTAGTGTGAAACCACTGGATACGAGGGACCACAGCGACAAAATCTGGATATTTTTGACAGGAAGTCAGGACATGTCAGCTCCCGTCTTGTTTGTGAAGACAAAACAGGTTGTTTTTAACGAAACCTCAGGACATTTCCAACCGTGCATGCAGCGACAAAACACAGATATATTTGACAGGGACATCTCGAGAAGTGTTTTTGGCTAAAGGGTGTTTTTAAGAGACCTCAGGACGGCAGGACGTCATTTTCAGCGGCGTTTCTTACAACCAAAACATCTTTTCATAGTGTTAAGACCATCGAGTTTTAACATTGATAAGCTATATTGTGTTTGTGGTGACAAATCTGGATAGTTTTGATGGGAAGTCGGAACAACTCCAGCTGTGTTTGGGCGACAAAAAACATGTTTTTAATGAGACCATGGGACATTTTCCCGTCACGTCTGAGGTGGCAAAAACCTGATATTACTGACAGGAAGTCGGGACATCTCCAGCCATGTTTAAGGTGACCAAACATGATCTTTTCCTAACTCTTACCAAGCGCTTTTTGTGCCTAAACAACAGTGTTGTCACCACAGAGAAAACAAACATTAAACCTAAAGTTTCAACACATCAGTGGTTTTGCAGAATCACATCCTGGTGACTGGGTTTGCTTCAACTTCTCCCAATAAAACATGTTTTAATTATGTAGAGAAATTGTAGAGGAAGCGGCGCAGACAGACTAAACAACAACAACAAACAGCAGAGGCATGAATTATGGAGCAGGAAGTGTAACTCAGTGTGAAGCAGATGCTCCTGATGGTCGGTCCACTCAGCGTACAGCTGGTCCTGATCCTGACGGCAGCAGCTCCTGGCACCGAGGCTGTCGAGCCAGAATAGTTCTGTTCGACTTTCCTGTCCATCCATGCAAACTGCCTCATCAACACAAACAACACACAGCCCGCCGGGGAGCTCAGCATCACCAGCCTGACCTCACAGGTGAGTTCACACACAGTTTACAGCTCCTGACGGAAACGACGACCATCAGGCTGCAGTCAAAATGAGTTTTTGTAGATGAGTTTAGAAAAATACAGTAGTGGTGCGTCTCTACGGAGCCCCAGACATGACATGGTCAAAAAAAAATTTAAATTGTGGCCACAATATAGCTATAACGTGGCCACAAAATACTAATTTGTAGCCACGAAATAAGTATAATGTGCGCACGAAATACTAATTAATAATATTAATATCATTCCTGGACAGCTGGGTAAGCAAATCGAGCGCACCTTCTCTAGAAACTGTAATAGCCTACGTGATGTCCTGGAGGTGAGCGTCTTTTCTTATTCGGTTCTAGTCAATATCTTGTTATCCCCCATTTAGACAATTATTTAATTAGGCTATTAAAGGGATATTCCGGTGTAAGTTTAATCCATGGTCTAACACACCGTGACACCGAGTAAGACTCCCCTCGAGAGGTCAAGTTAGCTGACCGCTAGCTTAGCTAGTTTTAGCAACCTCAGAAAAGACCACACGATAACAACACACTGCAGCTTATGTCTCCAACTAGAAACCGCCATCAAAAAGCCACAATTAATGGTGAGAACAGCACCAAACTTCAGCAACAGTACATGTACAGTCCCAGCACACAGTACGAAGCATCAAACATCTGCTAGCTTTGCTGGATTTGTATTAAAAACACAGCACAACTCACCCTCTCCTCCAGCAGCCTGCCTGTGTGGGGAAGCCCTGACGAGTCGATTACCGAGTGCAGTAGATTTCTGCAGCTCAAGGATGAAAATGTCTGATTATTACTCCATGTGACGTTCCGTTCTTATTCTCTGTCAGCTGACAGGGAATAAGAACTGAGCAGTCCATGGAGTAATAATCAGACATTTTCATCCTTGAGCTGCAGAAATCTACTGCACTCGGTAATCGACTCGTCAGGGCTTCCCCACACAGGCAGGCTGCTGGAGGAGAGGGTGAGTTGAGCTGTGTTTTTAATACAAATCCAGCAAAGCTAGCAGATGTTTGATGCTTCGTACTGTGTGCTGGGACTGTACATGTACTGTTGCTGAAGTTTGCTGCTGTTCTCACCATTAATTGTGGCTTTTTGATGGCGGTTTCTAGTTGGAGACATAAGCTGCAGTGTGTTGTTATCGATGCCGGTCTTTTCTGAGGTTGCTAAAACTAGCTAAGCTAGCGGTCAGCTAACTTGACCTCTCGAGGGGGAGTCTTACTCGGTGTCAAGGTGTGTTAGACCATGGATTAAACTTACACCGGAATATCCCTTTAATGTCTCTGTAGCTCATTCCCATCCTAAAATACAATTCAATCATACTATCCCTGTCCATCGTGTAGCTTTAGCCCCTCTACTGCCTCTACCTTAGACCTTAGAGAAGGTGCGCTCGATTTGCTTACCCAGCGGTCCAGGAATGATATTAATATTATTAATTAGTATTTCGTGGCCACAATTAATTTTTTTTTTTGACCATGTCATGTCTGGGGCTCCGTACGTCTCTACATGAAAATATTCTTCTTCATGCTCCCCAGGAAGTTCATTTTAGTCACATCACAGGTAAGACTAATCGCTCCATCCTCAGTTTGTGACTCATTAGTCCCAGCGCTGGATGTTTTGAACACTACGTCCTCTATGTGACGCCGGCTGGGCTTCAGACTTGCAGGTTTTATTTTCTCAGCAAATAAAAAATTGGCTATTTGTTACCCAGGTGAGTCAAAAAGTGATTAATTCAACCGGAGACAGTCGAGTCTACGCTGCCGATCTCAAGCTGAGATGAAGAGAAACCGTGTTGAGACGCTTCGCTGACAATATACGAGAGACTCACGAACGCTGCCAGTGTTTCATCTCAAAAAACCCGAACATAATAGACTGCGGTGTCTACCTCAAGGCTAACGCACACCTTGTTTAGCGTGCGAGCGAGAGAACAAAGTTTATTTACAGAGAGTGAGAAGAGACAGTACAAAGAGGTAAAGAACAGCATGCATACCAATGTGTATTTATGAGCCGCTGGGAGATAAAAGGAGTAGAAATGAAGAGTCGGTGAGAGAGGCAGATCATACTGTCGCTAAGTCGCTGCATTAAAGTACTGAGGGGTGCATTCTGGGACACGCCAGAAACTAAGCCCTAATCAGAACGAGCCTGGAAAGACGGCTTTTATAGTTTCTAGGCAGAGCTGCAGATGAGACGGCCTGGAGTGAGAGTCCTCGTTCTCAGACGGGCTTGACCGTCTACTGAGTGACGTTTCTGATATCGACATGTAATCAAAAGAAAACTGTGATGTGAAACGGTTGACAGTGCTGCCAATCTCCCTGCGAATCAACACCTCAGTCGGCAGCTCTGAGCGCAGTCGTCTCCGTGTTTGTGCTTTAATCTCACACATCTATATTCTGGCTGTTTTACAGTTACGGTTCATATTGTCTCCTGTCCACAGGAGTTTGTCAACCAGCTTTAAAGCAGCCAGTATGAACTGTGTTATACGAAAACGTTTCATCAATCAAGCCCAGACAAGCTGATTAGATGCTACTTGTGTTTCTTTAAGCTGCAGGTGAATTAAGTCATATCGAGCAGCTGAAGAAAAACACATTTTGACCATATTCTATCCAGATATTTCTTTCTTTGGTGGATGAAACCAAAATTAAAACACATGAAACATAACGAGAAAAGACTCCAATCCGATTGCCATTTTTTGTTTCTGTTGCATCTGTAAGTGTTTTGCCGTTTTTCCACCGACAGTACCAGCTCACCTCGGCTCAGCGTGGCTCTACTTGGTTTGGTTTCAGACGCGTTTCCATCTAGAATTAGTATCTCATCAACGTGGGCGGGTCGTCATCAACGTGGGCGGGTCGTCATCAACGTGGGCGGGTCGTCATCAGACGTGGGCGGGTCGTCATCAGTGACGTACTTATCCACACGACACATAAACAGGGCTAGCTGTGGGCGACGCAAAACACGTCCACCTTTTCATTTCCTGTCGCACCATCGAGCTCGTTCTGGATGCGTCTTCAGCGTTTAGGCAAAACATGCTCAAAGACGACGAGAGAATTTCAGATTTCCTACAACAACGTGAATCCGAAGACGAGAGGAGACACGCCAAGAGACGTAGGACTAACGCTAGCTTGCTATCAAGCTCGTTCTGGATGCGTCTTCAGCGACAACACTCAGGAGCGTCTCCACCTCTGCCACGGTCCACGCCGTGTTCCTGCGCGTTGTTCCTTCCATGTAATCGCTATGTTGACTGAACGCAGATGCTAGTTTTTAAAGGTAGCGGGCGTCAGGCTCGGACGTCGCGCTCGTCATGAGTCGTCAAGTGGCGTCGCTCTCTGTCCAATCAGTGGCCGGCTGCCAGCTTACGTCACACAGAAGTATCAGCTCAGCTCGGTTGGAACTTATACGGAGGTGATACTAAAAAAGCACCACTTTAGCAGGTACCAGGTACCAGATTTCTGTAATGGGAACGCAAAAAAGGAGAGCTGAGTCGAGGCGAGGCGAGCTGGTACTGTCGGTGGAAAAACGGCAATAGCAAAGATGAAGAAGATTTTTTTTTTATATGAAAGAAAACATTTTTATGAAGTTTTGTTATTTTGCTGCTCTGTGAACTTTGGTTGATGTTTAATGGAAAACGCAAAACCTTCCAGCTGCTTTGCGTCTTATCGAAAGTCATTTCCATAGTTGAACTTTACACCAGACTTTCCGGTACAGTCACACTGGAAATGATAGCAGTTCCCAGGTAGTCCCGCCGCAATAAACGCAGGTGCGATAACACACACACACACACACACACACACACACACACAAAGCACAAGCATGCCTTTGTACTGAGGGGAAACCAGCGAGGCTTTGATATCTACATAATAGGACGAGTGTGTTGTTTGGTAAAACTATTGGGGTCATTGGGGAGTTGGCTGAGCAATAGGAGCCGAAGGTAGAAAGGCAAACACACACACACACACACACACACACACACACACACACACACACACACACACACACACACAGTGGCATAGAAAAGGTGCGACCTGGGTTACAGCCAAGGAAATTGAGAGGATTACCGGGTATTAAAAGTTACACACTTTCTCTCACACACACACACACCTGTACAGTCAGTTGAAGCATACAGGAACACACACACACACACACACACACACACACACACACACACAGAATGAGTGACCCAGTTCATTATATGAGGGTGTTAGCAGGAAAATCCGCATTATTAATATGCAGTGTGAATTTAGAGGCTATTACGAGCTAAATAGTACTCTGCCAACCTGTGTGTGCGTGCATGCGTGTGTGTGTGTGTGTGTGTGTGTGTGTGTGTGTGTGTGCGTGCGTGTAAAGTAATTTTCCTCGGCCCTGTAACAAAGTGCTTTCTCCATGTTTGTAGCTAAAACCAGCAGAGAGAACGAGTGTGTGTGTGTTTTAAATTTGACAAAACATCCATCAGCCTCTTAGCCAAAAAACAAGCAAACAAAATGCTAAAGCAGCCTTGAGGTTGTGTAGGAGAGCGTGTGTGTGTGTGTGTGTGTGTGTGTGTGTGTGTGTGTGTGTGTGTGTGTGTAGATCAGTGTTTCGGTGTGTAAAGCAGCAGTAGTTGTTGTTGCGGTATCAGCCAGTGACAGCCAGCTGCTGAAGAGCGATAGAGAGACCTTTAGTTTAGTTTACACCTCTCTCTCTCTGCCCTGAGGAGATGTGTGTGTGTGTGTGTGTGTGTGTGTGTGTGTGTGTGTGTGTGTGTGCTGAGTGTGTGTCTGAGTTTGTTAATAGAATGAATGTGTGTCCTATATAAACAGCTAGGAGGGAAACAATTACACCAACGCAGAACAGCAGCCAGAACATTCATTGTCTGCAGGCGAACACACACACACACACACACACACACACACACACACACACACACACACACACACACACAAATAAACCAGTCACTCCAGTCTGTCACTCAGTCAGAGGAAACTGTGTCAGCTCCTGACGTCGTCTTGTGTTTTCGAGGAAAAAACAAACGACAGCGACTCGTTTGTGTTGAAAATTGTCAAAACTACAAAGAACATCAACGTGTGTTTTATGTGAGAAAACCAAATCAATTACCTCGTTAAGATTTTTGGGGAGCGCCGTCTACTTCTTCCTCATTAAAAATTCCTGAATCTACAGCGTGGAAGATGCACATCAGACTCGAGTTATGTGTTCAGACTCCGAGACATTTGAGCGAGTGAGACGTGACAGATGACACGTCAGTCTTTCACAACCTGCATGATTTCATCGGGATGAAGTTCCCAGGAACCCACTTCTGGGAGCGTGAATGTAAACAACACGGCGTCTGAAGCTTGAATTTCAAATGACAACTGAATGCATCGTCAGATAAAGTTCCGCAGAGGTGTATGACTTACAACATGATCACCAATATCTTCTGGATTGTTTCTGCCCAAAGAGCAGAGAGTGTACAAGATTGCTAACTTTATTGGGGGTAAATTAAATTAACAGCTCTTCTAGACTTTACAAATGTTATTGGACCAAATTCTGTTAGTGAAACAAGTTCATTGGGGTTGTAACGCTCAAAAATATTTGTATAATTTGTGAGCTAATGGAAAAGTCAGTGTGTATTACGTTATTATTACAGTATGTGATACTTGTTTGTACTGTGCTATATTATCATATTTGTTAAAAAAGACAATATATACAGTTCGTATATATCAAAATCTTGATGGTCAGTGTCACAAACACAGAGAAGAATTCGTCGTACTCACAGGAGAAGGCAATGAATTGTTGACACGGTCGTTTCTTGTAGGACGTTGCGAGGCGCCCGAGATGTGGCGTCGGTTGTCGTCTTCTGCTGAGTCACGACAGGATACGACCGTCAATGGTCGTGCTTGACGGCCATCTTCGTTTACTGTCAGAGGTGACAAAGAAAAGCAAAATGACATTGACATTTTTGCTTGAAAGATGACAATGAAACACTTTATCAAGGCAAAACATCATTTTTGAGCGAATGGGTGGAGGAGAAACGGCAGTGTACAGCTTCTTTACTCCAGTAAAAGTACTGATACAGCTTCTTTACTCCAGTAGAAGTACTGATACAGCTTCTTTACTCCAGTAAAAGTACTGATACAGCTTCATTACTCCAGTAAAAGTACTGATACAGCTTCTTTACTCCAGTAAAAGTACTGATACAGCTTCTTTACTCCAGTAAAAGTACTGATACAGCTTCATTACTCAAGTAAAAGTACTGATACAGCTTCTTTACTCCAGTAAAAGTACTGATACAGCTTCTTTACTCCAGTAAAAGTACTGATACAGCTTCTTTACTCAAGTAAAAGTACTGATACAGCTTCTTTACTCAAGTAAAAGTACTGATACAGCTTCTTTACTCCAGTAAAAGTACTGATACAGCTTCTTTACTCCAGTAAAAGTACTGATACAGCTTCTTTACTCCTGTAAAAGTACTGATACAGCTTCTTTACTCAAGTAAAAGTACTGATACAGCTTCTTTACTCCGGTAAAAGTACGGATACAGCTTCTTTACTCCGGTAAAAGTCCTAATACAGCTTCTTTACTCCAGTAAAAGTACTGATACAGCTTCTTTACTCCAGTAAAAGTACCGATACAGCTTCTTTACTCCAGTAAAAGTACCGATACAGCTTCTTTACTCCAGTAAAAGTACCGATACAGCTTCTTTACTCCAGTAAAAGTACCGATACAGCTTCTTTACTCCAGTAAAAGTACCGATACAGCTTCTTTACTCCAGTAAAAGTACCGATACAGCTTCTTTACTCCAGTAAAAGTACCGATACAGCTTCTTTACTCCAGTAAAAGTACCGATACAGCTTCATTACTCAAGTAAAAGTACCGATACAGCTTCTTTACTCCTGTAAAAGTACTGATACAGCTTCTTTACTCCTGTAAAAGTACTGATACAGCTTCTTTACTCCAGTAAAAGTACTGATACAGCTTCTTTACTCCAGTAAAAGTACTGATACAGCTTCTTTACTCCAGTAAAAATACTGATACAGCTTCTTTACTCCAGTAAAAATACTGATACAGCTTCTTTACTCCAGTAAAAGTACTGATACAGCTTCTTTACTCAAGTAAAAGTACTGATACAGCTTCTTTACTCCAGTAAAAGTACTGATACAGCTTCTTTACTCCAGTAAAAGTACTGATACAGCTTCTTTACTCCTGTAAAAGTACTGATACAGCTTCTTTACTCCTGTAAAAGTACTGATACAGCTTCTTTACTCAAGTAAAAGTACTGATACAGCTTCTTTACTCCAGTAAAAGTACTGATACAGCTTCTTTACTCCGGTAAAAGTCCTAATACAGCTTCTTTACTCCAGTAAAAGTACTGATACAGCTTCTTTACTCCAGTAAAAGTACTGATACAGCTTCTTTACTCCAGTAAAAGTACTGATACAGCTTCTTTACTCCAGTAAAAGTATGATACAGCTTCTTTACTCCAGTAAAAGTACTGATACAGCTTCTTTACTCCAGTAAAAGTATGATACAGCTTCTTTACTCCAGTAAAAGTACTGATACAGCTTCTTTACTCCAGTAGAAGTACTGATACAGCTTCTTTACTCCAGTAAAAGTACTGATACAGCTTCTTTACTCCAGTAAAAGTACCGATACAGCTTCTTTACTCCAGTAAAAGTACTGATACAGCTTCTTTACTCCAGTAAAAGCACTGATACAGCTTCTTTACTCCAGTAAAAGTACTGATACAGCTTCTTTACTCCAGTAAAAGTCCTGATACAGCTTCTTTACTCCAGTAAAAGCACTGATACAGCTTCTTTACTCCAGTAAAAGTACTGATACAACTTCTTTACTCCAGTAAAAGTACTGATACAGCTTCTTTACTCCAGTAAAAGTCCTAATACAGCTTCTTTACTCCAGTAAAAGTACTGATACAGCTTCTTTACTCCAGTAAAAGTCCTAATACAGCTTCTTTACTCCAGTAAAAGTCCTGATACAGCTTCTTTACTCCAGTAAAAGCACTGATACAGCTTCTTTACTCCAGTAAAAGTACTGATACAACTTCTTTACTCCAGTAAAAGTACTGATACAGCTTCTTTACTCCAGTAAAAGTCCTAATACAGCTTCTTTACTCCAGTAAAAGTACTGATACAGCTTCTTTACTCCAGTAAAAGTCCTAATACAGCTTCTTTACTCCAGTAAAAGTCCTAATACAGCTTCTTTACTCCAGTAAAAGTCCTGATACAGCTTCTTTACTCCAGTACAAGTACTGATACAGCTTCTTTACTCCAGTAAAGTAATAGAGTACAGGCTCTGACATGTCCTCAGAGTATCAGAGTAAAAAGTCTCCCTCTGAAGGACATCTGTGGTCAAAGCTAACTGAAGCTCACGTCATATTAATATAATTCAAAGACTATTAAATTAAAGTTAAAGGTAGAATCAGTAGGATTTGTCCCAGCTGTTCCTGAACGCACCACAATGACAGCTGATGCATTCAGACTAAAGTAACAAGCCTGTTTTGAAACTGTGGGGAGGCGACTTCACCTGAACTCATCAGCAGCATCCTGTTCTTCATGTACACTAACATTTCAGCCAAGATAAACAGCCTTCCAGGAGAAATCTAACCGGGGAAATCAGGCCTCTCTAATCCCAGGCTTCTTGTTTACCTGACATTTAAAAGCTTACAAGAGAAAGTCAAGTGTAACCGGGCAACTCGAGTGCATTTAAACGCTCCGAGTAAATAAGGGTGACGTCTGAATGAGCGAGGAGGAGGACGACTATAAACCTCCAGGAGTCAGTTTACAGAGGCCAAACTGGAGTCTGGACCTCGAACACACAGGTGAGATGACCTCAGCTGAGGTGAGAGCAGCAGAAGAGGATCATTACGTCTCCTCAGAGTGAAGCTCTGCAGTTATTAGACTGTAGCTCTGCAGTTATTAGACCGTCCCGGTGATTACAAAGGAGCTGCTGTAGAGTCTGATAATACGAGAGACGGCGACACCAATTATGGAGAGGTTTGTCTCCGGCGCTGCAGGTAGCACTTTTCTATATCATAGCGTGTGTGTGTGTGTGTGTGTGTGTGTGAGAGAGTGTGTGTGTGTGTATGTGTGTGTGTGCTAGCTGAGCTATCTGACAGGGCAGATTGTGATTTTTAGCTGAGCAGCGCTAATCTCTTGTTACAATATGAAGCGCTGATTACACCACTGCACACTGTGGGAAACTGAGAGAGACCGTGTGTGTGTGTGTGTGTGTGTGTGTTATATGAGAGGGCAGATAAGGCGGCAAGGTGAGGATGGGAGAATTAAATCTAAAAGAAGAAGAAGAGGAGGTGAGAGAGTGTGTGTTAACAGAGGTGAGATGAGGTTATCCTGGGTTATCACACACACACACACACACACACACACACACACACACACACACACACACACTGAGCTAACAGCACAGTATGTACAGTAGAGGTGTTATGAGTAGGACATGCCTCTGCTCTGTCCTGTTATGGTTGCACAGAGCTATTATACCCACCGTGTGTGTGTGTGTGTGTGTGTGTGTGTGTGATGTTGATATAACACTGGAGGAAGCACAGAAGCCCGGACACAGGAACCATGGAAATGAATAGGACACACACACACACACACACACACACACACACACACACACACGTTAATAATACTCGAGGTCGCTGCCAGCGTTGTTGTCGCCTCCTGCTGCCGTTACGGAATGAACATTTTGTGCCAAATCTGATCGGCGGGCCGAGCAGCCGTTGCCGAGCCGTTACAACGAGGAAGCGATCGCGGTGATAACGATTATGAGGATAATGATGTCGTACATTTTCTGGACAAGAAGCAGCATGTTATCCGAACAGGTTCCCAGACAGATTTCAACGAGGAGATGCAGAAAGAGAAAAGACCTGATAAGCATCATATAAAGTTGCTTACGTTATATAAACTGTCAGTTTGGTGTGTTGGTGTACCACAGGGCTCCGCTCCCGGCCCACTTATATTTGTATATTTATGTGTATTTTCATTATCTATAAACAAAATCAGTTGCTTTTATGATTAATATTCAGGTTAATAATCAAATTAAGACAGTTTTCTAAACTCAAATATATTCAAATAACGATGGAAGACTGAGGAAACCATCAGATATCACATCAGATCCGACTAACTGCCATGTTTTTCTTGATCAGCTCTGAATAAGTCCTTCAGATGTCTATGCACACTTCTACTCACAGGAAAATAATGGTTCTTAAATGGTTCTTCAAAAGGCTCTCTGGTTCTTTGAAGAACCATCACCAATTGAAGAACCTTTTTATATACAGGGGATGGTTCTTCGCATAATTTATGTGGTTCTTTAAAGCACTAAAGGTTCTTCATTTTTATTGGAGTTATTTGCTGGCCAAGAACCATTTACAATAGGTTCTTTACTGAACCAGTTGGGCCCACAATTTCTTGAAAATGGTTCCTTAAAGAACCTATTTCTGCTAAAGTTCTTTGAAGAACCATTTATGGTCCCTCAAAGAAGCATTTTTGATGCTTCTTTGAGGCACCTTTGGGGGTTCCACAAAGAACCGTTTTCTTGCTCAAAGGTTCTTTGTGGAACTAAAAATGGTTCTTTTATGGCACCACTCCGAAGAACCATTTTTGGTTCCAGTTGGCACCTTTATTTTTCTTTACTGAACCAGTTGGGTCCACTAAGAACTTTCTTGAAAACGGTTCCTTAAAGAACCTATTTCTGCTAAAGTTCTTTGAAGCATCATTTATGGTGGGAATCAATGGTTCTTTGAGGCACCTTTGGGGGTTCTTTAAAGAACCGTTTGCAGGCCAAAAGGTTCTTTGTGGAACTAAAAATGGTTCTTCTATGGCACCATTTTTGGTTCCAGGTTGCACCTTTATTTTTCTGTGTGTATACTTGATTAAGATGAAATGTTTTTATTTACTCTTCCTGTCATTTGAACACTTAATGATACTGAAATTGTCTTCATCCTTTAATCACCGGGGGATTTCTGTGTGTGTGCTGTGCTGAATAAAGACGCTCATCAACTCACAACACATCTCGATTCTTAATTGATATAAAAAATTGATTCTGCCTTTTTTTCCGGCCAAATAAATTGCTCAGTGGTGTTTAAACTCCCTCCTGTTTATATTGAGGTAGTGATTGTGTTTTTTGGTCACAGTCCCACAATCCTTCCACCACATGTTTCTCCCTGTCACATCTGCTTTCCTATTTAAATTTCCTCGTCCATATTACTGTCCTTTTTTATTGCTTATCTAAACAGAGACCCACAGAGGGGTTCATCCCCGACCACCCATGGTTTCCTGTCCTGGGTGGCCTTTCCTTTTCATTGTTCTTCAAGTTTTTCCGGAGCTATTTTTATCCTTTCCAAGGCTTCTCTCACGCCTTCGCCTTATATTTGAATTTCATGTTTTGCTGCATCTTTATGAGCCGCCGTTGTTGATTGTTAATTAGGCAGATCAAGGCAGGATCTTCTATCTCCGTAGACAATTCTTATGGTTATGAGCTATTTAAATGACAAAACACAACATAAATTTGAATATCAAAGTAGTTTATACAAGTACAACACCAGTTCAGCAGAGTCTCTACTGTATGTGTGAAGTGTTTTACAGTAAAATAGCTCATGAAATTGTGATTTTCTTTGTCTGTTCACAGGTTTTTAACAAGGATGAACGTATAGCCTATTAATAATTGGGTGAGAGTGTAAGGACTATAAGAATAATGTTGATGGGACTCAAACAAATGACATTACAACATGAAAAAAGTTCATATTAATCTTCTAATTCTCAAACTTCTGATGTGATAATCAAGTTTAATCAACTTGCACTTCTTATAATGCACAATTTTTTCTGTCTGTCCGTCTTTCTTTCTTTCTTTGGTTCACATTTCTTGCAAACCGCTCATCCGATCTACTTCATACTTGGCAGATTTGTTACTGAGGACCATGGGAAGTGCAGTGTTGAGATTGTGATTTTCTTTGTCTGTTCACAGGTTTTTAACAAGGATGAATGTATATTAATAATTGAGCGAGAGTGTAAGGAATATAAGAATAATGTTGAGGGGACTTATGTCAAACAAATGACATTACAACATGAAAAAAGTTCATATTAATCTTCTAATTCTCAAACTTCTAACTGAGTAATCAACTTGCGGTTCTTATAATGCACAATTCTTTACTTTCAAAGTCTGTCTGTCCATCTTTCTTTCTGTCTTTGGTTCACATATCTCGCAAACCGCTCATCCGATCTACTTCATACTTGGCAGATTTGTTGCTGAGGACCATGGGAAGTGCAGTGTTGAGATTGGTGCATTTGGAAAACGTGAGTAGTACAATATTAAATAAATCGCTCTGTGCTGCAGCGGTGAGAGTGGACGGTGGCATTCAAGCGCTCGGATTGGTCATTCACCCTCGTGGCTGCATGGGATTGCAAGAACACAACTCTATAGACTAGTTTAGTTTATATACTGGCACCATTAAATGATGCCGAATTAGCCGTTAGCACTTCCTGCTTGCACTGCACCCATTAGCATACAGACTGCTATCATCTGAGGGCTTCGATACTGAAGAAAAGTTAAAAATGTGATGATTCTTAAGCAAGTTCTGTAGCGTGCTTTTTCTACAATTTCTAAGAAGATTTCTGGACATATATTCAGGATGTCTTTTACCAAGTTTTGACTCTGAGAGGGAATGACATCTTCGACACAAATTGAGGTTCTTATAATGCACATTTTTTTTACTTTCAAAGTCTGTCTGTCCGTCTTTCTTTCTTTCTTTGGTTCACATTTCTCGCAAACAGCTCATCCGATCTACTTCATACTTGGCAGATTTGTTGCTGAGGACCATGGGAAGTGCAGTGTTGAGATTGGTGCATTTGGAAAACGTGAGTGGTACAATATTAAATAAATCGCTCTGTGCTGCAGCGGTGAGAGTGGACGGTGGCATTCAAGCGCTCGGATTGGTCATTCACCCTCGTGACTGCATGGGATTGCAAGAACACAACTCTATAGACTAGTTTAGTTTATATACTGGCACCATTAAATGATGCCGAATTAGCCGTTAGCACTTCCTGCTTGCGCTGCACCCATTAGTATACAGACTGCCATCATCTGAGGACTTTGATACTGAAGAAAAGTTAAAAACGTGATGATTCTTAAGCAAGTTCTGTAGCGTGCTTTTTCTACAATCTCTGAGAAGACTTCTGGACATATATTCAGGATGTCTTTTACCAAGTTTTGACTCTGAGAGGGAGTGACATCTTTGACACAAATTGAGGCGATCGAGCACAACCCGTAATCATCTATACTTTTGTCTAGAGTCCTATTTCCGACTTCAAAATGTGTTCTGTAAGCACAAGCTTCCTCCAAAACAAACTCGTCAGCACTGACGATGGAAATGTGGGTCTGCCGGTTTAATCTGGACTAAAATATTCAATCAAGGACTCACATTAAATTTGAATCAGACACACATGTTCCTCACTTGTTATGTGTATTTGCTGGCACACATATTGTACTCTTCTTCTTCACAACCGTCTTCCAGAAATCTGTTAATTATTCTCTTGATCAATCCGTAATGAAATATTTGTTAGCTGAAGGCTCGCGAGCCGCCGTTGGCCCTGCGCTGACCCACTTCAAGTTCTTTTTAAGTGCTTCTCTCTGGATATTCTGTTGTTTGCGAGATTAAATCTGCTATTTTTCGCTCTAGCACTCTATGGCAAAAAAAGAAAATTGCTCCTTCAATTGACTTGTTCGTGTCTGTGTGTAAACAGACGCACACACACGAAACTCCCGGGGAGACGTCTGTTAGATAGTTTTGCAGAATTTTCTGAAGCGGGAGGTCAGTGGAGCCCTTTCATTTGCTGGCGAGTAAAGAGGGAAAGAGGAGGACGGGCTGGGAGCGACGGAGAACAGAGGAGGAGAGGGTCGGTGTGGACTTGTCTTTGAAGGCCTCTGCTCCAGGAGAAGGACAAGAGAGGGGGGTCCACACATGAAACGAAGAAACCGAAGAGGGAAAGGTGACAAGCGACTGAAGGGAGAGAAAAAAGCAGCTCATTGACCGCTGTGTAGGAGCTGCAGACCCCCGGAGAGAGGCGGACAGAAAAACACGCATCACAAAACCATGAATTAAATATGAACTTACGTGGGATTTTTGGCACTGCAGAGTTTTAGAGGTTACGCGGAGAAAAAGCTGCGATAAACAGAAAACAGCCAGTGTGGCCGTCCTGTGGGCGGAAACACCACAGGAAAGATTCAGTGCAACATCAATGCAGAGAAGGACGTCTGACTGAATTAATGAGAGGCCAAACAAACACCGCAGAAAGACTTCGATACCTTAGTTTTCTACACAAGATTTATTTACTGCTTCTGTGTGATTTCACCAGCAAGTATCACTTTGTTTTCTCTGTCATGGTTAAGCTGGAATTGGTTTTAAATATGGAAACCATGAATAATTTACTTATAGCCACTAGGACAGGAGGAGAAACAAGCTGCGAGCACAATCCTGACATCACCTTTGTGTGTTTTGCCGTTTTTCCACCGACAGTACCAGCTCGCCTCGCCTCGACTCAGCTCGCCTTTTTTGCGTTCCCATTACTGAAATCTGGTACCTGGTACCTGCTAAAGTGGTGCTTTTTTAGTATCGAGTCTTTGGTGCATTCGGACGCTGCCTCTGTGGGATTTCCTTGTTGTCTACTATTTCGGAGAGTGTGAGAAAAGAGGTAAAGTTCACATAATAGGTGCCACTGCAAAAAAGATAAGGATGAGACCAGAAAGTAGGTTGAATAGGTTGGAGTGTTTACTGGGGAAACTACAGCTCATGAACCATCGTATCAGAACTGCAAGAAAAATAAAAACAACCAGAGCTGCATTTGATTTGATGATTTGACAGTTTGAGGCAAGTGTAGAGAATGCAGCCAGCGAAGGCAACCAATCAGAGGCGGAGAGGGGCGGGTCTTGCAAGAAAAGCAGTCCTTCAGGGGGCTGGACTTTAGCTTTCATCTTTGCTAATGCTGTTTTTCCACCGACAGTACCAGCTCGCCTCGCCTCGACTCAGCTCGCCTTTTTTGCGTTCCCATTACTGAAATCTGGTACCTGGTACCTGCTAAAGTGGTGCTTTTTTAGTATCACCTCCGTATAAGTTCCAACCGAGCTGAGCTGATACTTCTGTGTGACGTAAGCTGGCAGCCGGCCACTGATTGGACAGAGAGCGACGCCACTTGATGACTCATGACGAGCGCGACGTCCGAGCCTGACACCCGCTACCTTTAAAAACTAGCATCTGCAAATCCCCAAACAAAACCCGACACTCAGTTTGCACTGTGGTCGATCTAGACGATGAATAAAACACATGGAGCGTCTGAATGTGTGAGATTATTTGGATGTGTTGTTGCCAAAGAAAGCATCTGATTTAAAATTGCAGGCTATCAGCTCAAACTGTTCTCAGCTGCATCAACCCCAAAATTGATCTTGACTTTCTGAAAAGTACGATACTCAGACTGTGGTTGAAGTGTGGCGGAGGGACGGATGAAGAGCGAGCACACTCCAGAATCTGTTCCTGTGTGAGATATTATGTAATAGTCCATATTGAAGATAATAGTGGGATAACAAAACGCAGTAATGATATGATATATGAAATCCTCAGCAGGAAAGTAATATCCAGCTGTTATCGCCGGCCAAGTTGTAGAGGAGAAATGAAGGAGAAACTTTATATTAAAAGAGCCCGCGGCGCTTTGTGACTATCTCACTTCATATTCCGACTGAAATCTGCTCAATAATGCAACTTTGACTTCTGCTTATTAAAGAGATGTTTTCTCTCCGCTTCCTATTTTTCCCCTCACCGTGGCAACTCGCGCAAGATTTAGAGAGATTTGAATGTGATTACGTAAAAAACTCAACCTTGCTTTGAGAGCAAATGTTTTGATAACAATCGTATATTTTAAACAATAGCTCGCCTGAGTCGAATGAATATGTGTTTAATTTCACACCCGTAGATGCAACTTACTGCACATTGTATTACGGATGGAGTTTGTCACTGTTCCAATCATGCTACTGGAAGGACAATGTTGTACAGTTTACGTTTTTTAGCCCCTATTTCTTTACATTTTGGCATTTAGTGGAACCATTAAAAGTGTGCCGAATAAGCGATTAGTACTTCCTGTTTGCATTGAAACAGTGAATATACGGACTGCTACCATCGGAGGACTTTGATACTGAAGACGACTTAAAAATGTGATGATTCCAAAGCAAGTTCTGTAGCCTAACCTTTCAATGACTTCTAAGTGGTTTTATGGACGTATATTCAGAACGAAGGTATTCAGATTTGACAAAGTTATGACTCTGAGAAGGATTTGTGGCACAAATCTGCTCAAGAATGCAACTTTGACTTCTGCTTATTAAAAAGATGCCTCTCTCTGGTCACCGTGGCAACCCATCAAAGACGCAGTGCAACTTACTGCACATTGTATTACAGATGGAGTTTGTTAGTTTTTGTTCTTTACATTTTGGCATTTAGTGGAACCATTAAAAGTATGCCGAATAAGCCATTAGTACTTCCTGTTTGCATTGAAACAGTGAATATACGGACTGCTACCATCGGAGGACTTTGATACTGAAGACGACTTAAAAATGTGATGATTCCAAAGCAAGTTCTGTAGCCTAACCTTTCAATGACTTCTAAGTGGTTTTATGGACGTATATTCAGAATGAAGGTATTCGGATTTGACAAAGTTATGACTCTGAGAAGGATTTGTGGCACAAATCTGCTCAAGAATGCAACTTCTGCTTATTAAAAAGATGCCTCTCTCTGGTCACCGTGGCAACCCATCAAAGACGCAGTGCAACTTACTGCACATTGTATTACAGATGGAGTTTGTTAGTTTTTGTTCTTTACATTTTGGCATTTAGCAGAACCATTAAAAGTGTGCCGAATAAGCGATTAGTACTTCCTGTTTGCATTGAAACAGTGAATATACGGACTGCTACCATCGGAGGACTTTGATGCTGAAGACGACTTTAAAATGTGATGATTCCAAAGCAAGTTCTGTAGCTTTATGGACGTATACTCAGAATGAAGGTATTCGGATTTGACAAAGTTATGACTCTGAGAAGGATTTGTGGCACAAATCTGCTCAAGAATGCAACTTTGACTTCTGCTTATTAAAAAGATGCCTCTCTCTGGTCACCGTGGCAACCCATCAAAGACGCAGTGAGAGTTCCATGTGATGAAATAAACTCAGAGCAAATGTTTTCACCAAAACAATAACAATCACATATTTAAAGCTGAGTAGAACGAATAAATGTTTACTTTCACACCCACAGCTGCAATTTTCTGCACTATTTTATCACATATAGTTGATATTTGTAAATTGATTGAGTCACAATCAATCACAGTGCTGCCAGATGTTTTTTTATAAAAATGGACAACAACTTCTGGATGGCATGGAAAACATTAATTGCCATATTTTATGTATTTACTAGAATGCATGTAGCAATAAAATGCAGCTTTAAAATGTATATATATGTATTATGCTATTTGTGAGCCATAGTGACATTACAGCATACAAAATAATCTGATTAATCAAATCATCAAACTCGGTAAAAGGACACATTTCAATGTTATTCTGTCCCACACTAAACTTATCAGTTGCTCATGATGTTTCCCAAAAGAAACAACCCAACGATAAAAAAGTCCTCTGAGTGCATTTCGCTGCCAAGCCTTCACATCGCACACGTTTTTTAATCTAGTGAGATCAGCAGTTCATGAGAAAATGGCGAAACACGTTCAGACGTGTCTCACTTTGCCAAACAATCCTGGATCTCCACCAGAAATTAATCACTTTCCTCTGGCCCACTGCCTCAAATCTTTCCACCAGACATCACTGAAATTAGTCCAGTTTTTTTCAGATAACCTCTCAATTAACGAACAACAAGGAGAAGTTTGTCTTCTGGAGTGTTTTTTTATAAAACAAAATCTTGTTTGTCTGCTCGTCTCTCTTCTCCACCATCTGCTGTTTCCTCTCCCATCATCACTTCCATTCTATATTTCTCTGATAACAAAAAGAAACCAGCAGCTTTTTTCTTCTTCTACACTTCAGTGGTCCGTGGCTGCAGTCTTCCCAACTTCACCGTTATCTGTTGGTTTACTTGTTTTTTTCTGCTTCTCTTCTCTGCTGCCTCCTTTCAGGGCTTTTATCTCTCTGATTGAGTGCAAACAGGTTTCCATCCAACAGTCCAACGGATTCAAACAAACCGTAGAAATGTTCTGATAAACTCAACGTCGGTTTGGTGTTTTGTTGAGAGTCGACTAAAGTGTACGTTGGTAATATTTCATGCTTATATGTGAAGAAATACTTAACATTGTAATAAGTGCTGATCCTTGTTACGTTACGTAGGGCGGCTTTGGCTCAGGGGTAGAGCCAGCGTCTTGTTTTCGGAAGGTCGCTGGTTCGATTCCCCTGGTCTGCATGTTGTAAATGTGTTGTTTCTTCTCTTCTCTACGCAGATGATGTGATTCCGTTAGCTTCATCTAACTGTGACCTTCTGCATGCAATGGAACAGTTTTCAGTGAAGTGTGAAGCCTTTCTTTGGAGGTTTTCTAGGCATGCGGCGCTCCTGAGAGATTATATATCTCAACTGATTTGGTAACGGCTCAGTTATGCTCAACAACGCTGGACTGACGTGAGGACGATAACAGAGGAACTGAGAAAGAGAGAGAGGGAAAGACACAAGCTCCTTTCAGATAGAAAAGGTGGCACATGTGCAGCAAGGTAAAGGCTGCAATGTGCCTCCTTGTCTCTCTAAAAGGGAGGTGTAATATTCCTCCTTTTCCAAACAGCCTCCACTTTTCCTCCTCTGGTAGGCGTCAACATGTGACGTGACGTGAAGCAGGAAGTTGGGCGTGAAGAGAAGCAGGGCAGTTTCTGCTTTTCTCCCAAAATCCTCTTCCCGTTTAACATTGGGGCTTATGGGGCAGTTGCTGGAGTTTGTGTCGGTTAGACGCAGATAATTCAAAAACCGTACATCCTCCCGATAAAGTGGACACGTTGCCAGACAGAAGACAAGTGTGGCTACGTTCTTGGAAAATATCACTATTGTAGTGTGAAATCTGTGGCTAGGATCGTCATCTAAAGAAACATTTTCGGAGAGTTTTTTTCAGGCTCCCCCACTCTGCCAGTTGGTGCTGCGCGAACATTCCGCAATACACACACATTGAAAATCCTGAATTTTTCTGAATTTTTCGAAATCACTCACGATCAATTAAGGGTCACCGTTCAAAAACTAAACATCGTAGAAAGAAAGTTCAAATACAACTCAAATAGATAAGACTTGTGCCTACATTTTAAAGTTTGAATGGTGTCTCTAGGTCAAAGTCTGCCAGAGCAGGAGATGTTTGAAAAACGTCGATGATTTTGTGACTTTTTTGACCCCGTCCCATTCATTCCTTATGGGACAGTTTTTCGCAGTTTTTCTTCAAAATAAGAGCTTTACATTGCACCCCATCGGAGTTTAGAACTGGGTTCTTAGCGGGGGGCTTTTAATTTGAAAGTAGCGACCGCTATTAGCTCGCCGCTACAACAACAAGCGGACAACCAAGACAGCTACAGAGAGCGAGGAGACGCTAGCATCTCCCGGATCTCAGCGGCTTTCCAGCTGCTCATCTTCGTGGATGAAGTGACGAACTGACTGCTGTGATCAGCTGTTTCCTGGTTTTAAAACTCCCGGCTGTGGGTGCGCAGCAGTGCACGTCATCCACACCTCCGCCCATCTCAGCATTTGCCACCACATTGCCGCCTCGGATTTACAGCAATGGAGGCGCAAATAAGTGTAACGTTACCCTCCGAGGGGCAAAACTGGAGGAACAAAACAGACCACCAATTTGCCGCCTTCTGTCTAAATCCGCGGAGCGAGCCACCAAAAGGACGGCAGATTGGTGGCTTACTGCCCAAAATAAAAACGGCTACAGGCTGAAGTTCACAAGGGGGAGAAAACTAATAAGACACAGGGCAATCAATAAAGGAAACACAAAGAAAGCAACATGAGGATAAATCTTCCTCAACCTAACCTCATCAAACTGTGACTGTACGATAAAGGTCTGGTTTGTCTTCTATGCTGCAATGGTCATGTTATTTTGGGAGACACTGACATTTGACCTACATAAATCGTGACATGTGACATGCTCACAGGCCTCTTTCTTAACACGTATGTCATCACAACTTCCTCCAAAGTCCCCTTGTTTGTTTTTGTTGTCTGTGAGTCTGAGCTGCCCTCCAACGTATACGTACGGAAGCATGTATGAGCAATTACGGTTACATCATTTGAGATGGATGTATCCAAACTTTTTACATAAAGGGAGCTTGAATAATCCTTAGACTCCACCAACAGGAGCTGGAAAACTTCTTGTTACTTGTTGTAAAGTAATGAGTCTTATTCAGATCAGTCACATCACATCACGGCGGTGGAGCCTCGACACGTGATGAGATGCACATCGGTGTAATTTTCTCCACACCTTTCCCTCCCACGATTCTCACACAAAGATACCGAATCCGTGACTGAACTCTGCGCTGAAAATCTGATGAATAAACACCCCGACGGATAAAAACGCTCGGAGAGTTCAGCCGTTTCACAAAGTTCACAGAACGGACAAACACTGAACTCACACTCTCAGGTTTTTATTCATTTTTACCCGACGACGCGAGTTTGTAAAATCTATATCATGTAGCCACTTTGTAATTATAAAAACACCCGGCCTATAAATAACATAGTGTGTATTGACTTTGTGTGTGTGATGAACTTTTCAACTGTGTCCCTGTGTGTGTGTGTGTGTGTGTGTGTGTGTGTGTGTGTGTGTGTGTGTTCCAGCCTATTGGGAAACGGAGAATTGGTCATTTTCTCGAGCCTCTATCTGATCTATCGTCTTGAGAGGTGGAACAGGAGTTGTTTCTCACACACACACACACACACACACAAAGACACAAAGACACACACACACACACACACACACACACACACACACACACACACACTGCAGAAAGTCAAAATCCAATTATGGAAGTAGCTGGAGGAAAAGGTTACTCCTCTCTCTCTCATTGGTTGAAATTCCTCACTTTCCTCTCCCGTGTTTTTCCATCCATCTTGCTCTTTTCTCCTCCTGCCCTCCTCCTTCTCTGAAACTTAAACACTCATTGTCCATTATTTCCTCTAAGTTGTTCTTCTTTCTGCCTTCACCATCGAGATAGTGAGAGACACGGAAGAGTCTCTAAAAGCTGGAGAGAACGAGAGGAGATGTTTTCTCTTGTGTTTTGCTTGCAGACTCATTAATCTAATTTAAACATGCACTCAAACTTCTCACTGAAAAAGATAAATAAGGAACAAGTCATCTTTATAGTGGAAGCATTAAAAGTGCAGTGTGCATCTTCTCTACATTTCTACTGTGAAGGTGAGGGCGAGATGTGACTCGTCATATTTTCTTGTCTTTGTTTTACTAGGCGACATGTTTGGTGTCGATTCGTCGTCTTCTTTACTTTCAGCCGGGAATCGTTACAAACTTGTCAACGCTTTGCTGGTGATGCAGAACCATGCCTCATCCATTTAGCCTCACCAGGCTAACTCTCTCTCCCCGTCTCCCAACCCAACCGGTCGACCATCGAGTCCGGTTCTGCTCAAGGTTTCCAGGGGTGATTGCAAAAAAAAATCCTGAGCCGGAACTTTTTCCTATGACGTCACCCTCTGTATCTACAAGACATATCACCTGCAGTCAATAGCTACCACAGCTGCTTCATGACAGTGTTCGTGATTCGTGCCGTGACAGCGCTTTTTTCCCGCTAGTTCCACACATTAGCCTCCTCGCGCACAGCGTGCAGAAACATGCACCTGGTTGTCGGAGCTTTTGGCTCCGCCTCCCAAAGAGCTTTCCATCGCTACCCACCTCTTCTATCCAAGCCCAGCGCCATTTGTTCTTAATGCCTTTGTCGACATCTTTAGTGTCTTCCCCTGGCTTCATGAATCTGCGGTCCATCCTGACACTACGGTGCGTCAACAGCACGTGGAGCGACTGCTCTCTGGATCAATCTGTTTGGCCAAGGCCCGCCCCCAACGTATTTCTGATTGGCTAGTAGACCTGTCCTTAAGTGTAATTGAGTGAAAGTTGCGCCTCTGTGAGATCCAGAGAACTGTATGTTAGATCTCTGGGCAAACCCGATTTCTTTTTTTTATTCGCAGTCACGCCGGACTGCAATCAGCCCTGGGTTTCTTCCCGTTATAAGGCAGTTTTTTTCTCGCTACTGTCGCCGAGTGCTTGAGGGAAACGTTGGGTCAAAGTATGTTCTAGACCTGCGCAATTTGGAAAGTCTCATGAGATGACTTTTGTTGTGAACTGGTGCTTTACAAATAAAGGTTGATTGATTGATTGATTGACACTGCCAGCTGCAGAACTGGGAAAGCTACCGGTATCGGCACCAAGTGTGGTGACGACGAGAGGAGGGGAACGGTCGGAAAGTTAGCTAAAACGAAGACAACACCTACAGCAGCTTTAAACAAAAGACCTTTGCAGAAATTAAAAAGTCTAAAGAGACAACACCTTGGAAAACATTTTGTAGTTCGATATTAGCGCTAGAGGTCAAAGTCACAGGCCGAACTGATCTTAAAATTACTTGAAATTCACCCAGATTTCCATCCAAACAGAGACGTTTTGGCCCAGATGTTCATCCGAACGCTTCCGACTCATTTTTTTTTCAATACAACTTTTGGACCAGAAGGTGAACGAAGAGATACACCGACTGTAAAGTCTACAGAGAAACCTCTTGATGAAAATGTTCAATCCGAACCACCTCATATCGCCGCTCTGTACTTTATTGACGAAATCAAATAACCACACGATGCGGCCGGAGTTCTGTAGAAAAATTCTACAATACATTTCCAATCAATCAAACTGGATCATCCGTCATTCCGGCGGCGGAGCACACATGTGATTTTTAATAAAAGTACAACGCCGGCTCTGTATATCTGCTCAACTCCCATCGGTGCTCTTATTTAATTTGCTCTCTCATCTTCACCCTCCACTTACACCTTCCCACCCTGCAACCTTATCTTCCTCCCTCGTATACTCTTCATCACAGTCTTCTCTCCCGGCCGCCCGTCGAACTTTCATACTCGTCCACTCCGGGTTTAATTTCAGCTCGCCTCTTCCCTGTCCTTGCCCTTTCTTTTCCGTCTCGCCCTTTTCACTATCTCTCACCATCTTTCCTCGCTCTGAATCTCATTCTACCTCCTCCTCCTCCTCCTCCTCCTCCTCCTCCTCCTCTCTCAGGTTACCTTCAGAGGAGACAAGGCCAGGCTTGGAGATGGGGATGGGCGATAAGGAGGTGATAGACAAGTCAGATGGAAAGATAAAGACGACGAGGAGGAGGAGGAGGAGGAGGAGGAGAGGATGATGGAAGAGGGGAGGTGAGCTGCATCTTCTGTTTTCCCACCGAGAGAGCAGCTTTGATATGAGCTCTACACTCCCTGTGAGGCGTCACGCGAGATGTTTCTCAAACTCTTCTGGGCTTATAAAGATTTTATCTCTGAAATGCTCTCATAGAGAACACGTTTAATGCTTCTATAGACCCAGTAAACACACATAAATCTGATAAATTCATGTCAAACAACATTTAAAACAAAAGGTACCTTTTAATGTGCGAATACAATAACTTTTGTGGTAAAAGTACACAAAAAAAGAGTAATTCATGATTAGGTAATTAGTAACTAATGAGTCTATATTGGCAGGGTTGGGAGGGTTACTTTAAAAATGTATTCCAATACAGTTACTAATTACCTGTTAAAAATGTAGTCAGTAACGTAATCCAAGTACCACAATATTAAAATAATGTAACTTGATCCACAAATGCAAATAAAGACAAGAAAAAATAATTATCAATAAGATAACTTTTGATTCTGTTATTCAACAGAACAATGTGGCAAAAATGTGAAGAAGAAACACTTTTTATTATGACAAATTCAGGCTAAGTCAGTTATATGTCACCCACATTTACCCATACAATATCCTAATATAATCATGCTATTTTAATACCTTGTTGTCATCTAAAGTGTTAGTGACCCATTTCAGTCACTGCAGGTGTTTCAGGCAATTTATTCATTTTTTATTAACGTACAAGCCCCACAAGGTGGCATTAACTACATTTCAAGTCCCTATGGGGACCTCACAAGTCAACGAGTTTTCCACGACAAGTCCGTGCAAATGTTTCACAATAAAAGCCTTATTTAGCTATTTATGCTAGAGGGGTTTTAATTTGAAACGGACACAGGAAGTGTTGAGTTTGTATTAATGTCTTAATTTTAACAGGGCAAACGGAACCAAAACGAGGCTTCGTACTACAACATGTCCAGTTATATCAGAAATAAAAGCTCCTGTGATTATTTAGCTAAATAACGTTACGGTATTCACACTCGAACGTCTCAAAACTACCATAGAAACTAAACACATACGTCCCGTTTCCCTAGCGCTCGAGGCCATAATGAGCTACATGGCTTCGCTTGAGAGGCTGAGCAGAGCGTCGCTGTGACAGACTTGTCGTGAACTGTCGCAATGTGCATCATGCATTGCATGGTAAGTGTTAGCTTCATTATGTATTTTAATTGTAATCCAACTAATAATCCCATTTTTTTCCAGATGTACGATCTATTATGTTTTTCTGTAACTATAACGGAATACAGTTACTTTTACATGTTTACGCCGTTACATGTAGTCCGTTACTCTCCAAGTCTGGGAACAACTCATGAAGAAAGTGGTCAGTAAGTTGATTCACAGATATCAATGAACTAATAACTACCTAATGATCTAGTAATATATAACTCCTGCTCTCTAGTAACTCATTATTAGTCCTTGAATAACAGTTATTCAGGAATTACTCAATAAAGATTCATTAATTGGAAAGCATTTTTCTCTAACTTGCAGACTGAAGCAGCTTCCTGATCATATACAGAAAGCTATTGATAAACAATCCACAGAAGCGGGTCAAGTTCAACAGGGCGTCTAATTTGTCTCCATTAACAGCCGGAGAACAAGAAGACGGTCATTTCCTGCTTCCTTTTTCTCTGAGGGAATCTTTCTCAGGAGGTCACGACCTCTGGAGGAGGGAAACCGACTCTGTGCTTGTAACAACACGTCTGTCATGGACCTGGTTTGTGATATACTGTCTGTATCACGGCCTCACTAGATAATCCTCACTTAAAGTAAACTTGTTTAACCACGCAGGCGAACAGGAATACTTTAAAATAAGCGATTACTACATCAAAAGACTCGCTGCAGCTTCCTGCTCGCCAATCTGTAAACATTTCAAATACCAAGCGGCTGAATCAGATGCTGTTTTTGTTGCTCCTCAATGATTCAAGAAGCTCATGTTTTCCGATGTTTGCTTGTCGAGTGCTCCTCCGTGTTGCACACTAACTGAATTAACTTAATTCAATCAAGTGCGTGAAGTCAATTACGCCCAAAATAAACATTTTGAGAGCTCATTCAGAATAAAAATGTGCTCTAAAAAAACAATCTGGCTTATTCCTAAAGACATTTCATTGCTAAAAACTTTTACAAATCATTCAGTAGATGAAGATGTAGTTTTTCCAGTATATATTTGTATACAACCACATGTCTTGTTATAGTTGTGGGTAGTTATCAGGAAGTTGGATCAGCAGGTGACTCACCTTGTCACGTCTAATGTCATTTATAAAATTCGTACTGTCATTTTAGTGCTCACCATCATCATCTTACATTTGTATGAAGCATTTGGAGTCTTTCTCGGGACTGATTAATGAACAAAAACACATATTTATAACTTTATTCACTAGTTTTGGTGAAACTGGATCTTATTTCATAGAGAAATTATTCTCTGATGGTGATTTACAAAGTCTCCAGATGGATGGAAGTAGCATCAAACCTTCTGTTAGCGTGTTAGCTTAGTTAGCCGTGCAGCTTGCGGTCCTGGTACTTGCCTTGTCAGAAAGAATAACCATACAGGTCGACTGTGGGAGGAGCTTGTACAAACTATATTAATGTTTGTTGTTTTGGCGACCTCTGGTGGCTGCAGTCATTATCACAGCAGCAAAGGAGGAAGTCAGGTGAAGTTGTGAGGGCTACAATGTTGTACGTATGTCCAAATGTAACTGAAGTTGGAGCCTACATTACCCACAATGCAACTTTATGAAGCATTTGGAGTCTTTCTTGGGACTGATTAATGAACAAAAACACATTTTTATAACTTTATTCACTAGCTTTAGTGAAACTGGATCTTATTTTAAAGAGAAACTATTCTCTGATGGTGATTTACAAAGTCTCCAGATGGATGGAAGTAGCAGCAAACCTTCTGTTAGCGTGTTAGCTCGGTTAGCCGTGCAGCTTGTGGGCCTGGTACTGCCTCAGCCCGTCCTCGTCAGAAAAAATGACCATGTGGGAGGAGCTTGTACAAACTATATTTATGTTTGTTGTTTTGGCGACCTCTGGTGGCCGCAGTCATTATCACAGCAGCAAAGGAGGAAGTCAGGTGAAGTTGTGAGGCTACAATGTCGTACGTACGTCCAAATGTAACTGAAGTTGGAGCCTACATTACCCACAATGCAACTCAGCCAATGACAGAGTGACATCACTGGAGGCCTCCTCTTACAGCTCGTTTCCATCGTCCTCAAATGGCCCCAAAAAAACCCAATAAAAGACGCTTTAAAAGACAAAAAAGTGTTAATACGTGAGGACGTAACGGCACTTTGTTCAGCTCGGATCAAACTAACGATCACAGAGGAGACTGGGTCAAAGTAATTACTAACAGAATATGCAGATGTGATTAAAAAAAACAGCAGCAGATGGCACCGACAAACACAACGCTGCCGTAAACAGAAGAGTGTGGTAACTTTTATAATCAGCAGCAGGATGTGTAACCGAACTCAACAGGAGACTCTGAACGAGCCGAACGATGTTTTGTGAAAATAATGCGTTCGCAAATTTGAGAGAAAATGGGATAATCATGAAAACAAATATGCGTTTAAGGAGCAAATGGCACATTTCCATATCTATTACTCGTCCTGAATGACAAGAAATACGACGGGTTTATTGAAAGAAAGCGTTCCTGTTTCAGATTCGGATCTTTCTCTGACTTCTATTAAACTTCCTCCGTGGGGATCCATCTCCCTCAGAATGATTCGACTTGACGGGTGAGCTTTCTGAATTAAAAACCATAATCCTCCCCCTCTGACTTTTTTCCCCTCGCGCAAATATGCAGCTTGCGTCGCCGCACTGTTGAACTTCAAAATAACTTCGAAAAAAAGAAGCTGGTGGTAATTTTCCTCCTGGATGCAGAGAGATTGAGGTTGTGAACCGTTTTTCATGTCGTAGTTCGGTTCGTTAATGGGAGTTTTTTAAAAAAGGAGTGAAACAACATCTGAGGGGTCAAAGGTCACGGCTCGTCTCACAGAGCCCGTCGGAGGCTCAGCGGGGTCTTTTCTCTTCGTTAAACTGCCGTTTGACAAATCTGACATCAAGAATGTCCCCTATGTGAGTGTTTTGTCTCTTTGTTTTCTGTCTCTTTCTGCCCGTCCATCAGCTCGCCCGCGACGAAACACAGAAAGATCAGTGTGTGTGTGTGTGTGTGGTGTGACTAAGCTCTACAGGGATTCCAGACGATCCGTCTGAAAATAACGACGACAAAATGACAGCGAGAGATGACAACCCAGCCAACACACACACACACACACACACACACACACACACACACACTCAAACAGACGCACACACACACACACACACACACTCAAACAGACGCACACAAGTCTGTTCAACTGATACGGCTGCCATTTCTTATCACTTAAGTCGTCTGACAGCAGGGGAGGAAGAGACAGATGGAACGAGAGACGGAGAGCAATAAATACCTTAAAGGAAGAGGAGACGGGATAACTGACGGAGAAAAGGTGGGAGTGACGGAAGACTGACGGACGGACAAATGTTGGCAACAGTCGACACGAGAGGGGCGAGGAAGGTAGAGAGTAAACCTTCACCAGTTTGTTTTCAACTTGGAACGACTCACAGGTGAAGCTAACAGCATTGATCATCTCGTTCCAACTCGACAATCTGCTGGAGAACTTTGGGTCAGAAACTATGTCGAAAAATGATGAAGACGAGACGTTGACAAGCTAAAAAAAGACCTTTCATAATAAAAACTATGACTAAATGTTTGCTTTGTTGTCGTTGACAAGACGAGACAGGACAAAACTTGGACATTCGAAAAAATTAGACATATTGTTCCTCCAATTGAGCGTCTGGTCTGTCCGTCAAAATAAAAACAATACATCCCTGTCATGGATTGACGTGCAGATTGATGTGACGCGTGGAGAATCCCAGAATCCCTGAATCTCAGGTGATGCTGTTCCCAAACTGACAGCAATTCAATGACAACAACTCAAAAAACAACAAATCGATTGGACACACTTTGAGAAAAAGGAGAGAGAGAGGACAACAATGCACTGTAGTTCATTTGTGGCTACAAATAAGTGGGAAGAACACGACTGAAAACTAGAGGTAAGTTCAAAAAATGTCAACAAAATCGTAAAGATTCATCCACTGGGGAGGATGAATGTTAACTACACTTTGGAAACTTTGGAATCTGGCTGGAAAATTACAGAAGAGACAGAAATTTGTTTCCCAATCGATGTGAAAATGCTAAAATGTAGAATTTATTCTACATTTGATGCATTTCGAGGGTCGTTAAGTCAATGAGTTCATCCTCTGGGGAGCGTGAATGTGCTCAGTATTATTCATTGAAGCTTGACTACTTCATGATATAACTAATATACAAACCTGACATTTGGTGGTGGGAGGGATGCTAATAAAGTGACTAAATTTGGAAGGGTTCATCCTCTGGGGAGTGTGAATGTGCTCAGGCCTCCTGACTATTAGATTAAGCTGGAACAAACGTACAAGCCTGACATCTGGTCAGTTGGTGGACCAAGAGGGACACTAATAGAGTTAACAAAATGGATGAGGTTCATCCTCTGGGGAGCATGAATGTGCTCAGTATTATTCATTGAAGCCTGACTACTTCATGATACAACTAATATACAAACCTGACATTTGGTGGTGGGAGGGATGCTAATAAAGTGACTAAAATTGGAAGGGTTCATCCTCTGGGGAGCGTGAATGTGCTCAGGCCTCCTGACTATTAGATTAAGCTGGAAGAAACGTACAAGCCTGACATCTGGTCAGTTGGTGGACCAAGAGGGACACTAATAGAGTTAACAAAATGGATGAGGTTCATCCTCTGGGGAGCGTGAATGTGCTCAGTATTATTCATTGAAGCCTGACTACTTCATGATATAACTAATATACAAACCTGACATTTGGTGGCGGTAGGGATGCTAATAAAGTGACTAAATTTGGTGGGTTCATCCTCTGGGGAGCATGAATGTGCTCAGTATTATTAATTGAAGCTTGAATATTTCATGATACAACTAATATACAAATCTGACATTTGGTGGTGGGAGGGATGCTAATAAAGTGACTGAAGTTTGGAAGGGTTCATCCTCTGGGGAGCGTGAATGTGCTCAGGCCTCCTGACTGAATCTAGATTAAGCTGGAAGAAACGTACAAGCCTGACATCTGGTCAGTTGGTAGGGACACTAATAGAGTTAACATAATGGACGAGGTTCATCCTCTGGGGAGTGTGAATGTCCCCAGTATCATCACAGAAACCTGGCTTTTACTTCTGGATATCTCTACTGCACAAACCTGACCTTTGGTAGTGTTTGAGGGATGCTACTAAAGCGTCCTCCTCTTGGGGAGCATGAACATCTGAGCTGAATAACTTTCATGGAAATCTGGCGATTATATTTTGATAATTACCGAGTACAAAAGAGAAAATTGGGCAGGATGCCAGTCGAGGTCAATGAAATCAGCGGAACTCATAAATATCCATATTAAAATTCATGGCAATCTGGTCAGTTGTTTGTATGTTTCGCTCCAGATCTCCTCTCAATCTGAACATTATGTACAAACAATCTTTTTAATGAGGCTGAGAGATGGAAGCCGCCCACGCTGAAGAGGGGCTACAACACAGGCGTGTCAATCAGGAATCACAAAAAACAGAAAGTTCTGATTGATTTGATCTTAACATGCCTAAAAGTTACAGATGTGAGGGGCTACTGAGGTAAAAAATATTAATAATAGTCCTCAGAAAAGCCCGAGAGTGAAGATCATCACATCACAAACAGCCTCAGTTTCATATCTGTGCATTAATGTCGAGCGCCGGCTAGGTGACTGCAGTCCTGCACCGATCGCTGACAGATCCATTCATCAAGACAGAGTTTTAGCGCTGGAATCAGCAGGGGGCTAATTACTTCCCACAGCCTCCTAATACTGAGCTCACTGAGCCGATGTGTCCAAAAAAAAAAAAAAAAGCTTAAGGAAGCTTTTCTTAAAAACGTGAAGTCACAAAGAAGTTAATGGAGGATTTCTTGTGTAGTACGACTTCCTGTGATACCACCAAACAGCAAACAACACTCGTATACTGAAACTGAAGAGTCCAAACTGATTACTTTACAGGTACAATAGGCAAGAAATCTAAAGCAACTGGCCATAAAATCATTCTAATATATCACAGAGATTCGGGAATAATGTTCATATAACATACTGAACTCACCAACAACAACAGCAGAAAATCTTTTGCGGACCGCAAATCATGTTGATGTTTTGACATCATGTTTTTGCATGTGGCTCCGCCCACCGCCGTCTACGAATCAGTGCAGTCAGTAGAGTCTCAGCTGCTGTGCGACCAGAGGTTGCCAGTTACGACTGAGTTGCAACGGCGGAGGCAACGAAACCCAAAAGGGCTCGTTATGAATCGCAAAAACAACAAGATAAAAAGAGAGGCAAAGCGAGGGTCTGTATAGGAGAAGAATCTGAACGATGGAGACATTTGAAGGCTGAGAGGAATTTGCGAACGGATGCCGAATTGGCGACTCTTCTCCTCGACAGGTAAGTTACGCTTGGCTAACTAAGTTAGCATCATAGCTTGACGGGGATGGACATTTCGAATACTTTGAACTGTCGAGTAATAACGTTATTCATTTCGATCATAGAAACAAACGTTAGAAGCACAGCTAACGCTAGCAGCATTAGCACTGTCTTGGTCTCCAGCCTGCTGATGTCCAGCTGATGTCCAGCCGCCCGCTGTCGGCGTGTTTGACAGCAGCGGCTGGACAATACGAAATCTTACGTTTGATAAATTCGAGTCCTCTTTAGGTCTTTGCATGTATATCGCCATAAACTACCGTATATAATGTTATAAAAGGGGAGGCAGTTCTGTCAAATATCATGCATAACGTTATTCCATCTGATATGTCCTTCCCTAGTCAACAGCTAACGTTACCACAAATTATAACACATCTTGGTTTTTACTGAGAGAAAAGAATTGTGTCTTAAGGCCCCCACACACCGGGTCCGACGTCTTCCTTATCCGACTTCCTTCTCCGACCACTCCGTCGGATCTGTTCGGTAGAAAAGTCAAATTGAAACACACCGCCCCGGCTACACAGCAGCGTATACGTTCTGCGCCTGCACGAGATGCAATAAGTCTCCTAAACATCGGGTGGCGCTAGTCTCGTGCCAGTCACCCAAAACATGAAAACAGGAAATGACAGAACGGAGTGCGGACCGTAGCTTATCAGAACAAAGCACACACAGTGTTAGCTCAGCATTACTTGCGTGATGTCGATATTACGGTGGTCTCTCTTCCACCAGGGCAGCCAGCTGCTCCTCAAAGTCCTCGGTCCACACAGCCATGGCTTCCAAACATACGTTGGTTTATCCCCAAAATAACAAACGGTGAAGTGTTGTTTGTAACTCTGTGCCGTCTCTGTTTATGTGGTTTGTTTACCATCGTCACTTCCGCCGCCCCTCCCACACGCCGCGCTGATTCGCTGGCACACCGCCAATCAGAATGGTCACTGAACAGCTAGCTGACAACCAATCAGAGTATCCGACGGCGTCCAACCTCAGACGGCCGACTGAACATGTTCAGTCGGATCAGACGCAGCTGAACACACCGAACAGAGCAGCTCCCGAACTCGTCCGACTCTCTCCGAACGCTTCAGACGTCCGACGTCTGAGCCGGTGTGTGGGGGCCTTAGAGCCACTCATTTATGATAACCGCACTGGCAACCTCGAGTCTGGAGGGGAGGCGGAGACGACTCGCTGCAGTATTTTGAATTTGAGTGTAGTAACCGTTTTGGCCACATTCTTGCCTATGGCGCCTTTAAATGTGTACAATTGGTGGAGTTGCCCTTTAATATAGAGTGTTTACAGTCTTACGGTCGCACTGCTGTATATGTGGAGTGTTTGATGACCACATTTGAGGAATCATTGCAGAAAATGAGTCAGGCTTTAGTTTTCAGACAGCGTGAAGTGAAGCGAAGTTTCTAAAAACAGGAAAGATTTGCACAACTGAAGCTCAACGTGTCAACAAAACAGACAAAAAGAGCTCGCAGGAAGGAGTCTCATGTTTTTTCTATGAGCAAAGTTTTCTAACGGCACCAGCAGAACTTTCTTTACACTCTCGACTGCTCGTTTTGTATTTTTTAAAAAAATGTGGAGTAAACACAATTTAGTATCGGCGACGTTCGCTCTGAACGCGAATGTGCCGTGTTTCACTGAAGCGCTAAATGAAAGCAGAGACGATGTGGAGAAAATGACACTGTTTAGAAACAAAGCCCAGTTTTTTAGCTTCTAATATTATTGATTCAGGTGATTTTGGCAGCAGATGGAAACTATTTTGCTTTCAGTCGCCAGATTTGAGTCTTTCACACCGACTGTTTATTGATGAAGTGCTCGGCTCAAAAGGTCCAAGGAAAAGTTCTCCTTTTTATTCCACTGCCCTCATTTTCTTCCTGGTTCCCCCACTTAACGTGTGTGTGTGTTGTGTGTGTGTGTGTGTGTGTGTGTGTGTGTTGTGTTGTGTTGGGGCAGTTTCATCCCAGCCCCCATAAGGGTTCCTAATGACCAATTTACATAATTAACACGCTGAGGCATGGCAGGCTGCCTCCGCCATGCCTCACACACACACACACACACACACACACACACACACACACACACACACACACACACACACACACACACACACACACACACACACACACACACACACACACACACACACACACACACACACACACAGAGGGGAGTTCAGTGGTAGTCAATTTGACTCGAAGCCAAAATCTCTCTCCTCCTTTTCTCGGCTTCTGTTCTGAGTTCATTCTTTCACTCTCGTCGTCAATATTCTCATTATGAACTCCGCGCTCCGTCTTTGTGTCTGGATCGTTTGCGGCGCCGTAAAATCTTAATACTCGGCCGTCGTATCGGTGGAGACGTCTGGCTACGTGATGCACGAAATGACAAAAAAACGGGAACATTTAATATTTTATGTCGCACAACAACAGCCGACATTCTCAGATTGTTTTTGTCCTGGTTAACTAAAAATACAGCGAGTCAAGTCCGTCTGCTGCTGTGATGATTCATCAAGTATTCTTATAACTGCATCATTTATGTACCACAGTGTTTTATAGCAGAAGTTGACCACCTCACCTGAAGTGAAGACCATCCTCTACGAATATTTCACCTGCCCTTGCTGCAGCACCTCTATTCATCATCTGTCCGAACGCTCCATTTCCTGACTCTCTAAGAGAGACCCCTCCTCCCAAAAAGGGCTGGTCTGCTCTGATTGGTCGGCTCTCCAGGCCTGAGCAGGCACCACTAAAGTGAGAGACAAAATACTTTTCCCCAAAAGCTTACATTGTAAAAATGTCCCGTTTCACCAACAGAATTTGAGCCTGATAACATTTGGAAAGCGTAGAAGACGTTTTAATTACCATTGAAGTTAGCTGGGCGCAAAACAGGAAGTTAGCCGCTCGACCTACGGAAGTCTCTGACAGGGGCAGAAGATCCGGGTAATCTAACACCCAGGAAGGGAAATCGTTTTTGGCTTCATGCATCACTGAGCCGCTGTTAGAAATTAACAGTTTAATTCTCCGATGCTGCATCCAGATTTTCCCTTTTTAGGTCCTTGGGCATCGCTCACCGTGTTTCTGCATCAGCTCTGTCTGTGTTTTTGCAACCATTGCCATGCCGAGGCCGAGGCTGAGGCTGGTGACTGTATAGTTGTGACATCACAAAATAAAGCAACTACATTAAATATAATTATAACAATATAGGACGTCTAACTGTTTACCGTCCCTGTGAGACCAATCATAGATCCTGTGACAAGATCATCGCCAAGAGCAACGCCAGACCCCGATGATGATGTCAAAACTCTAAGGCTCCGTCCACACAGATCCTGTAAACGCACGTTTTTGGGGGTGGAGAAATTCGAAAACACAGCCCCTGCGTTTTCACGTGGACGGCGAATCTGCATACTTTGTGTTTCGATGACGTCATCGCCCCACCCCTCGACCTCTCGCCTTCGACCTCTTAATCCCGTGACGTCTCATTACAACAACAACAAGCCTGTGAATATTCTCATTCATCCAGGTCGTAGTTATCTCAAGGAAAATTGAATCGAATGCAACTGGATTTGGTTTTTTGTCTTGAAGACGTTTCACCTCTCATCCAAGAGGCTTCATCAGTTCCTGCTCGCTTGACTAGGCTGGGACTAGTCCAACTAGCCGGTGTGGAGGTCCAGCTATTTAACCTCTCAGGAGGCGGTCACAAGGCCACTGATGTCTATGGGTCGTGGACTAGTCCCAGCCTAGTCAAGCGAGCAGGAACTGATGAAGCCTCTCGGATGAGAGGTGAAACGTCTTCAAAGACAAAAACCAAATCCAGTTGCGTTCGATTCAATTTCCTTGAGATAACAACAACAACAACAATGGCGGACTACATGCTTGTGTTCGTGCTGCAGAAGATATTGAGCCTATCAGGGCAAAATATTCTGCTCCTCTGCCACGACGCTGAGCAAAAAAGGACTAAGGACCACCGACAAGCCATTTTCTTCTTGTTGTGTTCGGTTTCTCCTTCAGCTGTCTGTTTGTATACAGCGCTAAAGCTTTCTGCACATGCTCCGTCTCTTCTTCTACATTTTTGGTGAATTTCCAGCGCCACCTACAGGCCTGGAGTATGAACTACAGTGTATTGAGTCGTTTACAATGAATCCATGTGGATGTGAATATTCCTGAAACGATGTCGAGACCAAGACGGGAAAAAAAAAGATAGTTTTGGTAGGTGTGGACGAGGCCTACGGGGGCAGCTCTACACCCAGACAGTTGGGTAATAACCACAACATTTGGTGACACCAAATAGCTGCATTGACCAAAAGCTGAGCGTCTGATCGATCCACACATTCAGTATATTACAAGTGTTTTATTCATGTAACTTCTGATATCACAGAAAGTCCTGGAAACTGTACAGGACACAATTCTGCAACTAAACTTTCCTCGTCTCTGTTCGTCTCTTCTTCACTGGTGTCTCAGTGGGAGCTGCGAGCTCCCATTATAAGTGTAATGGTGTAAAAATGTGGAGCTAGAAAAATAATCGCGCTCACACACACACACACACACACACACACACACACACACACACACACCTTCCTCCCATCAACTGTTCGCCGTGCCAGGCAGACTGAATCAAGCGGGATTAGATGGACATTAATCCAGTCCAGACGGTGAAAGGCTAAATCCATCATAAGGATTAGTTATGAAAAATCATATTTACCCAAACCCAATCAGTCCAATCTATGGCTCAGGCAGCGGAAAATAAATCTGTCTTCCAGACGAGAAATAAACATGTAGAACCTGATTTCAGCCTCCTGAAATTTACTGGCATTAGTCGGTGAAAAACGGCCACTTTCCACTTTCCTGCAGCTGAAAACCTTCAGTCGTTTGGACGAAGCATTTAAACCGCAAACTATAAAGTTTTGATAACTTCCAGATCTCAATTAATCCCAAATGTAATCATCGATAATTGTCATATTTAATCACGTGTTAGAAAAACAAAAGCTGCAGCTGCTGAACTTCTCTGTTTCTGACGATGTTTCATCAACATGCAGCCAGAAGCTCGTGTCAATAATAGAGTTGATCTCTGAGACCTGAAGAGCTCAACACATCCAACCTCGCAGGATAATTACTGATATCTACAGGCAGCTCTGAAGACTTTATAACTGATATATTAAATGATAATATTTGAAATGGGTCGGATTTCTGTGTACAGAGTGAGAGAGGTCACTGGTGGAGATGAACCCTCAGAGATTATCATCTGACCTGCTCAGATCTGCTGAGATTAGATTTTGGTTTCACGGCTCAACCTTTAATGTTTCGGTTCAGCTGACCAGCAGACTCGAACAAACCGGGTCGACTGAGTGCAAGTGCAAGTATCATCCGGGTGAAATGTGTCAATATTCAATAATCCTCTTTGGGTTTATTAAAAACTTATTGTTAAATAATAATTCTCCTTCTCTTGTGATCAAAAATACGGATCTGAAGCTCAATTCTGAGGCTGTTCTGTAAATAGTTTTCTAATAAATAATCAATTTAGCATCTTCTGATCAACCCCGCATCAGTTTCAGGTTTAGTCCCGCCCACTTCGAGGACGTATATGAAGAGAAATAGTGATATTTCAGTTTGCTGATCTGCTGAACAAACCCACCGTTCGCTCCCTGCTGAAGGAAGTTGAACATTTAGCATCTGAAGGACCAAAAATGTCTCTCAGGTGTTTGTTGGAGACCAAAACGTAGTTAAAAGAGTCAATATTGGTCTTAAAGGTCCACTGTGTAGTGTTTTAAGTAATTTATTACCTCAAATCAGCGTCTTCATTCATAAATAAGTCCTCATTGGTGTAAAATGATCTCTGCCAACAATCTCACTTCTCCTCCTGAGGGAGGAATCACGTCTCTGTATTTCCATAGGACGGGCGAGCTCTACGGAGGCTTCCATGTCCTTCCGCTCTATAAAAAACGATGAACTGGTGAGAGGGACAAAAAGCTCTACGTGGTACAGATAAGGCTAAAGGCGTTTTCACTCAGAGCCAGCGTGACTGTGGAACGGAGAAGGAGCTTAGCCAGACGCGCTCGTCAGCTGCAGTTTGAAGTCTGTTTGAAATAACGTACCTCATCACCCGAAACTAAACTTGATGAAGTGCTGTTTGAAGACATGTTGTTGTCACAGCTTCTTGAATCTTGACACATCCCGCCTGCCGTAGTTCCAACAGGCTGCAAAGCACGTTTGAAAACGCGAGGCGCTAGAGAGCAGCATTCATTTGAATGCAAAATAACATTTAACCACTAGATGGGAGAAATAATTCCACAGTGTGTCTTTAAGTTCCCATGAAGTCAAAATGTTTTCTCCACGTAGAGAAAGTCTTGTAGACTTGTAGTCTTTTTCTGCACACCATTAGCAACTTCAAGTTTAAAGAAATAGAAATAAACTTAGCACTTTTTGCATCCTGCTCATGGAAAGTCAGCATCTGTGAGACGCTGTGACGTCATTCTAGTGGCCAAACAATGTGCCACTTGAATGTCTTTGCAGTCCCAACAAAAGCTACACAGCTTCAAAAAACATTTGGTGAGCTGAGAAGTTTCTAATTCAACAAGTGTATTTATTCAATTTAATACTAAATGTTCATCCGTAAAAGATAAGTTACTCGACTGAACGTCTCCCACGCCATCGAAACACAATCACGACTTTAATCTTCTGCTCGAGCCTCACTTTGTTTTCCCTCCCCGACGCCGACAGCGTGTCCGTCAGCGTCGGATCGGCGCTCCATCATCATCATCGCTCCCTCAGACTGATGGGTTATAAAAAGGGAAGCGGCGTCGAGGCCGCGCCAATACAAACACAATTTAACGTGCGGGAAAAAGAGAATGCAAATTCACCTGGGAGGACAGAGAGAGATGTGTGTGTGTGTGTGTGTGTGTGTGTGTGTGTGTTGACTCTCACAGTGAGGGGTGTGTCTGGTGTTGTATTTCCAATCCCTCGTCTGAATAGAGAGTCCGAGAACACACTTGACCGCCATAATGAGGTACTCTCGCTCTAAAGATACTCACTGTGTGTGTGTGTGTGTGTGTGTGTGTGTGTGTGTGTGTGTGTGTGTGTGTGTGTGTGTGAGCAGACAGACTGAACCCAGGGCTTTACGGGCGCCGAGGGAGGGGTGAAAGAGAGAGAGAGAGTGAAGAAAATGGATAAAAGTAAGAAAGACTGAAGAGCGCTGAAAGAGGAACAAGAATCCCTGGAGTTCCTCCCCCTCCTCCCCCCTCCTCTCCCCTTTATTCCTCCTCTCTCGCCTGTACAAACATGTCGCTGCCCTCCTCCCCCGTTCTTCATCCCCAACCTCCCCCCCTCCCCTCCTCCATCTTTTCAACTGCCCTCTTTATCTCCCTTCTTCCTCCTCATCTTTCTCGCCGCTGAAACACAAAACCCTTGTAATCCTCATGATCCAGGCCCGTCCGGAGGGGAAGGGAAGAGACGCGAGCGAGCGAGTCTGAGGGGGAAGAGAAGCGATGAACGGAAAGCGAATGAGGAGGAGAGAAAATGATATGTTTTCTTAAATATTCTCAGCTTTTTGAAGTGTTATCTTACTTCAGAAGACAGATAAGATTTAAAATATTTGTTTAATTCTCTCTTTAAGATTCAAATTCTCATCAATTTTTGGTTCTTAAACAAGAAAAGACGCTAAAATACGTTAAAATCAAACCACAGCTTGTTTCCAGGAGACTATAAAGTGGCAATAAACGCCCCCAAAACCTACAAATGAGCAAACAATCCCTTCTGTTTTCTCTCTTCTTTTCTGATCGGAGCTGAATTAAATCAGTTTTATGATGTGACGACCTGATGAGTTGAGATTCGGTTAGATTTAGGCACAAAAACAACCTTTATGGAGACATCTTTGGTTTGGTTTTTAAAAAAAGTGCTTTGTTTATCAAGGTTGCAGTAAGAAAAACATGCTGAAGTATCAGGAAAAAATCATTTGGCGATACCTCTGGTGACAGCAAATACGGTTTAATACTCGAGGTCGGAGAAGTTTGAGGGCAACAAAACACATTTTTGCTTGTTTTAATAAAGAAATCAGGCAATAATTGACCTTTTCAGACCATTATGTGAGTCTGTAAACTGCAGGGAACAGCTGAAAGAGTTAGTTACCTCACTGAGAAGTTGAGAGAAAATATATGTTTTATTAAATATTCTCAGCTTTTTAAAGTGTTATCTTTCTTCAGAAGAATAAACAAGAGAGACGACTCTCAGCTATTGTTTATTTCGCTCTTTAAGATTCAAATTCTCATCAATTTTTGGTTCTTAAACAGAAAAAGACACTAAAATACGTTAAAATCAAACCACAGCTTGTTTCCAGGAGACTATAAAGTGGCAATAAACGCCCCCAAAACCTACAAATGAGCAAAGCAATCCCTTCTGTTTTCTCTACTTTTCTGCTCGGAGCTGAAGTAAATCAGTTTTTATGATGTGACGACCTGATGAGTTGCGTTTCGGTTAGATTAAGGCACAAAAACAACCCCGTTAGGTTTATGGAGACATCTTTGGTTTGGTTTTAAAAGAAGTGCTTTGTTTATCAAGGTTGCAGGTAATGAAAAACATGCTGAAGTATCAGGAAAAATCATCCTCTGGTGACCTGTGGTGACAGCAATAAGGTTTAATACTCGAGATCGGAGAAGTCTGGGGGCAACAAAACACATTTTTGCTTGTTTTAATAAAGAAATCAGGCAATAATTCACCTTTTCAGACCATTGTGTGAGTCTGTAAACTGCAGTGAACAGCTGAAAGAGTTAGTTACCTCACTGAGAAGTTGAGAGAAAATTATATGTTTTATTAAATATTTTCAGCTTTTTAAAGTGTTATCTTACTTTAGAAGAATAAACAAGAGAGACGACTCTCAGCTATTGTTTATTTCTCTCTTTAAGATTCAAATTCTCATCAATTTTTGGTTCTTAAACAAGAAAAGACGCTAAAATACGTTAAAATCAAACCACAGCTTGTTTCCAGGAGACTATAAAGTGGCAATAAACGCCCCCAAAACCTACAAATGAGCAAAGCAATCCCTTCTGTTTTCTCGTCCTTTCTGCTCGGAGCTGAAGTAAATCAGTTTTTATGATGTGACGAACCTGATGAGTTGCGTTTCGGTTAGATTAAGGCACAAAAACAACCCCGTTAGGTTCATGGAGACATCTTTGGTTCGGTTTTAAGAGAAGTGCTTTGTTTATCAAGGTTGCAGTAATAAAAACATGGTGAAATATCAGGAAAAATCATTTGGCGACACCTCTGGTGACCGGTGGTGACGGCAAATACGGTTTAATCCTCGAGATCGGAGAAGTCTGGGGGCAACAAAACACATTTTTGCTTGTTTTAATAAAGAAATCAGGCAATAATTGACCTTTTCAGACGATTTTGTGAGTCTGTAAACTGCAGGGAACAGCTGAAAGAGTTAGTTACCTCACTGAGAAGTTGAGAGAAAATGATATGTTTTATTAAATATTTTCAGCTTTTTAAAGTGTTATCTTTCTTCAGAAGAATAAACAAGAGAGGCGACTCTCAGCTATTGTTTAATTCTCTCTTTAAGATTCAAATTCTCATCAATTTTTGGTTCTTAAACAAGATAAAGACACTAAAATACGTTAAAATCAAACCACAGCTTGTTTCCAGGAGACTATAAAGTGGCAATAAACGCCCCCAAAACCTACAAATGAGCAAACAATCCCTTCTGTTTTCTCATCCAGTAAATCAGTTTTTATGATGTGACGAACCTGATGGCTGAGTTTCGGTCAGATTTAGGCACAAAAACAACCCCGTTAGGTTTATGGAGACATCTTTGGTTCGGTTTTAAGAGAAGTGCTTTGTTTATCAAGGTTGCAGTCATAAAAACATGGTGAAGTATCAGGAAAAATCATCCTCTGGTGACGGCAAATACAGTTTAATAATCGAGGTCGGAGAAGTCTGGGGGCAACAAAACACATTTTTGCTTGTTTTAATGAAGAAATCAGGCAATAATTCACCTTTTCAGACCATTGTGTGAGTCTGTAAACTGCAGGGAACAGCTGAAAGAGTTAGTTACCTCACTGAGAAGTTGAGAGAAAATGATATGTTTTATTAAATATTTTCAGCTTTTTAAAGTGTTATCTTTCTTCAGAAGAATAAACAAGAGAGACGACTCTCAGCTATTGTTTATTTCTCTCTTTAAGATTCAAATTCTCATCAATTTTTGGTTCTTAAACAAGAAAAGACACTAAAATACGTTAAAATCAAACCACAGCTTGTTTCCAGGAGACTATAAAGTGGCAATAAACGCCCCCAAAACCTACAAATGAGCAAAGCAATCCCTTCTGTTTTCTCTTCTTTTCTGCTGGAGCTAAAGTAAATCAGTTTTTATGATGTGACAACCTGATGGTTGAGTTTCGGTTAGATTTAGGCACAAAAACAACCCCGTTAGGTTTATGGAGACATCTTTGGTTCGGTTTTAAGAGAAGTGCTTTGTTTATCAAGGTTGCAGTAATAAAAACATGCTGAAGTATCAGGAAAAATCATCCTCTGGTGACCGGTGGTGACGGCAATAAGGTTTAATACTCGAGATCGGAGAAGTCTGGGGGCAACAAAACACATTTTTGCTTGTTTTAATAAAGAAATCAGGCAATAATTCACCTTTTCAGACCATTATGTGAGTCTGTAAACTGCAGGGAACAGCTGAAAGAGTTAGTTACCTCACTGAGAAGTTGAGAGAAAATGAAATGTTTTATTAAATATTTTCAGCTTTTTAAAGTGTTATCTTTCTTCAGAAGAATAAACAAGAGAGACGACTCTCAGCTATCGTTTATTTCTCTCTTTAAGATTCAAATTCTCGTCAATTTTTGGTTCTAAAACAATAAAAGACACTAAAATACGTTAAAATCAAACCACAGCTTGTTTCCAGGAGACTATAAAGTGGCAATAAACCCCCCAAAACCTACAAATGAGCAAACAATCCCTTCTGTTTTCTCTTCTTTTCTGCTCGGAGCTGAAGTAAATCAGTTTTTATGATGTGACGACCTGATGAGTTGCGTTTCGGTTAGATTTAGGCACAAAAACAACCCCGTTAGGTTCATGGAGACATCTTTGGTTCGGTTTTAAGAGAAGTGCTTTGCTTATCAAGGTTGCAGTAATAAAAACATGTTGAAGTATCAGGAAAAACTCAAGGAAATCAAAGAAACTAAAAATTGTTGTAATTGTAAAAGATTTCAGTCCTGGTTGATTTGGCAACAGCAAATACGGTTTAATACTCGAGATCGGAGAAGTCTGGGGGCAACAAAACACATTTTTGCTTGTTTTAATAAAGAAATCAGGCAATAATTGACCTTTTCAGACGATTGTGTGAGTCTGTAAACTGCAGGGAACAGCTGAAAGAGTTAGTTACCTCACTGAGAAGTTGCAGAGCTCTTCATCTCCTCCTCCAAAAACATGACTCTTGTTTTGCGGACGCATCTTCGATTAATGATAGCGCTAAGTGTCAGGCTAACGCACATTGCACTTCCTGTGACTATTAATAAAACAGGGTTGCTCCGATATCGACACCAGTATGAGAAAAGCCTCTGATACGGCATAAAATGTCTCAAGTGTACAAAGTCTCTATTCCGATTCAGTGCCACATAATTGTTTTATTAGAAACGGGACCCTGCAGCTTCCCAGCAGCTCCAACAGATTTGTGTCAAGTTAAGTGAAGCTGCAGGAAATGTGCAGTTTGCATTAAAGTCTTGGTGTTTTTCTGACCCATCTTCACATCCAGCCCGTCACCCGACATCGACCCCATCGCTCTTTAATAAAAGGGCTTTGACACTCGAACATAATGAGAGCCGCTTTCGAGTACTCGCCGAGACGACGAAGGTTTTCTGGTCTTCTTGGGCAGAGAGTCTAGAAACCGACTCATTAAAGCTTTTATGCCGAACGTGTAAGTGCAAAGAGCAAGGTGCTCATTTTTTATTTATTTCATTCAACCAGGTTTTGCAGCCAAAGTTCAACTCAGCTGAACTTTTAACAGACCGGAGATAATCTGACCTGCTGGGTTCTAATGGCATCACAGTGGACGGTCTCTCTGTTCGCCGTACAACCAATTTAAGGCTTTTATTGTGACGCAGCTTCAGCTTCCTGTAGCCTGAGTCCCTGAGGTTGACGACGACGAACTACTTTGTGCACAATATTGAGTTTACTTGACGTAAAACTGACGTATGATCTGTGAATGTGGCACGAGACAAAACACAGTAATCTGAATATTATCTCAAGGAAACTGAATCGAACGCAACTGGATTTGGTTTTTGTCTTGAAGACGTTTCACCTCTCATCCGAGAGGCTTCATCAGTTCTGCTCGCTCGACTAGGCTGGGACTAGTCCCAAATCCAGTTGCGTTCGATTCAATTTCCTTGAGATAATATTCGGATTACTGTGTTTTGTCTCGTGCCACATTCACAGATCGTTACGTTAGTTTTCCGTCAAGTAAACTCAATATTGTGCACAAAGTAGTTTGTCGTCGTCAACCTCAGGGACTTAAGGCTACAGGAAGCCGAAGCTGCGTCACAATAAAAGCCTTAAATTGGTTGTACAGCGAACAGAGAGACCGTCCACTGTGATGCCAGATAACTATGACCTGGATGAATGAGAATATTCAGACTTAATCTGAATATTCAAAGATAATTTCAAGGTAAGAATCAGCTTTTTTTAGAGACCAATTTGGCCGTTGATGTTTGTGTTGTTTGAAGATTTAGTCGGCCATATTGTAAACACTTGACGAGAGAGATACAAGGTCGTAAAGTAGGTGAAGAAGTACACAAGTTTAGGCGTCTTCACTGTGTTTTACAATCCAGGCAACTATTTTAAATCTGGGTGAATGTGTAGAAGGTCAAGCTGATGGAAGCAGAGCAGCCAGATGCCAGGTCTAATGGCATCACAGCAGACGGTCTCTCTGTTCGCTGTACAACCAATTTAAGGCTTTTATTGTGACGCAGCTTCAGCTTCCTGTAGCCTGAGTCCCTGAGGTTGACGACGACAAACTACTTTGTGCACAAAATTGAGTTTCCTTGACGTAAAACTGACGTACGATCTGTGAATGTGGCACGTACGACGGAGTATTAGGGCCATACTAAGAGGGAAAAAAAAAAAAAAATAAATAAAAAATTGGGGGGAAATTACGAGAAAAAAGTCGTAATGTTGCGAGAGTAAAGTCGTAATAACACGAGAATAATGTAATAATAATACAAGGGGAAAAAAAGTCGTTTTAATGAGAAGAAAGCTTCGATAGAGTTCAGATCTGACGTGACCAGCTCAACCAAACAGTCGCCTTAGCCTGAGCCCAGCAGCCGCAACTCTTCAAGTGATGCTCAACATTCCTCATTCTAACGCAGCGGGAAGAGTTCTCATTAAAATTACTACTTTATTCTCCTAATATTTTGACTTTAATCTCGTAATATTTTGACTTTATTCTCGTAATATTTTGACTTTATTCTCGTAATATTTTGACTTTATTCTCGTAATATTTTGACTTTATTCTCGTAATATTTTGACTTTATTCTCGTAATATTTTGACTTTTTTCTCGTAATATTTTGACTTTATTCTCGTAATATTATGACTTTAATCTCGTAATATTTTGACTTTAATCTCGTAATATTATGACTTTATTCTCGTAATATTTTGACTTTATTCTCGTAATATTTTGACTTTATTCTCGTAATATTTTGACTTTTTTCTCGTAATATTTTGACTTTAATCTCGTAATATTATGACTTTATTCTCGTAATATTTTGACTTTAATCTCGTAATATTATGACTTTTTTCTCGTAATATTTTGACTTTAATCTCGTAATATTTTGACTTTAATCTCGTAATATTTTGACTTTATTCTCGTAATATTTTGACTTTATTCTCGTAATATTTTGACTTTAATCTCGTAATATTTTGACTTTATTCTCGTAATATTTTGACTTTATTCTCGTAATATTATGACTTTATTCTCGTAATATTATGACTTTATTCTCGTAATATTATGACTTTAATCTCGTAATATTTTGACTTTATTCTCGTAATATTATGACTTTAATCTCGTAATATTTTGACTTTTTTTCTCGTAATATGACTTTTTTCTCGTAATATTTTGACTTTAATCTCGTAATATTATGACTTTTTTCTCGTAATATTATGACTTTATTCTCATAATTTGTCCTCCAAAATATTTTTTTTTTCTCTTAGTCTGGCCCAAATACTCCGTCGTAGGCACGAGACAAAACACAGTAATCTGAATATTCAAAGATGATTTCAAGGTAAGTAACAGTTTTGCTAGAAACCAATTTGGCCATTGATGTTTGTGTTGTTTGAAGATTTAGTCGGCCATGTTGTAAACACTTGACGAGCGAGATACGAGGTCGTAAAGTAGGTGAAGAAGTACACAAGTTTAGGCGTCTTCACCATTTTAAATCTGTGTGAATGTGTAGAAGGTCAAGCTGATGGAAGCAGAGCAGCCAGATTCCATCTTTACTCGGAGTTTCATCAGAATTCAACATAATTGAACTCCTGACATGTTTCAAGATTCAGGAGCCCCTGCAGCCAGAGGGAGGCGAATAAAAAAAAGTTTCTATCACGAGCTGCATCGATCGGTCAAAGCACAGTGAGATTCAAAAGCAGCTCAGGCCTCTTATGCAACCAGTGACACAATGTTCATGTTTAATGGAGGTCCTGCCCAGAGAGATGAAACCGCTGATGAGCTGTGATTCAGACGGAGGAGCTGTGACGAGAACAAAGGCTCCTCTTCCTCTCCGCGAGCTTCGGTTTGCATCAGAGGACGACACGGCAGAGTCGCCGAGGAGACGGCGGCTGGAGTCCACCTACTTTACTCTGCAATTTATTTCAGGGGGGGAAAGTGGACGGGTATTTGGCAGCAGACAAAAACCCATCAGAGCGTAGCTATCAGGTGGCTTCAGGACACACACACACAGTCATCGAGTGGCTGCTGATAATAGGAGTCTGTTAGCGCTGCTTTTCTCATTCCAATCTCGACGTGATTTAAAGGCAGCAAAGCGTCTCAGGCGACTCAAACTATTTACATCACATTTTCTCCCCGACTCTGTGTTCAGCGCGGCGGCGGCGTGTTTCTTACACAGCCGAGCGGCCACCTCCGGGCGCCGGAGCTCTGCTCGCAAACTGTGATTTCAACTCCAGTAGCTCGCACTGAGAATACATCTTCTGCTGCCGGAGAAGAACAAACACCACTTCTGGCACTTTACTTGTTCTAACAGTAATAGACAGTTTCTGAAAGGCTGCGCTCAGAGTTCGGTTTGTTCAATTAAAGACTTTTAAAGCGTCTGCAATGTTTGAAGTTTACGCATCTATGCTGGTATAACGTTGCACAACTAACGTGACTTAAAGGGATATTCCGGTGTAAGTTTAATCCATGGTCTAACACACCGTGACACCGAGTAAGACTCCCCCTCGAGAGGTCAAGTTAGCTGACCGCTAGCTTAGCTAGTTTTAGCAACCTCAGAAAAGACCGCACGATAACAACACACTGCAGCTTATGTCTCCAACTAGAACTCGTCAGGGCTTCCCCACACAGGCAGGCTGCTGGAGGAGAGGGTGAGTTGTGCTGTGTTTTTAATACAAATCCAGCAAAGCTAGCAGATGTTTGATGCTTCGTACTGTGTGCTGGGACTGTACATGTACTGTTGCTGAAGTTTGGTGCTGTTCTCACCATTAATTGTGGCTTTTTGATGGCGGTTTCTAGTTGGAGACATAAGCTGCAGTGTATTGTTGTCGTGCGGTCTTTTCTGAGGTTGCTAAAACTAGCTAAGCTAGCGGTCAGCTAACTTGACCTCTCGAGGGGGAGTCTTACTCGGTGTCACGGTGTGTTAGACCATGGATTAAACTTACACCGGAATATCCCTTTAAGTGATGACAGAATCTGGGAACATTTGATAAACCAAACGTGGCACATCACCTTCACATTTTACGCTTATTAGCTGACTGTCACATCAGGAGGTGGAGGGGACGGTGGCGTTATTACAGCCAACAAGGCTGCCAAATGACAACCAGAGTTCAAGTCACACCACTGGATATTTTTAAGGACACCCGAGGAAGTTTTGAGCTGTTCTTGTGCAGATCAGTCCCAGGAAATTTTCACAGGAAGTTGGACTGTCTGTGATCGCTGTGTCCAAAACAGGTATTTTAACCCTCACCAAGTGGTTATTGTGCCTAAACCTAACCAGAGCAAAAGCACAGGGTTGTGACGAGAAAGAGAGAAACTGAAAATTCAACCTAAACCAACATAAAGTTGCAACATCAAGTTTTAAACACAAAAACACACAAGCAGAAAAGAAACACCGCTGCTGCAAACATAACTGAGCTGGTTTAATAAGGAAATATTGCATCATGTCACAAACAACAACTCCTGTGTTACGGCAACTTTGACATTTTTTTGACTTGCAGTCAGTTTTCTTTTCTCTTACTACGATTACTGAGAGCAGAACGACTCGTAGGCAAATTCACTGCGACGATAATTAAGTTTCTGATTCTGATTACATCATGACAGCATTTCACAGGAGCTGCTGTCAGACACAACAAGCATTTTCTTTAAAAAAAAAACGGCCTCTCTTGGCTGATAAAAGTGAATTTACGACCTAAAACACAATAATTTAAGTGCGTCGAAGAGCTTTTACAGCCCGGAGTTAGTTGTAAAAGATGTTTTAAGACTTTCTCAGGACCTACAAACACCCTGATGAACAAAACACAAAAGGGAAAAGTGGGGAAATAATTGCTTCTTGTTGCACAATGCAGAAAAAAAACAAGCCCTGACTAGAAGGCAGCCGCAGCAGAGGAGCAGCGAAACGGATTAATTCAAAATGATGACAGTGAATGATTCAGGAGATCAAAATGATCCAGGAGATTAAAAATCCAGCCAGTAGCGAATACGGGGGTGAGGAGGGGAGATAGTCGGGAGGGAGAAATCTTCAGAAAGTAGTTTCATTATCTCACTCAATCCTTCCACAAGCTTTTGGAAAATGTTTGAATAGTTGAAAAGAAGGAGTGCACCCCTTGTTCACATGCAGACGCACACACATGTGCACACACACACACACACACACACACACAGAGATGTAGCTCTAAGGGAAGATAATCTTTAGAGAATAATTTTATTCTTCCATTAAATCCTCCCAGATGCTTCCGAAGAATATCTGAATGGGGGGCAGAAAAAACACACCACAGGCTGGCGGCATTCACGCTTTACCCACGAAAAAAACGACACACTCATTTGTCACGGGCCACAGCCTCGTCACACACACACACACACACACACACACACACACACACACACACACACACACTGCAGGAGTTAGGAAGTTGTCTGAAAAGACGATCGCGGCTCTGACAGACAGACGTGTGTGTTTGTAATTATCCCGAAGCTTTTCATGTCACTTCGCTTGATTTGTCTATGCTCTTTCATTATATGGCTCTGTGTGTGTGTGTGTGTGTGTGTGTGTGTGTGTGTGTGTGTGTGTGTGTGTGTGTGCGTCCCACTCTCTCTCGCTCTGTGCTGTGACATCCTAGTTCATTAATTTTGACGGCGCTGTATAAACTTTAAACTCTTCACAACTCCCGTGTGGCTCAAAGCGCCTCCATGCAGATCATCAAACCGAACAGTTACCCCGCGGTGTGTGTGTGTGTGTGTGTGTGTGTGTGTGTGTGTGTGTGTAAAACCATGACCACCACTGCGCAGCCAATATCCAAATGCAAAAGAATCATCAGCTATTCAACCAACTATTTATTTCCTAATTAATCAAGTCAATCAGGAAATCAAAGGCTCCAAAAGCACAGGGGGCCAAGCTATTCTTGGCTCTAGCTAGCTACGTTAGCTAATTAGCCCGGTTAGCTGGTCACCTCGGATCACCCGGAGTCACCACGGGCGACAGGGCCCAGCTAAACTTGATTTGGCAGCCTAACATGAGAGCGAACACAGTCCAACAGAGTCCAGTTTAAAGACAGGGGATGAAGTAAGGAGGCGATTTACAGCAGCTCTGATCAGGGCTGATGGTCTCGTTTGCTGTTACAGGTCATTTATAATCATCTGAGTGTCACGAGACTGATTCATAAACACTTAAAAGTTCCTCGTAGTCACTTTAATGTGATACAGAAACAAAGAAAAGCATATTATTATTTTATTTTTTGATCAGAATTGCTGACGATCAAGCCAAAACTCCTAACTCGCACTCTCTGACTCATCGTACAGACCTCTCAAGTGTCACTTTTTCACCTAAATATCACCTTTTACTGGTCACATCACATTAAAAACACACATAACGTCTCCTGTAGCACTCCTCACATACACAAAGGTCAGCCAATCTCTGAAGTCCAACAGGACTGAACACAGTCCAACTGAATCCAGTTTAAAGACATGGGATAAAGTAAGGAGGCGATTTACAGCAGCTCTGATCAGGGCTGATGGTCTCGTTTGCTGTTACAGGTCATTTATAGTCATCTGAGTGTCACGAGACTGATTCATAAACACTTAAAAGTTCCTCGTAGTCACTTTAATGTGATACAGAAACAAAGAAAAGCGTATTATTATTGTTTTATTTCATCTGATTGTTTTATTTGTTGACGATCAAGCCAAACTCCTAACTCGACACTCTGACTCATCGTACAGACCTCTCAAGTGTCACCTTTTCACCTAAATGTCACCTTTTACCGGTCACATCACATTAAAAAAAACAAATCTCCTGTAACACTCCTCACATACACAAAGGTCAGCCAATCTCTGAAGTCTAACAGGACTGAACACAGTCCAACTGAGTCCAGTTTAAAGACACGGGATAAAGTAAGGAGGCGATTTACAGCAGCTCTGATCAGGGCTGATGGTCTCGTTTGCTGTTACAGGTCATTTATAATCATCTGAGTGTCATGAGACTGATTCATAAACACTTAAAAGTTCCTCGTAGTCACTTTAATGTGATACAGAAACAAAGAAAAGCTTATTATTATTATTTTATTTCATCTGATGATTTTATTTGTTGACGATCAAGCCAAACTCCTAACTCGCACTCTCCGACTCATCGTACAGACCTCTCAAGTGTCACCTTTTCACCTAAATGTCACCTTTTACTGGTCACATCACATTAAAAACACACATCTCCTGTAGCACTCCTCACATACACAAAGGTCAGCCAATCTCTGAAGTCTAACAGGACTGAACACAGTCCAACTGAATCCAGTTTAAAGACAGGGGATAAAGTAAGGAGGCGATTTACAGCAGCTCTGATCAGGGCTGATGGTCTCGTTTGCTGTTACAGGTCATTTATAATCATCTGACTGTCACGAGACTGATTCATAAACACTTAAAAGTTCCTCGTAGTCACTTTAATGTGATACAGAAACAAAGAAAAGCGTATTATTATTATTTTATTTCATCTGATGATTTTATTTTTTGATCAGAATTGTTGACGATCAAGCCAAACTCCAAACTCGCACTCTCTGACTCATCGTACAGACCTCTCAAGTGTCACTTTTTCACCTAAATGTCACCTTTTACCGGTCACATCACATTAAAAAAACAAATCCAGCGAGATGACGAGCGTCTCCTGTAACACTCCTCACATACACAAAGGTCAGCCAATCTCTGAAGTCTAACAGGACTGAACACAGTCCAACTGAATCCAGTTTAAAGACATGGGATAAAGTAAGGAGGCGATTTACAGCAGCTCTGATCAGGGCTGATGGTCTCGTTTGCTGTTACAGGTCATTTATAATCATCTGACTGTCATGAGACTGATTCATAAACACTTAAAAGTTCCTCGTAGTCACTTTAATGTGATACAGAAACAAAGAAAAGCGTATTATTATTAATTTTATTTCATCTGATTATTTTATTATCAGAATTGTTGACGATCAAGCCAAACTCCAAACCTTTACAGACCTCTCAAGTGTCACTTTTTTACCTAAATGTCACCTTTTACTGGTCACATCACATTTAAAAAACAAATCTCCTGTAACACTCCTCACATACACAAAGGTCAGCCAATCTCTGAAGTCCAACAGGATAATTAACAACCTGCCAATCAAACATCAAAGACGACACTCAGGAGAGGAAGTAGTCCGACCGACGTGACCACCAGCGGACCGACTCCACATAATGTGCACAAACCTAACGAACTCCTGGAGGAATAACAACTTGGACTAAAGACAAGACTTTCTTTTCTTTCTTTTAAAAGGAGACACAAACCCTCCCTGTTCGTTAAACCATTAAATTCTATTTTTGGGACACTTAAGCCTCTCGAGATGTTGACGTGATGTAGCGAAGAATGTGATGAGTCACACGTAAAAAAAACACACTAAAATAAATCTGTGGTTTCTGTGACGGAGTCGGAGGAAGGAGAGTCGACACTTATCACTGAGTGCATCGCTGGGAGTCAATAAAGCTGCAACCGAGATCGGGTCCATATGTGGAAGACGTTAAAACCTGAACCTGTTGCTGCACACACACACACACACACACACACACACACACACTCAGTGTCCATTTTAGAAGTAAGGAACGAGGAGAATAATGGAGAAAGAGTCTGTGGAGAGCAGTGAAGTAAGCTGTTTAAGCCATCAGAGGCAGGGAGGATCCCCGCTGTTGTCCATAAAAGCTTAAATGTAGCAGACAGCTTAGAGAGGCTGCTTCAGTACTTCGCCTCCTCCCATCCTGCTCTTCACTTCTTCTCCTCCTCCTCTGCGAGCCTGCCAGCGTTTCAGCGAGTGCATGTATAATAAGAAATGAGCTGCAGGTACTTCCTGATTCAGCGACTTCTGTGGTGAAAAAAAGAAGAAACAGTCGAGTCTCGCTGGGCGACAACAAAGCGCCGCCGTGGACCGAGTGCACGAGTTGAAAGCAAACACATTCAGCGACATCCAAAGAAAAACATCCACGCCTCGGGACGACCAGCGCTTACCAGCACACAGAAAAAAAGAAGTGAGAAGAAACGAATGATGAAGCGATGATTAATAACACGTGACAGACGGATCCCTGCAGGTCAAACATGAGCTGACACCACAGATAATCCAGCTGCTGCGCGAGATGACTTTTATGTTTTCCAGTTTCTCTGCGAGACGAGAAGAGGTTTCTCAGTTTCTGCTCTTTTCTTCTGCTTCATTAACTCGGTGGAAAAACACTCAAAGATGCTTCAGTGTGGAGAGAAACACAAAAAGAGCAGAACTCTTATTGGAGGTTTCGTTTCCAGTACTAGAAAAAAACAAAAAAACAGATGGAAGTCCCAGTTTTTCAGTAATTACCAGCAGATTCTTCTAAATAAAGTGAAGTGACATTAAATGTGTTTTGTTTACTCTTCACTAACAAGTAGCCACGTAGCTAACATGCAGAGGCAGGAAGTAACAAAGTACAAATACTTTGTTACAAAGTAACAAGTACAAATACTTTGTTACAAAGTAACAAGTACAAATACTTTGTTACAAAGTAACAAGTACAAATACTTTGTTACAAAGTAACAGGTACAAATACTTTGTTACAAAGTAACAAGCACAAATACTTTGTTACAAAGTAACAAGTACAAATACTTTGTTACAAAGTAACAAAGGACAAATACTTTGTTACAAAGTAACGAGTACAAATACTTTGTTACAAAGTAACAAGTACAAATACTTTGTTACAAAGTAACAAGTACAAATACTTTGTTACAAAGTAACAAGCACAAATACTTTGTTACAAAGTAACACATACTTATTTTGACTGAAGTGATCAAATAAATGTAGTGACGTGGAGGTTTGAAGTAGCAGGAAATGTAAAATACTCAAGTAAAGATCCTTAAAATTGTACTTCCATTAATGGAATATCTCAAGTTCTTTTACTGCAAATGTTCAGTTCCAAATATCGATTATTGATCTCCTTGATTACTGAGGATCGCTATCGGATATTGGTCGATCCCCACGTGGTCGAAAACAGTCTGGTAGGTATGATTTCTGGTTGAACTCCATTTTTCCCAGGTGAAGAACGAGCTCACCTCACTGGATTTGGTTTAAAAATGTGCTGATGAGATTCAACATTATGATTCTTACTGTGCCAGAGTTAAGAAGCAGAGTTCAACAGAGCAGAGCTGCTGGTTCGAAGGTCACAGAAGACCAGGAGGGAACTGAAACAGGAGGTCTTGACTCCGAGGTGCCCTTGAGCAAGACAGCAAGGTCTGTAAAACCTAAGAGACCATATTATCTGCCCTTCCTTATTCCCTGACTTCCTCAAGTCCTTCATCCCTTCCTTGCTCATTTATTTCTTTCCTTCTTTCCTCATTTTCTTACTTCTTTCCTTCCTTCCTTCTTCATTTCATTCTCTTTCCTCCCTTCCTTCCCTAATCTCTGCCCTTCCTTCCTCCCTTACATCCTCCCTTCCTACTTCATGTCATTTCCTTACTCCCATCTTTCTTCATTTCTTTCAATCTTTCTTTCCTTCCTTCCTCATTTCCTTCCTTCTTTCCTTCCTTAATCTCGGCCCTTCTTTCATCCCTCCCTACTTCATTCCTGCTTTCCTTCCTTCCTCGTTTCTTACTTACTTCTTTCCTTCCTTCCTTCTTCATTTCATTCTCTTTCCTACCTTCCTTCCCTAATCTCTGCCCTTCCTTATTCCCTTACATCCTCCCTTCCTACTTCATTTTCTTACTTCATTTTCTGACGTACTTCCTTATTTCTTTCTTTCTTTCCTTTCTTACTTCTTCCCCTCTTTTCTCATTTCCTTCCTTCCTTCCTTCCTTCCTTCCTCATTTTCTTACTTACCACCTCATTTCTTTCCTCCCTTCCTTGCTTGCTTCTTCTCTTCTTTCCTTCCTTACATCCTCCCTCCCTACTTCATTTCTTCCTTCCTTCCCTTTTTTCTTGCATTTTCTTACCTACTTCCTCATTTCCTTACTCCCATCCTTCTTCATTTCTTTCTTTCTTTCCTTCCTCATTTTCTTCCTTCTTTCCTTCCTTAATCTCTGCCCTTCTTTCATCCCTTCCTACTTCATTCCTGCTTTCCTTCCTTCCTCATTTCTTACATATTTCATTCCTTCCTTCTTTCCTACCTTCCTCATTTTCATACTTCTTCCTTTCCTTTCCCTTCCTGTCCTTTCCTTTCCTTTCCTTTCCTTTCCTTTCCTTTCCTTTCCTTCCCTTCCTGTCCTTCCCAGTCAGCAGTCAGGGTGATGGATCTTATACTTATATATTTTTTGGCTCCAGAACTCCAGAAACCTTTAATGACTCTGAACATGTTCAGATGTGCGACGCTACAAATCCAGAACATGTTTACATATCGTGACAGTAAATCATGAAACCTCCCTGAACCGGGCCGACTGAACACAGTTCAGGTGTCGGAGCAGATTCTCTGAAGGAAACTTTGCAGCGGAGGCCAAGAATCGCTCAGAACGACGACGCAACTGGAACCAGATGTTCCTCCGACGGAGAAGAAGAGTAAAGAAGATCTGATAGCAGCTGCAGCGGAAGACGAATTCCTGCATAAAAACTTCAAAAGCAAATTGATAACATGCATCTGTGGAGGTTCATTTAGCAAATAAACAAAGGAGCCGACCGACTTTCTCTTCTTCTTCTTCTTCTTCTTCGTTGGTGCCGTCCCAGTTCAGCTCGGAGCAGCTGGAAGAAAAGAGTCCAAAGCGTTTCCAGCATGTGAAGAGACAGAAGCCACACTCGGCTGGCGAACACAGAAAAGAAAATAGTAGAAACCACACATGAGCATCCATTCACCCACGCCCTCCCAACACACACACACACACACAACAACACACACACACACACACACTCAACACTGGCAACAGTCCTGCAGCTATTCACTCGCACCACACACACATAAACACACCACAGAACCAGTTGGCAGCTGATAAAAGTCCGATCCAAGTCATCAACTCTGACTTTCTAAAGTCTCTCCAGCTTTCTCACAAACTTTTTCCCTCCTTCACTTCTTCTTCTTCTTCTCTTTTCTTTTTCTCTCCACTTTTTCTTCCTTTGTGCAGTTTTTTGTGCTTTCATCCTTCTTGGCTTCCCTCCATCCATTTTTTTTTTTTTCAAATTTGTTGTTTCCATCCTTTTCACTTTTTGTGTGTGCGCACTGTTCCGCCGCTTTTCATTTATCATTACCCGAGAACCAGGACTCCTTTCTTCCAACCTTCCTTCCTCATTTTCTGACGTACTTCCTTATTTCTTTCTTTCCTTTGTTCCTTTCTTACTTCTTCCCCTCTTTTCTCATTTCCTTCCTTCCTTCCCGTTTCATTTTCTACCTTCATATCGTTCTTTTCTCCCTTCCTTCATCTTTCTCTCCTTCCTTCCTTCCTTGCTTTTTCTTTTCTTTCCTTCCTTCCTTCCTTCCTCACATCCTTCTTCATCTTGTTCCTCCCCATCTTCCTCAATTTCTTTCTTTCTTTCCTTCCTTTCTTCCTTCCTCCCCCATAATTTTTCATTTCCCTCCTTCTTCATTTTCGTCTGTCCTTCCTTCCGTCCTCTTCTTTCTTAATTTCCTTCCTACCTTCCTCTCTTCCTTCCTCACATCTTTCTTCATCTTGTTCCTCCATATATTTCTCAATTTCTTTCTTCCATCCTCCCCCCATCATTTTTCATTTCCCTCCTTCTTCATTTTCGTCCGTCCTTCCTTCCGTCCTCACTTCTTTCTTTCCTTCTTTCCTTCCCTCCTTACCTTCCTCCCTTCCTTTCTTTCCTTCTTTCCTTCCCTCCTTACCTTCCTCCCTTCCTTTCTTTCCTTCTTTCCTTCCCTCCTTACCTTCCTTTCTTTCCTTCCTTCCCTCCCTTCCTTCCTTTCTTCCCTCCCTTCCTTCCTTTCTTTCCTTTCTTCCTCCCTTCCTTCCTTTCTTTCCTTCCTTCCTCCCTTTCTTTCCTTCCTTCCTCCCTTCCTTTCTTTCCTTCCTTTCTTCCTCCCTTCCTTTCTTTCTTTCCTTCCTTCCTCCCTTCCTTCCTTTCTTTCCTTCCTTCCTCCCTATCTTTCCTTTCTTCCCTCCCTTCCTTCCTTTCTTTCCTTCCTTCCTCCCTATCTTTCCTTCCTTTCTTTCCTTCCTTCCTTCCCTCCTTACCTTCCTATCTTTCCTTTCTTCCTTCCTTCCTTCCTTTCCTTCCTTCCTCCCTATCTTTCCTTCCTTTCTTTCCTTCCTTCCCTCCTATCTTTCCTTCCTTTCTTTCCTTCCTTCCTATCTTTCCTTCCTTTCTTTCCTTCCTTCCTATCTTTCCTTCCTTTCTTTCCTTCCTTCCTTCCTTCCTTCCTTCCTTCCTATCTTTCCTTTCTTCCCTCCCTTCCTTACTTTATTTCCTTCCTTCGTTCCTTCCCTCCTTACCTTCTTTCCTTCCTTCCTACCTTCCTTCCTTCCTTCCCTCCTTCCTTCCTTTCCTTCCTTCCTTCCTTCCTTCCTTCCTTCCCTCCTTCCTTTCATCACCTCTTATATAAGTACGGTTGATTTTCTGACGGCCTGCAAACATAATATTTTTCACGGTGATGTATGATGGATAGAAATTCCAGTATTGTGATAAAACTGTCGATATAATGATCGCTTACACTTCACAGAGAACCGCACATTCCTTCAAAGTTCATCACCACACACATTATACAAGTTCTGACAGAGAAAGATATATTCTGCAGCTCGACAGGTTGGCGGAGGTTTACGACCGCGGAGCAGAGATCCTGGTTTATTTATCACGTCTCCCAAGTATTTAACAGCTTCATTAAATAGAAACGACCACACAGACGCTCCGAAACACTGTCTGCTCTTTAGATATTCAACATCGGGACGAGACGCGAGCTGTCAGCAGGTTTGAGTCCAGAAGACGTCGATGCTGACCCTCTCCGAGCCGCATCAGTCAGACTCCAGCGGGTGATTAATGCCGGGCCGAGTTTCCAGCAGACGTGGTGATATCGAGAGGAGCTTCCATCAACTCCTCCGCTCCTCACTTTTCTATTAATCTTCTTCATCACTTCATCACTTACCTCACCATGTCTGCCGCCGCTGGAGTTCAGACGTGACTCCAACACTGTGTGTGTGTGTGTGTGTGTGTGTGTGTTCGATGTGTGTGTGTGTCCGATGTGTGTGTGTGTGTCTGGCTGTCTGACTGTTGTGTTTGGATTCAGTCCCAGAATTGTATCGCTGCATGAAATGTGAGGTGTGTGGGTTTGACTGGCTGCCATTTTTGTCTTTTGTCTACACACACACACACACACACACACACACACACACACACAGATGGCAAACATCTCCCACCGCTGCCAGAACTCACCCTGTGTGTGTGTGTGTCGTTATATATAACAGAAATTATCTCATTAATCCATTGTCTTAATGACACAGTGGAAGGAGGAGAGGAGGAAGACGATGAGAAAGGGCGAGAATCACAACACATCCTGACACGTGAAGGACCGAACGGGTCGACTGCCGGAGACTTAAACATCGGTCGGTCGCAGCATGCTGGCGACGAGCTAACCGGACCTCTGTCGCATGGACACGGTGAGGTTAGGACATGAAAAAAGTGAAAGTCCTGTGCTTGTTTCGGCCTCCTCCCTTCGCAGACTTGTCACTCTTGACTTCCTCCTTTGCTGCTGTAATAATGACTACGGCCACTAGAGGTCACCACCTACGAAGACACCTGGATTAGCATCGTAACGAGCCTCTTTCATGGTATACGGTTGTTAATCTGATGAGGACTGTCTGACTGTATGTACGAGTACGTTTTGGATATTTGGTACCATTTTCGTAACCTGACTCTCGCCAGATGAATTTGGTTCCGCCTCGCTCCACTCATCCATCTGGGATCTCTCCATTGGAGATGTGTTTCAGAAGGCTGGGCCTTATCAAAAATCCTTGCATATGATTGGATAAACCACTTGTCTGTCATCTTTACTGACGTGCTACTTCAACCACTCACATCGAAACCAACCTGTGACGTCGATGAGAGCGACGTTCTTTAACGAAGAAATATTGGGTAGACACGGATGAAACAGCAGCATCAATGTTGACGCTTGCTTCCTCGATGCGAGTCGCCATTGTTGTCTGAATCAAAACAGTCGCTTCTCCGCTACGTCACATCTATGAAACTCCCGCCCGGCGGTCCTGATTGGCTCGACCTGAAAATCTGGTGCCGAAATCCCTCCCAACGGGAGCGATCCTAGATGGATGTGAGGGGAGCTAGACGGAACGAAATGCATCTGGTGAGAGTCAGGTTACAGTTTTCGATAGTATGGGATAAAACTGGCCTAACATGCAGAACGCAGAAACTCAGAAAATATTAAATATCACACAATATCTCTCTTTACATGATATTTTACAACTTATCTGTGGACGTCAGCTGCTGTTCTTCGGGTCGATGTTTGATCAAAGTAGACCTTTATTAACCAATAGTAAGATTTCAAGTCCTTATTCTGTCTGAGTCCAGAATCTCTGCAGCTCTGCTAGTTTATATTTAGATTTTTTTTGGAGGTTTCGTTCTGGGATTAGATTTCAGATTTCTAGTCAAGAGTTGTAATTACAGTCGAGGTTGGTGGATGGATGTAGAGAAAAGGAACGTATCTGAGTTATACGACTGTGGTTTGCTCTGTTTGTTCAGGAGAGACGACGAGCCATCGCTGCTGCTGCTGGAAATCAAAAGTCAATTTTTCATTTCGTCTATCCTTCCTTCCATCCTCACTTCTTTCTTTATTTCCTTCCTTCCCTCCTTACTTACTTTCTCTCCTTTCTTCATTGCTTCTTCTCTTCCTTCTTTCCTTTCTTCCTTCCTCACATCCTTCTTCATCTTGTTCCTCCCCCTCTTCCTCAATTTCTTTCTTTCTTTGCCTCCTTCCCTTCCTTCTTTTCTTTCCTTCCTTCCCTCCTTACTTACTTTCCTTTCTTCATTGCTTCTTCTCTTTTTCTTTCCTTCCTTCGTAACTTCTTTCCTTCCTACCTTCCTCAATTTCTTTCTTTCCTTACTTTCTTCCTTCCTCACATCCTTCTTCATCTTGTTCCTCCCCATCTTCCTCAATTTCTTTCTTTCTTTCTTTCCTTCCTTACTTCCTTCCTCCCCCATAATTTTTCATTTCCCTCCTTCTTCATTTTCGTCCGTCCTTCCTTCCGTCCTCACTTCTTTCATTTCCTTCCTCCCTTCCCTCCTTCTATCTGAGTTATACGACTGCGGTTGGACTCTGTTTGTTCAGGAGAGACGACGTTCCATCGCTGCTGCTGCTGGAAATCAAAAGCCAACCGGAGAATAAAGAATAAAAACTGAGATGAACGGGATTTATCAGTTCACCTCAAATATGAGAGGAATGAATGATTTCACCCTGAGAAACTGATATCTTAGCACTCACACACACACACACACACACACACACACACACATACATATACAAAGCTCGTATTTGCTTTCATAAGATGTGAGGGAGTGACAAGGAACAAGCTCCCATGGACGGCTGAGAAAATGGAGCAGTTTATGGGAACAAGAGCGATTTAAAAAAAACGGGATTGGACGACACAACAGAGGAGGGACGGAGATATTGAGAACATGGAGGCGAGAGGGCGAAACAGTGATGGATGGAGGACAGACGGGGAAGTGTAGGACACACACACACACACACACACACACACACACACTGTAGTGACACGCTCTAATGTGAGTTGGCAGACTGCGAGCCGACATAAAAACCAGTCACTCAGATCAGACGGCCACTTAAATCAACTGGAAGGACTCACTCCGGTCCAGCGTGAGCTCCTGAAGGGTCGCAGCAACATACCTCACTAATTGACATGTTTAGACGTTAATATAAACTATTTTCTCCCCCCAGAAAAGCTGCAGAGATTCTCAGCAGGGCGCCGCTGAGACACAAACACACAACAACGTTCACTCGTTCGAGGTTATGAAGCCTTAAATGGGCAAAATCAGCCTGCAGCAGGCCGGCGGGCAGAAACAGAGCGAGGTGTGATAGCCAGCCATTACTGCAGCAGGTGATCTGTGTGTGTGTGTGTGTGTGTGTGTGTGTGGGTGTGTGTGTGGGTGTGTGTGTGTGGGGTAAATGAAACACAGATGAAGGGCCACAAACTGAAGCTTAATGTCTCTGCACATCAAGACAACGTAGTAATGTAAAGAAAGAACATTAGTGCTGCAGAAAAAACACCCCGAATGACTTCTTCTTCTCCTTCTTCTTCTTCTTCTTCTAGAAATGAGACGCTGAACTTTTAAACATCTTGATACAAAAGATCAGAAAAGAAGCGACTCCCGAGACTGAATGTTACAATTTATCTGACACGTGTCGGTTCACTGAAGCCGACAGAAGTTCAGCAACAATGTGACCAACTCTCGCTGATAACGCAACAGTGTTACAACATCTCTTAAAGACACACTGTGGAATTATTTTTCCCATCTGGTGGTTAAATGTTATTCTGCATTCAAACGAATACTGCTCTCTAGCGCCTCGCGTTTCCAAACGTGCGTTGCAGCCTGTTGGAACTACGGCAGGCGGGATGTGTCAAGATTCAAGAAGCTGTGACAACAACATGTCTTCAAACAGCACTTCATCAAGTTTAGTTTCGGGTGATGAGGTACGTTATTTCAAACAGACTTCAAACTGCAGCTGACGAGCGCGTCTGGCTAAGCTCCTTCTCCGTTCCACAGTCACGCTGGCTCTGAGTGAAAACGCCTTTAGCCTTATCTGTACCACGTAGAGCTTTTTGTCCCTCTCACCAGTTCATCGTTTTTTATAGAGCGGAAGGACATGGAAGCCTCCGTATGAAAAACTTCCCATAAGGAATGAATGGGACGGGGTCAAAAAAGTCGCAAAATCATTGACGTTTTTCAAACATCTCCTGCTCTGGCAGACTTTGACCTAGAGACACCATTTAAACTTTAAAATGTAGGCACAAGTCTGATCTATTTGAGTTGTATTTGAACCTTCTTTCTACGATGTTTAGTTTTTGAACGGTGACCCTTAATTGATCGTGAGTGATTTCGAAAAAATTCAGGATTTTCAATGTGTGTGTATTGCGGAATGTTCGCGCAGCACCAACTGGCAGAGTGGGGGAGCCTGAAAAAACTCTCCGAAAATGTTTCTTTAGATGACGATCCCAGCCACAGATTTCACACTACAATAGTGATATTTTCCAAGAACGTAGCCACACTTGTCTTCTGTCTGGCAACGTGTCCACTTTATCGGGAGGATGTACGGTTTTTGAATTATCTGCGTCTAACTGACACAAACTCCAGCAACTGCCCCATAAGCCCCAATGTTAAACGGGAAGAGGATTTTGGGAGAAAAGCAGAAACTGCCCTGCTTCTCTTCACGCCCAACTTCCTGCTTCACGTCACAATGTGTGATTCTTCCCTCAGGAGGAGAAGTGAGATTGTTGGCAGAGATCATTTTACACCAATGAGGACTTATTTATGAATGAAGACGCTGATTTGAGGTAATAAATTACTTAAAACACGACACAGTGGACCTTTAAACCCGACTTATTCCTGATGGGTCAGACCTTCAAACAGAGATCTTTATTATGAATTCAAGTTTCTACAGACGGGAGAATATGTCGGGTTCAAGTTTGGAGAAATGTTTTAAAGCGTCCAGATTGTTTTCTATTGGAAGGAAAGGTGCAGCCAGCATTTGTATGTGATTAATAGTAAGCTGGAAATCAAATTAACACATCTGGAACATGACTGGCTGTGGGGGAACGTCTTATAAAAAACAGGCTGCTTTCTACGATCTGCTGACAGAGTACCTCGGTCTGATCGTGTGTCGGCCCTGTTAGCTACAGCTGATGACGTGCTGCAGCAGTGATGAACTGTGGCTCTGTGCACCGAAGACACATCAAAGCTGAGTGTGGTCACGACCAACTGGACCAAAACCGGACCACACCCAGCTGTGACGGAGGGTGTGGTCACCGCTTCAGGAGGACAATGAAGCTCACTCTTTATCTGGAGACAAAAGGAATGAAAGTCTCCGCTCAGATACGTAAAGAAAAGATACGGATGTGCCCAAATGAATAAAACAAAGGGTTTCTTTGAGAGCTCGCTCACAAACTGTGAAACAAACAAGAGCTCCCAGCTCTCAAATCCCTCCGACAGGAGAGCAAACACACCTCACCTGGCTGATCAAACACCACACGGCCCGTCTGCACCTGGATCTCAAACCGGACCAACACGGAGGCTCGTTCAGAAACTTCCTCTTATACTTCTAAAGCAGCTCAGCGAAATGTGATTCAGACTTTTTAGGTGAGAAATCCACCAAATCTGTCTTCAGAAGGCTGCAACTAACAATTATTTTTAGGGATGCACGATACATAATGGAACATTTAGATAATCGGTTACGGCAGATAATGAAATTAAAGCTGATAAATAGAACTGATAATAAAAAACAAACCGCTTTAGCTGACATTTACACACAGTATGTGGCGGTATGCACCTTTAAAATTGGTATGCCAGCTGCCAATAAACCCAGAGAAGAAGAACGACGACAGCGCTGCTGATGCGTTCATGACGTAGAGCTACGCAACGTAGACAACAGCCACACCTGTCGTCACTTCAGAGGTTTGTTTTTCAAGTTCCGGAGAAGAAAACACAACTGTGAACTGTTCGGCGAAGACGGAAAAAGTCTGAATAGAGCCGTGAATAATAAATCACCCATCTTCCTCCACTTCTTACCCTCAGAGCTGCAGAAACTACAGGTGATTTACTTATTTTTAAAACACAAAAATGTGAAATTCGTATCAGTTATTTTTAAAAATGGTGAAAAAATGTTGATTAATGTTTCTCAAAGACCGAGATGACGTCCTCAACTGACTTGTTTTGTACATGATAGAAACCAGAAAATAATCACATTTAAGAAGCCGTTCTAATTATTCTATTATGAAAATAGTTGAATTCATCGTTAAAAGGCTGCAGCAGCTGTTCTCAGGTCCTGTGGGGTCAGATCTGAAGTACTGCTGCTCGATACCACCCAGAATGAAGGCGGGTGATAATACGCGGATGCAGGATCAGATCGGGTCGGGACATGTCGCTGAGGTTCTGCTGGGTCGGCCCTGAAGACGTCTAATGTGTGTTTGTGTATAAACAAAGGTCTTATTGTAATCCTGATCCACTCGAGGCTGACAGAACCTGAAGCTTAACTTCCTTAATCCCCATCCTTCACTCCCGGTGTGTGTTTTCTGTGTGTGTGTGCTCCTGTATCATCTCTGAAGGAACTAATGGACATTTTTAACGTTTGTTCGAGAGCTCAGACTCGGTTTCGGTGTCGAGTGTTAACAGTGAGTCAACGGGATAATTGCTCATCTTCTTCTTTGTCTTGAAAAGTGTTTTCTCTGCTCGCGTTCACGTCTTTATTAGAAGATCATAATGTTGGTTCTGTTTGTGACGGCCGCCTCTTCAGGGAGTTCAAATAGAAGAAAAGAAGAAAAGCAATATAATAAGAGAAAGAGAGGTGTGTGTGTGTGTGTGTGTGTGTGTGTGTGTCAGTAATTGGCTGATATGTGAGAGCAGTGTTTGTTCGAGGGGCACCGGAGTCTCAGCAAAGAATTCATTTCTTAAAAAACGGCCCGAAGCCTCCAATTAACCCCGTCACCTCCCTCCTCCCCCCTCTGCCTCCCGCCCGGACACACACAAGAGGCCGAGACCGCCAAAATAAAAGAGCCAATGGCGTTCATGGGAACACACAACGCTTTCTGATGACGGCGGAGGAGGGAGGCCGGCGTGACGAGAGCGAAAGAGAAACAGAAAGAAGGATAATCCGACCTCACCTGCTCAGAGTTCAGGCCTGTTGATCCCCGGTGACGTCGACCACTTCACTCCCCTGAAGGAAACACAAAAAAAGACTCACGTTAATCAACTCAGTAGAGCGCATACCTCCGCCAAGGCCCAAGAGTGCCCATTTCAATCAGATATTTTCATGATTATTCTCTGAGAAGTCAACGAAAGCGTTGATCGATCCCCATCTGAGTGGAGGTAAAAATAACCTGGGTTAAATCTGACACCACTCGTCACCTGATATCTCAAAACACATCTCGAATTTGCTGAAGCTCAGTGGAATCAGTGACCAGCCTGAGGGTGACGCTCACATTACAGGTGAGAGCCAGGTGACATATTTGTCACCAACTGAGTTTCAGTGGAAGTTTCAGGTTCTCACTGTTTTCTTCTCCTGAGACGCAACAATCCAGACGTCATCAAATAAAACCGTTTATTTAACCTCAAACTGCTGCGTCGCCGCGTAAAATCTGTTTTTATCACCTCGAGACCGTCTGCTGCTGTCATCTACCAGTTTTCCCACAGTCCTGAAAGCTTCACAAGATGCTAATATTAGAGGAGCGATTGTGGTTTAATCGTCACCCGAAATGTAATAAAGTCGAGCTGAGCTGTTGGGACATTTTGTGGGCGGGTGGTGGTGACGACAGGGTGGAGTCTGTACGAGCCTGGCAGTGAAAACATGATGATTGATGACATGAAATGTTGACTGCTCTGGGTTTCACAAGCACTTTAAAGGGACATCTAAGTTATAATAAAGAGTTTAAACAATGGTAATAAATCAACAGTATCTTATTTGCAACTAGGATTATTAGCCGTTTTTATTCTGGGCAGTAAGCCACCAATCTGCCGTCCTTTTGGTGGCTCGCTCCGTGGATTTAGACAGAAGGCGGCAAATTGGTGGTCTGTTTTGGTCCACCAGTTTTGCCCCTCGGAGGGTAACGTTACACTTATTTGCGCCTCCATTGCTGTAAATCCGAGGCGGCAATGTGGTGGCAGATGCTGAGATGGGCGGAGGTGTGGATGACGTGCACTGCTGCGCACCCACAGCCGGGAGTTTTAAAACCAGGAAACAGCTGATCACAGCAGTCAGTTCGTCACTTCATCCACCAAGATGAGCAGCTGGAAAGCCGCTGAGATCCGGGAGATGCTCAGCGTCTCCTCGCTCTCTGTAGCTGTCTGGGTTGTCCGCTTGTTGTTGTAGCGGCGAGCTAATAGCGGTCGCTACTTTCAAATTAAAAGCCCCCCGCTAAGAACCCAGTTCTAAACTCCGATGGGGTGCAATGTAAAGCTCTTATTTTGAAGAAAAACTGCGAAAAATCGTCCCATAAGGAATGAATGGGACGGGGTCAAAAAAGTCGCAAAATCATCGATGTTTTTCAAACATCTCCTGCTCTGGCAGACTTTGACCTAGAGACACCATTCAAACTTTAAAATGTAGGCACAAGTCTTATCTATTTGAGTTGTATTTGAACTTTCTTTCTACGATGTTTAGTTTTTGAACGGTGACCCTTAATTGATCGTGAGTGATTTCGAAAAAATTCAGAAAAATTCAGGATTTTCAATGAGTGTGTATTGCGGAATGTTCGCGCAGCACCAACTGGCAGAGTGGGGGAGCCTGAAAAAAACTCTCCGAAAATGTTTCTTTAGATGACGATCCTAGCCACAGATTTCACACTACAATAGTGATATTTTCCAAGAACGTAGCCACACTTGTCTTCTGTCTGGCAAGGTGTCCACTTTATCGGGAGGATGTGCGGTTTTTGAATTATCTGCGTCTAACCGACACAAACTCCAGCAACTGCCCCATAAGCCCCAATGTTAAACGGGAAGAGGATTTTGGGAGAAAAGCAGAAACTGAAAAATCTTCAAACTAATATAGTTCATTAAAAAATAATCTATTTATTTTGTTTCGGTATCGGGAAGAAAACACGAGCTGAGCTGATACTATGAAAACTGGAACACAGTTACACTTAAATTGAATCCGCCTGCTGCAGCACCTGCTGGATCAAAAATGACGGCTGTGTTAATTAAACCTAATTAATTCACAGAAACTGCCAGAAATCTTGTTTTATCTATCAGACAGTAAAAGCATATTAATGGCTGGAATAATAACAAAAAGCTGGAGCGCTGCCGGAGCTTTAATAGAAGCCTTCATCGGGGCGTGAATTAAAAACTAAAGACATTTTAATTTGTGATAATACGAGAAGAGAGCCGCAGTTTTTCCTCGCGTAACGATAGCATTAACGCTCACAGGCTCGCCGGCCCTTTTTAAAATAAAAGGGACTTTTTAACTTCGGAGATAAAGGAAAAAAATCAATTTGGGGGAGTAATCTTCATAATGAGACAACCAAACAGACAGAAAGAGAGGAGAGACCGTCTCCGGGAGGGTGTGATGAACAAAGAGCTGCTGAATGAGCCTCCAGAAATACAGTTCAGGTATCTTCATTTTCATTTCACACTGTTAAACTCCGCTCCGGCAGCCTTTTCACGACCCGCTGAAACAAATAGCACAGCAGCTAGTGAGGCGAGACTGTGTGTGTGTGTGTGTGTGTGTGTGTGTGTGTGTGTGTGTGTGTGTGTGTGTGTGTGTGTGTGTGCGGTGAAGTTAGTTTGGCAACACTTCTAACAATGTGTTGAGGCCCTCGGTGCTCTCCAACAGAAAGGCCCAGTCTGTCTCCACTCTATCTCAAAGAACCATATGCTTCTGGATAGAGCAGCGCCGACTCCTGTGTGTGTGTGTGTGTGTGTGTGTGTGTGTGTGTGTGTGTGTGTGTGTGTGTGTGTGTGTGTGTGTGTGTGTGTGTCCATATGTCGCAGCATCTCACATCCAACATCTAAAAACATCCAGATGGCGGAGCATCAGTCGACACAATGTTTCCTTCCATCACCAGGAAGTAGCCGGAAAACCCCGTAAAAAGACAATAAATATTCATCGTCCGGGGCGACAAACACAACGCACTTATTTTTATTATGATGACAGAATAAAAAAGGGGAAAGTATTTTTTGATTTGAAACTCCACACGGACTGAAGAAACACTGTTGTCTAAATAACCCAAAGGAAATAAATCTGAGGAAGCGACGGAAGAATTTAAGAATCCACTCGTCCTCGTTTGCGTCTGAAGTTTCCATCGGCCGGATTTATGATGGTGAAACCGCATCGGTCCAAGAGGAGCCGATCAAAGCGGCTCTTTGTGCTTCATCCACCTCTTATTTCTCAGGTTCAAAGCGCCTTTGAGACGAGACAAAGGAGGATTTAAACTTTAATTCAATATTATAACCGGGGAAGAAACCGCAGCCACTCGCAATCTAATAATGAGAATCGTTTCATCCGTTTAGCTTCATTGTTCGCTCACGACTTTGTTGTAAATAGAGACATTCCTTCTCCTGTGAGAGGAGGATTTTATAGTTCTTCTCATAACTGGAAGATGCCAGAAAAGATGAAAAACAGCTGTAAGCTAACGTTAAGCCCGGTTCAGACCAAACATACGTGACAAGGTGAGATCATTTTCAAACGTGACAGGATAAATGTGGCTTGTTACAACCAACGAGGCTGCTAAACGGCCGACCACAGTTTGAGTCACCCCGTATTTTTAGGGACACTTGCAGCCGTTTTAGTGGCGACAAAACCGCCGATTTTTCGTGGAGAGTTGGAACATCTCCGTCTGTGATCGTGCCAACAAAACTGGTTGTTTGTAACGAGACCTCAGGACATTTCCACACGTGTTTTTGGCGATTAAATACAGGACATTTTTCACGAGAAGTCAGGACGTCTCCACCTCTTCTACCGTTTTTCCACCGACAGTACCAGCTCGCCTCGGCTCAGCGTGGCTCTACTTGGTTTGGTTTCAGACGCGTTTCGTTTCCATCTAGAATTAGTATCTCTTCAACGTGGGCGGGTCGTCTTCAACGTGGGCGGGTCGTCTTCAACGTGGGCGGGTCGTCTTCAACGTGGGCGGGTCGTCATCAACGTGGGCGGGTCATCATCGACGTGGGCGGGTCGTCTTCAACGTGGGCGGGTCATCATCAACGTGGGCGGGATGTCATCGACGTGGGCGGGTCGTCATCAGACGTGGGCGGGTCGTCATCAGTGACGTACTTATCCACGCGACACATAAACAGGGCTAGCTGTGGGCGACGCAAAACACGTCCACCTTTTCATTTCCTGTCGCACCATCGAGCTCGTTCTGGATGCGTCTTCAGCGACAACACTCAGGAGCGTCTCCACCTCTGCCACGGTCCACGCCGTGTTCCTGCGCGTTGTTCCTTCCATGTAATCGCTATGTTGACTGAACGCAGATGCTAGTTTGTAAAGGTAGCGGGTGTCAGGCTCGGACGTCGCGCTCGTCACGAGTCGTCAAGTGGCGTCGCTCTCTGTCCAATCAGTGGCCGGCTGCCAGCTTACGTCACACAGAAGTATCAGCTCAGCTCGGTTGGAACTTATACGGAGGTGATACTAAAAAAGCTCCACTTTAGCAGGTACCAGGTACCAGATTTCAGTAATGGGAACGCAAAAAAGGCGAGCTGAGTCGAGGCGAGGCGAGCTGGTACTGTCGGTGGAAAAACGGCAATAGATACCGTACTTAACATTTATTTTGGCAGCTGGGTTGCTAACGTTCGGTCGCTATGACTCCTTTTTCACACGCAATTTTAGAAAAGCTGCCCAATCTTGACCTGTCTTGCAAAAAATGAGCATTAAGCTTCAACCTCATTGCTCATAAACTCGACAAAACTTCTCTTCATCTTGGTAGCCAGCTCGGCTAACTGACGGCTAACATCGCTAGTGAGGTGATCATCAAAACAGGAAGTAAACAGACTTTATGCTCCGTTGTGCAAATAGAAGATATGAAACACAAATATTCCTCGTAATCAGAGAATCTTGTGCACATCATTGACATAACGAGGTAATTATGTCAATTAACGGTGGAGTCAGGTGATGCTGTTCTCTCTCTAACACACAGCTGCTCTCTGCAGCAGACAGAAGCCAGATTGACGTCGACAGACTGACACTAATTTTTCAGGGTCGTTTCGATCCGAGGACGGATCAGACGCTCCCAGACCTCCAAACACACCTGAAACAATTTCCACGAGTTTTATTACATTTTCAGGAGGTTATTGTTCTCTCTGCTCGGCTCGGCTCGGCGCTGACCTCATTCATTTTCACTCCCTTCAATATGAATCAACAAGCGCTCTGAATCAGTAAACGGCTCGAGAAGAAAAAGGCAGAAGGCCGAGGCTGAATATTAAATCAGTCAGAGAATAAACTTTATGAAGAACTCACTGTGATGACAACGTGAATTAAATTTGGGATCGTCTTGACTTTCCTTCCATTTTTTTTTGGCTGAGCTGGTCTATAAAAGTGAGGCAGACGGAGGACAGACTCACTCAGCGGGGCCAGATTGAAGGCAGCGACGCCCTCTGCTCGCTGTCTGACCTCTACGCCGGGAAACGCAAAGGACAAAAGCTCCTCCACACACACTGTCTGTCCATCACACACACACACACACACACACACACACACACCATGAGTCATGTGTCATGTGCCAACAGCGACGGTCGAACAACAGCAGCCAGGCCTGAAGACAAAGAGCCCAAACACACTTCCACACACACCGAGCTCACGCTGCATGCTTCATTTAGTGCATTTAAATATCAACACACACACACACACACACACACACACACACACACACACACACACACACCGAGACCAAGACAAAAGAGGAGGATGAGTTTCGTCCTCTGAAGTTCTGGATATAATCGCTCTCTTCTCGTCAGCTCAGCAGTCTCGTATTGTTTTAAAGAATCGGGAGTTTTTCGGGGGATTAATCTCTCGGCTGGCTCCGCGGGGAGCTCAGAGCCGGAAACCAGATGGCAGTCGAGTTGTCAGATTGTGAATCTGAGAGACTGGAAGAAGTTCAGTTCTTTCTCCTCCTGGACTCAGGTTAATCCTGAAGATGTGACTCAGCTCTGACGTGCAGACTGTGAGTCAGTTTGCTCGCAGCGTCGCCTCGTCGGGATCAGCTGCTGCTGTTTTGTTGTTTTCTTAATAATTAACCAGTTTATTGGACAACGAGCAGGAGAGAAACTGTTTGGCAGCTTCTCCTGTGACCGATCGGGTTCATCTGGCAGATGATATCGATCACAGGCGTCTGGACTTTATGGAAATCATGAGATCAGAAACTAAAGATTATAAAACAGTCGTATGAAGGGTGAGACAGTCAGAGCCAGCAGGACGGTCCCTCCAGAGACCGTCGAACATCCTGTTTATGCTCTCGGTCATAAACAGGACGTTAGCCCTCGTGTGGTTAGCGCCTCGTAGGGCTAGCATGAAGCTACGAGCTAAAGACTGGAGCTGCTCTGAGGATCGGCACAAAAGTTTCATCTCCTCCTTTCCGAGGACGTCAGGATCTGGTGAATTAACGTAACGTTTGATCCACGGCGACTGGAAAACTACCGAGTCGTGAGTGAATCTGACGACAGAAGAACCCAGTTCTAAACTCCGATGGGGTGCAATGTAAAGCTCTTATTTTGAAGAAAAACTGTGAAAAATGTCCCATAAGGAATGAATGGGACGGGGTCAAAAAAGTCGCAACATCATCAACGTTTTTCAAACATCTCCTGCTCTGGCAGACTTTGACCTAGAGACACCATTCAAACTTTAAAATGTAGGCACAAGTCTTATCTATTTGAGTTGTATTTGAACTTTCTTTCTACGATGTTTAGTTTTTGAACGGTGACCCTTAATTGATCGTGAGTGATTTCGAAAAAATTCAGAAAAATTCAGGATTTTCAATGTGTGTGTATTGCGGAATGTTCGCGCAGCACCAACTGGCAGAGTGGGGGAGCCTGAAAAAAACTCTCCGAAAATGTTTCTTTAGATGACGATCCTAGCCACAGATTTCACACTACAATAGTGATATTTTCCAAGAACGTAGCCACACTTGTCTTCTGTCTGGCAACGTGTCCACTTTATCGGGAGGATGTACGGTTTTTGAATTATCTGCGTCTAACCGACACAAACTCCAGCAACTGACGACAGACTCAGTCTGAGGTGAAGTTCAGCGTGAGGTCACGACGTGGAGTCGAGCGTGAAATCACGGTTTCAAACAGCTGAAGTGATTTCTCACAGAATCGCAGAGGATTTCACGGGATTACAGATAAATCAGCGTCCACACACACACACACACACACACACACATACCTACGTAGACACACATGCTTCCTCTCACAACAACCTGCGCTGACGAATCCATCCGTCAGTCTCGTGTCTGCGGCCGAATCCTTCGGTTACACAGGTGTGGAGATCGTGACGACTTTATGTTCAGGTCAGCAGACCTCAGGTCAGCAGACAGGCTGTTTTAACCAATCAGACACTTTGATGTTACAGTCGGAGAAGCACAGGTGGAAATAATACAGTTAATAATGGCTGAACTACACGAGCCGCTTCAGTCTGAGGGGACGGTTCGTGTTTCATCGAGTGACTGAAGCATTTCGGTTTCACATCCAGGTTCAACCAAGAGCGCTGTGTCTTTTCCCAAAAACCCAGCAAGTGTTGTAAGAACACCACAGATAAGTTATTATTATTTGGTCTCCACGATCACAGATGGAAATGGTCCAACTTCCCTGAAGAACAGACGGTTTTAGTCGCCAAAAACTGGTGAAAATAGTGAAAAATTAGTCCTTTTTGACGTCTTCAGATGTTTTATTTTCTCGGACTAACGGTCAAAAACACAAAGATATTCAGTTTACAGTGATTAGAAACAGACAAAGGCAGCAAATCCTCACATCGGAGAAGCGATTATCAAAATAATTTATGCATTTTCTCTTCATTTTCTCTAAATTTATAACAATTTGTAACAATTTTCATGTATTAATCACTTTTTTATTGGGCATGTGAGCGATGACTGTCTATACGAGCCTGTGGATGATTTGTCGAAGCTGTTTAACGCTGCTGGACTGGATTTCTTTGTCAACGACTCAAATTTTGTCCAAAGGATTTGACTTAATGCACGTTACGAGTCCACTAACATAAACTAGCGACCGACTTTCAGCACAACATAAAGAAATCCAAAGATGTTTTTATTTTCTCTGACTGACAGCGCAAAATACGAAGATATTCAGTTCACGGTGATTAAAAACAGACAGAAGCTGCAGACGGCTTCAAAAAATAACTTGAATGATCAAATCTGCATCAAAATAATTGACAGTTCAGTTTCAGTTGACTGACTGATACTTTAATGGAGTAATTACGGCTCTATGCTGAATTATTCTGCACGCAAAGTCCCTAAAAATGACGATACTGCAATCATGGTTTAATGTAAGAAATGATCACGGTTACGAAAAAGAAAAAGAAAATAGAGGTTTTGTTTTTCGCCCTACCACCCGACTCTTCTGATGAATACGAGCGAGTTTAACAAACCAAAAGGAGAAGATGGTGACGGGTGAATTATGAGCGACAGAGGTGAAAGAGATAAATGAGCAACTCTGTCAACACAGATGAAGGAAGTTAAATCCACGTACGAAAGGCTCAGAAACTACGTAAGTCCTTTTTAAACAAAAAAAAGCGTAAATGAGTGCAGACGTGTGCATCCGTGCCGAGTGAGGAGGCTTATTTGTGGAGGATTTTAAGCAATTAGGACAGGAAGCAGAGGAGCTGCTGCTCTGGCTTCCCTCTGGAGTTAAACTATGCACACACACACACACACACACACACACACACACACACAGGAGCGAATTCCCACACTGACCGACAACACGGTCTCAGCTGTGAAACATCACGCACACACACACACACACACACGTACACAAACACACACAACACACACACTCCCTCAACTTCCTCTTGACCCACTTCCCAAACACAACACACCACCTCTCTGTGTTCATCCCTCCATCTCTCTCTCTCCTCCATCGGCTGGAGGCGAAGCAGACCAGACCACTTCTGCTTTGTGTCACCAGATCAGAGGACACACACACACACACACACACACACACACACACACACACACGGTTAATCAGTTTGTTTATGAGGCCAGAGGCATGCAGGGTAAAGAAATCCTTCCTCCCCGGGTTCAGGAGGGTAACGACTCCGCTGTGAGGCTGATAAATTGGGGGGTTTATTAAAAGAGCTGCTGTACACAGACGTTTGCGTTAAAAGATGCTAATCACACGTCTTTTTTTAATCAGCTTCCTTTTATAAACTAACGAGCTGCGAGTGGACGCGAGGACGTCAATTCCACTGAAGGAAGAGTCCTTCTCATTAAAATCTCTCTGAAGCGTCTCCTCTGATTGTCAAGAAGAGAAGAGCTGATTAAAATGCTGTTTGCTTTTACACGACAGCAGGTGACTTTATGAGCACGTGAAGACGATACGGAGTCGATTATCACGCCAATATTCAGCTTTTTCTGATTATCAGTATTTTTCAGTCAAATGTGCAACCGTGGCTCTGATGCAGCTTCCTCTCTCACAATGTCCTGAATCACGATTAACAGCCTTTAAACACTAGCTGTTTTTATTCTGGGCAATAAGCCACCAGTTTGCCGTCCTTTTGGTGACTCGCTACGCGGATTTAGACAGAAGGCGGCAAATTGGTGGTCTGTTTTGTTCCTCCAGTTTTGCCCCTCGGAGGGTAACGTTACACTTATCTGCGCCTCCATTGCTGTAAATCCGAGGCAGCAATGTGGTGGCAGATGCTGAGATGGGCGGAGGTGTGGATGACGTGCACTGCTGCGCACCCACAGCCGGGAGTTTTAAAACCAGGAAACAGCTGATCACAGCAGTCAGTTCGTCACTTCATCCACCAAGATGAGCAGCTGGAAAGCCGCTGAGATCCGGGAGATGCTAGCGTCTCCTCGCTCTCTGTAGCTGTCTTGGTTGTCCGCTTGTTGTTGTAGCGGCGAGCTAATAGCGGTCGCTACTTTCAAATTAAAAGCCCCCCGCTAAGAACCCAGTTCTAAACTCCGATGGGGTGCAATGTAAAGCTCTTATTTTGAAGACAAACTGCAAAAAAATTTCCCATAAGGAATGAATGGGACGGGGTCAAAAAAGTCGCAAAATCATCAACGTTTTTCAAACATCTCCTGCTCTGGCAGACTTTGACCTAGAGACACCATTCAAACTTTAAAATGTAGGCACAAGTCTTATCTATTTGAGTTGTATTTGAACTTTCTTTCTACGATGTTTAGTTTTTGAACGGTGATCATTTAATTGATCGTGAGTTATGTCGAAAAATTCAGAAAAATTCAGGATTTTCAATGAGTGTGTATTGCGGAATGTTCGCGCAGCACCAACTGGCAGAGTGGGGGAGCCTGAAAAAAACTCTCCGAAAATGTTTCTTTAGATGACGATCCTAGCCACAGATTTCACACTACAATAGTGATATTTTTCAAGAACGTAGCCACACTTGTCTTCTGTCTGGCAACGTGTCCACTTTATCGGGAGGATGTACGGTTTTTGAATTATCTGCGTCTAACCGACACAAACTCCAGCAACTGCCCCATAAGCCCCAATGTTAAACGGGAAGAGGATTTTGGGAGAAAAGCAAAATGTTGATGTTGTCATCACACCTGACTTTCACCGTAAAGACTCAAATACCAGCACCACACCTGAGCTTCAGATCCTAACACCACTACCTTCTGCTGACTGTCTTTCAGGGATATAAACATCAAAGTTTAACTTTAAAACACCTTTTTTCATTTTATATAAGCAGCCAAACGTCTCAGTGCTACAACACCGATAGCTAAAACCAGCAGAATTGTGATTTGACTGGAGAATTATTTAATTAAAGAACAAGTAAAGTCGTTTATGATCATTCCAGGCGAAGGATTACAGTTTTACACCCGGCCCTGTTCGCTGGAGGCCAGAGAGTCGTTGTTGTCTGTATATTTCAAACACATAATCACAGACGGGTGTGCAGTCAGATTGTACATTAAGCAGGTAATTAGACGACTTTTGGTAAGAATCTCACACACAGGAGTCGCAGTAATTAGTGAGAAAATACACCCACGTGAGGGTCTGAGGAGATGAAACAAGGTAAAAAACAAAGACGAGGCAGGAAACAGGAGGAGGAGATAGAAAGGTGGGGAGTTTAAACGGAGCTGCAGCCGTTTGTTTAACGCTCTGACAGGAAATGTTGAATCTGGCTCTATCGGTGAGCTCCGATCGAGACGGTGCCGCTCCGAAATGAAGTGGAAACTAAACGAATCCGTGTTGATATGTTTGGAGAGAGGAAACGAGCAGGAAATGAGAAAAAGACAGAGGGCAGACAAACCTTAAACACTCCAACCGAGAACCAATATGTGAGAGCGTTAAAAGAGAAAAACTTCTTTCTATCTCGTGTTCGTCTTCTTCCTCCCTCCGTATCTCACCTCCCATTCCTCTCGCTGTGAAAAACTCATTTCTGAGGATTTATAAACAAATATTATCTTACAACTAGGGTGATATTTCTTTATTTCCCCGCAGAGCGTTGAGTCATTCAGTTAATGCAACACATTCGTACGAGGAGACAAATGAAACAAAACTCAACGGTGTTGTTGTGCTTTTAGACGACAGGTTTCTGACACAGATAAGAGACGGACGATACTGTGATGGGAGCTTCTTCTATAAAATGTCAAATAAGCTACAAAAATGACACGTTTGTGTAGATATTTACTTTCCAGAAGATCTCAAAATGTCAAGGTAAGGTATATATCGTGATTTTATAGCATGTTAGCCATTAGCTCAGCAACTATAGTAGTTGATTAACTACTTCTATTGCTAGCTTAGCTAGTTTTAGCAACCTCAGAAAAGACCGCACGATAACAACACACTGCAGCTTATGTCTCCAACTAGAAACCGCCATCAAAAAGCCACAATTAATGGTGAGAACAGCAGCAAACTTCAGCAACAGTACATGTACAGTCCCAGCACACAGTACGAAGCATCAAACATCTGCTAGCTTTGCTGGATTTGTATTAAAAACACAGCACAACTCACCCTCTCCTCCAGCAGCCTGCCTGTGTGGGGAAGCCCTGACGAGTCGATTACCGAGTGCAGTAGATTTCTGCAGCTCAAGGATGAAAATGTCTGATTATTACTCCATTACATCCGTTCTTTTCCCTGTCAGCTCTCGATAATAAGAACTGAGCGTTCCATGGAGTAATAATCAGTCATTTTCATCCTTGAGCTGCGGAAATCTACTGCACTCGGTAATCGACTCGTCAGGGCTTCCCCACACAGGCAGGCTGCTGGAGGAGAGGGTGAGTTGTGCTGTGTTTTTAATACAAATCCAGCAAAGCTAGCAGATGTTTGATGCTTCGTACTGTGTGCTGGGACTGTACATGTACTGTTGCTGAAGTTTGCTGCTGTTCTCACCATTAATTGTGGCTTTTTGATGGCGGTTTCTAGTTGGAGACATAAGCTGCAGTGTATTGTTATCGTGCGGTCTTTTCTGAGGTTGCTAAAACTAGCTAAGCTAGCGGTCAGCTAACTTGACCTCTCGAGGGGGAGTCTTACTCGGTGTCAAGGTGTGTTAGACCATGGATTAAATTTACACCGGAATATCCCTTTAAGGAGGCCCAATAAACAAATCCATTAATTGTTTCACCGCTAGAATCAGTCCAGACTTTTAGCCATAACCTTGATCCATAACTATGTGAAAAAAGACAAATCTGACTCTATTTTCAGTGTCAGATTTTCTAACTTTTTCTTTCTCAGAACATTTAAAAAAGCAAATATAAGTTTAAAACTGCAGCACCGCCCGAGGGTGATGTAGAAACAAATGGACTGCTGTAATGTAAGTGCAGCTCTGGCAGCTCTCCCGTGAGCAGGATGAATAATACTCTTTGAGAAACTACTGAAAACTTGGAGCAACATTTTCAAAATATCTCCATCATCCTTTTAAAAAGTATATCGACTGACACAAGTGTTACAGCGGAGGGACGGAGGGCTGGATAGGTGGTGCAAACACATCTGGTTCTGCTCAACATGACGGACATTCCTCAGGGAGGACTGAGTCAGAGGCTGGATGGTAATGAACTGGTCGACATCAGCTTCATTGACACCATCTCCCAACAGGCATCTGTGCCGATCAAGTTTGAGGTGTCGACCATGTAAACAAAATACCACAGTGTGATCTGATGCAAGCGGAGGGTGTGGACGCCGGGCCGACACTGTGGCCCGCTTGTCAAGTTATGACTTTTCCAAGGCTGTCCGTTACTCCGTCAGCGAGCTTCAATGACTTCAGTCGATAAAAATGTTCTTTCCTGGTTTATTACTTAGGTTTTTTCACAATATCTCCCCCCGGTATGACTTCAGAGGATTTTCCAAACTTACTTTTGTCTTTCCACTTCGCACTTACGTCTCGACCTTTTATGAGATTCCAAGAATTCCTCGACTAAAAGCCTGCTCTCCTCTGCTCCCTCTTCCATCCTCAATTGTTCCACAGAATGGATTATTTTCTCTATTCCAGTCTGAGGCTGTGTTTCAGATCAGCAGTGCACGACGAGAACGCAGCCTTTCAATGAGGTGGTGGTGCCAACGTTTGTCTCATGGTCTGATCAGCCTTCTAACTTATGCGAGTTAAAAGTAGACTTCCCTCATTTCTTATCTTTCTCACCTGTACTGCTGTTATGTTTTTTATAACTCACTGTCATTGTTCTGTACTTGAGCCTGGATACTGCAGGCCAAGCTTAGCCAAAAGCTGATAATAGCAAGTTAAAAACAACTGACCGATCACAACTAAACATAAACTTGGTCAGCCTCACTATTCACGTAGCTGGACTGCATTTAACGACTAGATTGGCTATCAGTGGCTAAATTCCTAGATCTGTCCACCAACGAACCAACCAACGAACGAACCAACAGTCCTGTCGACCAACCAACAAACCAAGAGACCCAATAACCAACAAACCAACCAACCAACAGTCCCATCAACCAACCAATGCATAAACCAACCAACCAACAGTCCTGTCCACCAACCAACCAACTAACCAACCAACCAACAGTCCTGTCCACCAACCAACAAACCAACCAACCAACCAACTAACCAACAGTCCTGTCGACCAACCAACAAACCAAGAGACCCAATAACCAACAAACCAACCAACCAACTAACCGTCCCATCAACCAACCAATGCATAAACCAACAAACCAACAGTCCTGTCAACCAACCAACAAACCAACCAACTAACCAACCAACCAACCGTCCTGCCAACCAACCAATGCATACACCAATCAACCAACCAACTAACCAACAGTCCTGTTGGCCGACCAACACACCAAGAGACGCAATAACCAACAAACCAACCAACCAACTAACCAACAGTCCTGTCGACCACCCAACAAACCAACCAACTAACCAACCGTCCTGTTGACCAACTAACAAACCAAGAGACCTAATAACCAACAAACCAACCAACCAACCAACCAACCAACCAACAAACCTACCAACCAACAGTCCTGTCGACCAACCAACACACCAAGAGACCCAATAACCAACAAACCATCCAACCAACCAACCAACAGTCCTGTTGACCAACCAACAAACCAACCAACCAACCAACCAACCAACCAACCAACAGTCCTGTTGACCAACCAACAAACCAAGAGACCCAATAACCAACAAACCAACCAACCAACAGTCCCATCAACCAACCGATGCATAAACCAACCAAGCAACCAACTGACATGGGTGAAAACATAACCCCCTTGGCGGAGATCATTGTTGGTCAGTGTTTTTTCTTGATACTGTAAGTGCCAATTAGCTAAACACTTGCCACGTTTTCCTGTCAACTAATCAATTATCTAAAGAAGTGATGGATCTCCTGATGTTGCCTTCTATTCACCAGAAGCCGTCTAACATAGCTAAAACAAGGGCCAGCTGTTGGCAGGACTATCAGTGAGCGTCTGCAGGCCTAGTTTTTGGGGTTTGTCCGGCACCGTTCGCTTTTGGTTTCCCTTTTTGAATAACGAATACAGACTATTGCCACCTGGTGTTACGGAGGTATTTCCTCTCACACAGGTGCCCAATGTTCAGACCAGCTAGCTGTCAGCTGTCGTCTTTACGAGGTTTTCAAGTGCAGCTTTTGCATGATCCATCTCGTCCGACTCTCCCATATCAAATTCTTCTACCGGTAACTACTTAATAACAACAATTTGTTTGAAATGTAGCCGTGACAACACGACTTTCCACAATAGCATCACTTCTATCAGATCTACAAAGCCACATGAGCCACGGGGTGAACACTTTGTCTCAAACAGCTGCTTCAGTTTGATTTCTCTTAAATCGCAGACACCTATTCTGGGAGGTAAATACAATCCATCACACCTCATACCCCTGTCTCTCTCCGCGGAGCTTAATCGAGCAGAAATGCAATATAAAAAAAAAATAATATTCCAAACACACAATCGAAGCCCCAGTCAAAGGACGACGTGGCTGCCACCCAAATCAGCAGCGGCGGCGGCGGCGGCAGAGAAAATCAGAACTTCTCTCTCTCTGTGATGGAAAAAATGAAATGCCAAGCCTGGCTAAGGACATAATGAAAAAGCTATTATCAGCATGAGCTTTCATCAGCACTGCATTCAACCATGTTCAATACAAACTGATTCTCTCATCTCATGCTGTACCCATCTGAATGCTGGGATATAATAAAGGAGGTGAGATAAGAGAGAGAGATCACATTTTCCTTTTTTTATTTCCCCCCTGTTGCATCAGCACATTTACAGACACATTCGCTGCCACAAAGGCCGACACAATCAACCTCGCATTGTAGGAATCTGATCGAATAATTAGTACAGTCTGTACGTACGTATACATGTACACCTCCTCTACCTCCTGAGCTTCCTTGTGTCCGATTCTTAGAAGTATTTAGTCTCTTCCCGTCCTCCGCCTCCAGCGTTACTGCCTCTGAATTCAAATATATCCTTCTTCATACAATATTCAGGAAAAATGGTGAATTATATATATATAATAATACAATATTCAAACAATACCCAGCATATATTAAGGTCTAATGAGGAGGGGATGAAGTCGGGACCGTCAACTCTGAACTATGAGATACGACAGCGAGGATGTGACTCTCTAAGCTGCTTAAATATTTTGTAAAGGCTCCTCCGGAAAAAAAAACACTTAAGAGGTTGACATGAAATCCTCCGCAGGACCCGTCTGAATACATTTTATAATTTAGCATTTTAACTTCTGTGCAGTGCGAGACGGGATGTTTGAAGAATAATTTCAGTTGATTACAGCATTCCTGTTCTTTCTAAAGCTTTGGTCATCGTTTCCGTCAGCGGTGATGACATCATACTCTCCCCAAAGACCCGTCCTGGACTGAATATGATTCAAGGACGTGGAGATAATTCTGATTTGTTTCAGTTGCTGTCAGATGTCAGAAATGTTGGTTATTTGACGTTAGAAATGTGTACGTGTCGTAGGTTTTCCTTCTCTCTGGTTGGAGGGGGTGATGGTGGTTTCACAGGCAACAAGTCTGACAAGCCAGCGACCGCAGTTCAAGACCGTGTTTCAACGTTTGTAAGCAAACCTGAGCCGACAAGAAGTATTTGACAGGAAGTTGGGACGTCTCCAGCCACATTTTATGCCAAAACACGATCTCTTCTTTGTCTTAAACGACAGGATATTTCTGACGAGAGACCATGAGATTTCAACGCTTTCAAGCCGGGGCGCTTGTAGTGGCATGAATGTGATATTGTTGACAGGAAGTTGGGACGTTTCCAGCTGTGTTTGTGGCGACAAAACCAAAAAATGATCTTCTCCTAGTGTGAAACCACTGGATGTCTTTGACAAGAGACAACTGCATTTCACCATCTTTGAGTCGAACGTTTGTGGCGACAAAGGAATTATATTTTGTGATTTTGTGATGACAAAACTAGCTGTTTTGGGGAAAGGTTGTGCCACTGAAACAAGACCAATGACTAATAATGATCGTCTCCAGCCACGTTTGTGGCAACAATAACAGGTGTTTTATGCCAAAACAAACACGATCTCTTCTTTGTCTGACACGACGGGATATTGCTGACGAGAGACCGTGAGATTTCAACGTTTGTAGAGGCAACAATCTGATATTTTTGACAGGAAGTTGGGACGTTTCCAGCTGTGTTTGTGGCGACAAAACCAAAAAATGATCTTCTCCTGGTGTGAAACCACTGGATGTCTTTGACAAGAGACGACTGCATTTCATCATCTGTGAGTCGAATGTTTGTGAGTTTGTGACGACAAAACCAGGTGTTTTTAACGAGACTTCGGCACATCAGGCTTGTTTGTAGCGACCAAAACATGTTTTCCCAGACCGAACCAAATGGTTTCTGTGTGTGAACCCAACCAGACAAGAACCAAAGTGTTGTGACAAGAGAAAAATAGAAGCCATCTGTGGTTTTGGAAAGTGCGTCAACAAATAATGGCATTTACAGTAAGATGCTTGGTAAAATAAACTGTTGGAAGCAAGTAAAAAGGTTACATGCATCATAAAGGGGAAAGGTCGTGCCACTGAAACAAGACCAATGACTAATAATGATTGTGGCAACAATAACAGGTGTTTTATACCAAAACAAACATGATCTCTTCTTTGTCTGACACGACGGGATATTTCTGACGAGAGACCGTGAGATTTCAACGTTTGTAGTTGCAACAATCTGATATTTTTGACAGGAAGTTGGGACGTTTCCAGCTGTGTTTGTGGCGACAAAACCAAAAAGAAGTATTTTATTCTGAAAAAATGATCTTCTCCTAGTGTGAAACCACTGGATGTCTTTGACAAGAGACAACTGGATTTCACCATCTTTGAGTCGAACGTTTGTGGTGACAAAAGAATTATATTTTTGACGTGATTTTGTGAGTTTGTGATGACGAAACCAGGTGTTTTCGGCACATCAAGCATGTTTGTAGCGACCGAAACATGTTTTCCCAGACCGAACCAAATGGTTTCTGTGTGTGAACCCAACCAGACTTAAGCAAAGTGTTGTGACAAGAGAAAAATAGAAGCCATCTGTGGTTTTGGAAAGTGCGTCAACAGATAACGGCATTTACTGTAAGATGCTTATGAGTTGTTTATGTAGTAAAATAAACTGTTGGAAGCAAGTAAAAAAAATACATGCATCATAAAGGGGAAAGGTTGTGCCACTGAAACAAGACCAATGACTAATAATGATTGTGGCAACAATAACAGGTGTTTTATACCAAAACAAACATGATCCCTTCTTTGTCTGACACGACGGGATATTTCTGACGAGAGACCGTGAGATTTCAACGTTTGTAGTGGCAAAAATATGATATTTTTGACAGGAGGTTGGGACGTTTCCAGCTGTGTTTGTGGCGACAAGACCGAAAAGAAGTATTTTATTCTGAAAAATGATCTTTTCCTGGTGTGAAACCACTGGATGTCTTTGACAAGAGACAACTGCATTTCAACATCTTTGAGTCGAACGTTTGTGGCGACAAAAGAACTATATTTTTGACGTGATTTTGTGAGTTTTTGACAACGAAACCAGGTGTTTTCGGCACATCAAGCATGTTTGTAGCGACCAAAACATGTTTTCCCAGACCGAACCAAATGGTTTCTGTGTGTGAACCCAACCAGACTTAAGCAAAGTGTTGTGACAAGAGAAAAATAGAAGCCATCTGTGGTTTTGGAAAGTGCGTCAACAAATAACGGCATTTACAGTAAGATGCTTATGAGTTGTTTATGTAGTAAAATAAACTGTTGGAAGCAAGTTAAAAAGAAGACATGCATCATAAAGGGGAAAGGTTTTGCCACTGACACAAGACCAATGACTAATAATGATTGTCTCCAGCCACGTTTGTGGCAACAATAACAGGTGTTTTATACCAAAACAAACATGATCCCTTCTTTGTCTGACACGACGGGATATTTCTGACGAGAGACCGTGAGATTTCAACGTTTGTAGTGGCAAAAATGTGATATTTTTGACAGGAAGTTGGACGTTTCCAGCTGTGTCTGTGGCGACAAAACCGAAAAGAAGTATTTTATTCTGAAAAATGATCTTTTCCTGGTGTGAAACCACTGGATGTCTTTGACAAGAGACAACTGCATTTCAACATCTTTCAGTCAAACGTTTGTGAGTTTGTGACGACAAAACCAGGTGTTTTTAACGAGACTTCGGCACATCAGGCATGTTTGTAGCGACCAGAACGTGTTTTCCCGAACCAAATGGTTCTGTGTGTGAACCCAACCAGACTTAAGCAAAGTGTTGTGACGAGAGAAAAACAGGAGCCATCTGTGGTTTTTGAAAGTGCGTCAACACATAACTGGTCATTTACAGTCAGATGCTTATGATCATAAAGGGGAAAGGTCGTGCCACTGACACAAGGCCAATGACTAATAATGATTGAAGAAATCTAATTAACGGACGCAAATCTGGAGATGAAAAGCAGCACAGCTGGAAGACAAAATGGTTAAAGTCTTCCTCTAAATGTGCAATTCATGCAATTATTCAGTCCTCACTCTGCCGGACTGAATAATCCGTCCACAGTGCTGCTCGTGTTCACTGCGCTGACTTTAAGCTGTGATACTCAATCAGCATTTGAGCCTTTTTAAAAAAGGAGACTTTTCTGGAGCAGGAGAGAGAGACGGTTACATCTGCTGACAGTAATACTGACAGTCCCTGTCTTCTCCGGGGTGTGTGTGTCTGTCTGTGTGTGTTTTGTGTGCGAGCCTTCACAGCTGCAGCTCCCCTCCGAGACACACAAACACCCACACAGAAATAAAAAAGATGCAAACACACTGAACTTCCTTCTGCACAACAAACCGGAGCTTTCCTGCACAGCTCCCAGAGGAAGGTGGGAGTGTGTGCGTGGGCCTACAGCGTGTGTGTGTGTGTGTGTGTGTGTACGTATACGTGTGTGTGTAAGACGTGTTTTAACTCTTTTATTTTTATTTATTCTAACTTGATACGAGCGTTACACAGCAGTGGATCGGATATAAAGATTAATATTTTGTCTTTAATTAAGTGGGCTGGAGGCAGAACTGCAACTAATTACTATGATTTTATTTACTGAATCCTTTCATGAATCATTATTTACTCGCTACATGTCGCACACACACACAAATCTAACAATAAAAGCAAGGAATCTGTGTTTGGTTTGTTGCTACGCTACAGATATATCTCAGCATTGAGGTCTGATTTGAACCTTGAGCCTCTCGTTTACTGCAGGAAACCGCACACAACTTTAGATACACACCGTTGTATATTAAAAGCCAAGCGGCAGCACGGTTCTATTCACGCTTTAACCACTTCCTGCATCAGCGCGACCGTCAGCTTGTGTTCACGCTCGAGAATAATGTGCGTTTGTGTGTTACAAGGCCACGTAATTAGGTAACAGCTCTGCAGAGCTATGTGTTGACACAGCAAGTCCGGTTTAATGAACTGCTTTTATGAGAATGTTATATGACAGGGCCTATAGAAAGACAAACAGGGGGTCTTTGTCTGAGCGCAGGAATTTATCAATAAAAACAACATGAGGCGTTAAAGGCCTCACGAGGCTGCAGGAGAGTTGATGTTCGTCTCAGCGTGGTGCAAGAAAAGTAGAGGATGAACAAAACAATTCATCTAAAACGCTGAAAAACAGCGAAACAACATTTAATCTGCTGATAACCTTTAATTTGTCATGTTTTCTAAGTGGATCCTCATTAAACGAGGTGATCAGTCCGTTATCACCCGCTCATAATGAGTTTTAATGAGCTGACTGGTCATGTGGACTGCAGGTAACACACCGACCAGGTATAAGTGCCTCATCCAACCCCACATCAAAAGACCCAAACTATCTCTTTAAACACCAGAGAACATGGACAGGTGTGTTTTCTAACTGTAAAATGTCCGAAGTGCCTCCATCTCAAACCTCGGGCTTCAGGAAATCAAAATAAATACAGCAAAACTCCAAAATCAACCTCAAAAATCCCTAAAAGCACAGCATCTCACCAGAGTAACCGCTAACTGCTGCTACCTGTAGCATCATCATCGAGCTGCGGAAATCTACTGCACTCAGTAATCGACTCGTCAGGGCTTCCCCACAACGAGTCGATTACCGAGTGCAGTAGATTTCTGCAGCTCAAGGATGAAAATGTCTGATTATTACTCCATGGAACGCTCAGTTCTTATTATCGAGAGTTGACAGGGAAAATAAGGGAAGTAATGGAGTAATAATCAGACATTTTCATCCTTGAGCTGCAGAAATCTACTGCACTCGGTAATCGACTCGTCAGGGCTTCCCCACACAGGCAGGCTGCTGGAGGAGAGGGAGAGTTGAGCTGTGTTTTTAATACAAATCCGGCAAAGCTAGCAGATGTTTGATGCTTCGTACTGTGTGCTGGGACTGTACATGTACTGTTGCTGAAGTTTGCTGCTGTTCTCACCATTAATTGTGGCTTTTTGATGGCGGTTTCTAGTTGGAGACATAAGCTGCAGTGTGTTGTTATCGTGCGGTCTTTTCTGAGGTTGCTAAAACTAGCTAAGCTAGCGGTCAGCTAACTTGACCTCTCGAGGGGGAGTCTTACTCGGTGTCACGGTGTGTTAGACCATGGATTAAACTTACACCGGAATATCCCTTTAAGTATTTAATTTCAGTACATTTTTGACTATTTTCAACTGAAACATGTGAAAAAGTTAAAAAGAGTCGAGTCCTGTTTTTACCTGTTCAGTGTTCAGGCCTGTTGAACTCTGACGACGTGAACCTCCTGCACAGAAACACAAAGAACACATTTGTTATCAAACTGTTCTGTTTTGATTCACAGATGAGTCATGCAACAAAAAAGACATCCACTAAACTTTGACTTGTGTTATTCAGACATCGTCAACTTGTACAGAAAAAAGCAAACACACACATTCATGTCTGATGAGAATGTTAAAATCATCACTGCCGGATTAAATCATCAGAAACTATTTTTACCTCCGTTTTTATTAAAATCCTCTCACGGGGGGTTTGAGAAGTGTCTCTCCAGCCCGAGCAGTCAATTAGAGTCGAAACATGTAAATGAACGCGAGCGCAGCCACGAGGCACAAACTGCCATTCGAGGGAAGGTTAATTACGCAGAGAAACGGCGACAAACCGAAGAAGTCAACTTCAGAGAGGACGCCCACACATTGTCTCTGAGTGGGCGGAGGGTGTTCGACAACACAAGGACACACACACACACACACACACACACACACACACACACACACACACACACACACACACACACACACACACACACACACAGATGCTAATTAGACTTAATGGAGGCAACACTCAGCCTCCAACTTTTTTCTGTGAGTCAGCCTAATCAGAATTCAGTCGCCCGTGTAATCTGGACCAAACTAATCAACCACCTACACTACCAATCATCATGAGTCAGAACACTTAACGCCGCCGCCTGGCAGGACGATCAACCTCAGATTAACAGGCTTTCAAATTACTTCACAGTCGACACTGAGTGGCTGATTTCATGACGTTCCTCCTGATTCTGAAGGTCTTCACTCGTAAATCAATATCAGATATTGTTTCATTCGCTTGAAACTTAATTTAAAAAGGTAAAAGCCAACTTTAAGGAACACCAGGCGACAGTTTGACGGGCTGCAGCGGATCAAAGACAGGATGTGGATGTGGACGAGTGTGTACAGCAGATGCAACATGCTGTAGGTGTTTGATTTGGACGGGCATGACTCAAAAAGAAAAATCTTCAAAAAAGCCAAGGCTGCGTAGTGCCCCGAATCTGATGGCTCTATTGTGGAGGAAAATGTTCCGACACACTGAACCGAGAGGACGATTTAGTGAAAAATATGATGTTTGAACATGAGGTCAGAGATCTATAAGGCTTTTTTGATTTCTTCCTCTCGGTCGGTGTGTTATAGAAGTCTTTGTGCATGTAAAAGATCATGAAGCTCCTCTCTCCCACAGAGAACACTGCTCCTGAACGCCTCGCCTTTAATTCTGTGACTTTGTGACATCAAACTACATCACAAAGTCACACATTTGCATAACGGCTAGTCGGGCACATAAGAATTGATTTAGCACAGCTGCTCTGTTGCTGTTAGTGCTGCTGGGTCAGGCGTGTGTGAGCCGACCAATCAGAGGAGACCGGGTATTTAAAGAGACAGGAGCACTTCAGACAGAAGTGTTTTTTTTTTAGCTCTAAAGCACGTAAATCTATTCTAGTAGTAAGCCAAAATAAAATTACAAGCCTGAAAATTAGTATAATATCTCCTGATTCTGAAGGTCCTCACTCGTAAATCAATATCAGATATTGTTTCATTCGCTTGAAACTTCATTAAAAAGGTAAAAGGAAACTTTAAGGAACACCAGACGACAGTTTGATGGGCTGCAGCGGATCAAAGACAGGATGTGGATGTGGACGAGTGTGTACAGCAGATGCAACACGCTGTAGGTGTTTGATTTGGACGGGCATGACTCAAAAAGAAAAATCTTCAAAAAAGCCAAGGCTGCGTAGTGCCCTGAATCTGATGGCTCTATTGTGGAGGAAAATGTTCCGACACACTGAACCGAGAGGACGATTTAGTAAAAATATGATGTTTGAACATGAGGTCAGAGATCTATAAGGCTTTTTTGATTTCTTCCTCTCCGTCGGTGTGTTATAGAAATCTTTGTGCATGTAAAAGATCATGAAGCTCCTCTCTCCCACAGAAAACACTGCTCCTGAACGCCTCGCCTTTAATTCTGTGACTTTGTGACATCAAACTACATCACAAAGTCACACATTTGCATAACGTATGTCTAACAGCTAGTTTGGCACATAAGAATTGATTTAACACAGCTGCTCTGTTGCTGTTAGTGCTGCTGGGTCAGGCGTGTGTGAGCCGACCAATCAGAGGCGACCAGGTATTTAAAGAGACAGGAGCATTTCAGACAGAAGTGTTTTTTGAGCTCTAAAGCACGTAAACTTTTTCTAGTAGTGAGCCAAAATAAAATTACAAGCCTGAAAATTAGTATAATATCTCCTGATTCTGAAGGTCTTCACTCGTAAATCAATATCAGATATTGTTTCATTCGCTTGAAACTTAATTAAAAAGGTAAAAGGAAACTTTAAGGAACACCAGACGACAGTTTGACGGGCTGCAGCGGATCAAAGACAGGATGTGGATGTGGACGAGTGTGTACAGCAGATGCAACACGCTGTAGGTGTTTGATTTGGACGGACGTGACTCAAAAAGAAAAATCTTCAAAAAAGCCAAGGCTGCGTAGTGCCCCGAATCTGATGGCTCTATTGTGGAGGAAAATGTTCCGACACACTGAACCAAGAGGACGATTTAGTAAAAATATGATGTTTGAACATGAGGTCAGAGATCTATAAGGCTTTTTTTGATTTCTTCCTCTCTGTCGGTGTGTTATAGAAATCTTTGTGCATGTAAAAGATCATGAAGCTCCTCTCTCCCACAGAAAACACTGCTCCTGAACGCCTCGCCTTTAATCTGTGACTTTGTGACATCACACTACATCACAAAGTCTAACGGCTAGTCGGGCACATAAGAATTGATTTAGCACAGCTGCTCTGTTGCTGTTAGTGCTGCTGGGTCAGGCGTGCGTGAGCTGACCAATCAGAGGAGACCAGGTATTTAAAGAGACAGGCGCATTTCAGACAGAAGTGTTTTTTGAGCTCTAAAGCACCTAAACCTATTCTAGTAGTGAGCCAAAATAAAACTACAAGCCTGAAAATAAGTATAATATCTCCTGATTCTGAAGGTCTTCACTCGTAAATCAATATCAGATATTGTTTCATTCGCTTGAAACTGAATAAAAAAGGTAAAAGCCAACTTTCAGGAACATGAGACGACAGTTTGACGGGCTGCAGCGGATCAAAGACAGGATGTGGATGTGGACGAGTGTGTACAGCAGATGCAACATGCTGTAGGTGTTTGATTTGGACGGGCATGACTCAAAAAGAAAAATCTTCAAAAAAGCCAAGGCTGCGTAGTGCCCTGAATCTGATGGCTCTATTGTGGAGGAAAATGTTCCGACACACTGAACCAAGAGGACGATTTAGTAAAAATATGATGTTTGAACATGAGGTCAGAGATCTATAAGGCTTTTTTTGATTTCTTCCTTTCCGTCGGTGTGTTATAGAAATCTTTGTGCATGTAAAAGATCATGAAGCTCCTCTCTCCCACAGAAAACACTGCTCCTGAACGCCTCTCGCCTTTAATCTGTGACTTTGTGACATCACACATACAGTCACACATTTGCATAATGTAAGTCTAACGGCTAGTCTGGCACATAAGAATTGATTCAACACAGCTGCTCTGTTGCTGTTAGTGCTGCTGGGTCAGGCGTGTGTGAGCCGACCAATCAGAGGCGACCAGGTATTTAAAGAGACAGGAGCATTTCAGACAGAAGTGTTTTTTGAGCTCTAAAGCACGTAAACTTATTCTAGTAGTAAGCCAAAATAAAATTACAAGCCTGAAAATAAGTATAATATCTCCTGATTCTGAAGGTCTTCACTCGTAAATCAATATCAGATATTGTTTCATTCGCTTGAAACTTAATTTAAAAAGGTAAAAGCAAACTTTAAGGAACACCAGGCGACAGTTTGACGGGCTGCAGCGGATCAAAGACAGGATGTGGATGTGGACGAGTGTGTACAGCAGATGCAACACGCTGTAGGTGTTTGATTTGGACGGGCATGACTCAAAAAGAAAAATCTTCAAAAAAGCCAAGGCTGCGTAGTGCCCTGAATCTGATGGCTCTATTGTGGAGGAAAATGTTCCGACACACTGAACCGAGAGGACGATTTAGTGAAAATATGATGTTTGAACGTGAGGTCAGAGATCTATAAGGCTTTTTTGATTTCTTCCTTTCCGTCGGTGTGTTATAGAAATCTTTGTGCATGTAAAAGATCATGAAAGCTCCTCTCTCCCACAGAAAACACTGCTCCTGAACGCCTCGCCTTTAATTCTGTGACTTTGTGACATCACACTACATCACAAAGTCACACATTTGCATAACGTATGTCTAACAGCTAGCGTGGCACATAAGAATTAAGATAAGAATTAGCACAGCTGCTCTGTTGTTGTTAGTGCTGCTGGGTCAGGCGTGTGTGAGCCGACCAATCAGAGGAGACCGGGTATTTAAAGAGACAGGAGCATTTCAGACAGAAGTGTTTTTTGAGCTCTAAAGCACGTAAACTTTCTAGTAGTGAGCCAAAATAAAATTACAAGCCTGAAAATAAGTATAATATCTCCTGATTCTGAAGGTCTTCACTCGTAAATCAATATCAGATATTGTTTTATTCGCTTGAAACTTAATTTAAAAAGGTAACGGAAAACTTTAAGGAACACCAGACGACAGTTTGACGGGCTGCAGAGGATCAAAGACAGGATGTGGATGTGGACGAGTGTGTACAGCAGATGCAACACGCTGTAGGTGTTTGATTTGGACGGACGTGACTCAAAAAGAAAAATCTTCAAAAAAGCCAAGGCTGCGTAGTGCCCCGAATCTGATGGCTCTATTGTGGAGGAAAATGTTCCGACACACTGAACCAAGAGGACGATTTAGTGAAAATATGATGTTTGAACATGAGGTCAGAGATCTATCAGGCTTTTTTGATTTCTTCCTCTCCGTCGGTGTGTTATAGAAATCTTTGTGCATGTAAAAGATCATGAAGCTCCTCTCTCCCACAGAAAACACTGCTCCTGAACGCCTCGCCTTTAATTCTGTGACTTTGTGACATCACAAAGTCACAAATTTGCATAATGTATGTCTAACAGCTAGCTTGGCACATAAGAATTGATTTAACACAGCTGCTCTGTTGCTGTTAGTGCTGCCGGGTCAGGCGTGCGTGAGCCGACCAATCAGAGGCGACCAGGTATTTAAAGAGACAGGAGCATTTCAGACAGAAGTGTTTTTTCAGCTCTAAAGCACATAAGCCAAAATAAAATTACAAGCCTGAAAATTAGTATAATATGTCTCCTTTAAAGTGACGACGAGGTACGTTCAGCTTTTGTTTGATTCTAGCGCCCCCTTCTGACAAAAGTGGTACGTTTCCTCATAGTCGCTTTAATGTTTGCCTACTGACAGGACGTCTTCAGATCGGCTCAGCCTGGGTTGAATCAGGTGAAGTCACATTTTTAAATATTACCCAACAAAGAGAAAATGTCAAAACTTGCACTCAATAAACCCTCAATCTATTCATTTATTTAATCTATTCATGCTGCGATCTTTCTCTTTGGAGATTCCTTTTGACCTTTTTGTCTCCGCCGCTGATATCGTGCAGGGATTTGCACACAACGCCTTACAAAACACTGATTATCTTTATTAAAGAAAATGAGTCTTTTCGTTTTCATCCACAATCTGTTCGAGCCCACAACACAATTAACCAGAGTGACGACTAACAATTATTTCCCTATCGACTCATCTGCGGATACATCTTTATTTTTCTCGTCACAACTTTCCCAGAACCCGAAGTGACGTCTTCTAAATTGCTTCTTTTGTCCGACCGACAGTGTAAAACCCAACGATTCCTCATTTATTGTCATAAATCACAAAGAAAAGGCAGCAAATCCTCACATTTAAGAAGCCGGAGCCGTAAGTGTTTTCACAGATTTGCTTGAAAAATGACCGAAAACCGTCGACCGACTTAATGAAACAGAATTTCAAAGTGCTCCGTTTTCTCTCGTCCTGTTCGTCCACATCTCATCGGTTACTTTTCCACCGGAGGACGTTTCACTCCTCTTACAAAGTCGAGTGACGGCTGGAAGGATTTTAACACGTTCACTCTTTTAATTAACTGGATATTATGCGTCCGTCCGACCATCTGCCAGTCAACTCTCCGTCTACGCAGCGGTAAATACAACCTCCTGTATGACAACACGGAACGTCCTCGGGACTTAATGAACACTCGGCGGCAGCTCTGTATCTCATTAGCCTTCGGATCACTGAAGTTTAATCTGTAACGGGAAGTGTTTGCGATCAATAGCGTTTATACATTAGACGTTTCTCCGACGAGATCAAGGGTCAACGTGGGAAAGATGTGAGTTTTTCATTTGGAAATAAATCACAGAATATATTCAATCACGAGAGATAAAAGTGTGACGGTAAAGTCTTTCCTTAATTAAATACCCTGTGACAAGAGGAGGACAAGATGATTAAATCTTTGAGATGTACCGTGAACTCTGTCTCATCTTGTCAGCCTCTTTAGAAATGGTACCAAAGCTTTCTGATCCCGGGAAAAGAGAGTGATGTCGTCTCTTTTATTACGGGTTTCTATGATTTATGAAGCTTTCCTCACCTGTAAAAGAAAGTTCACAGTAGAAAGTAAGAGGAGATCTGGATGGAAGGAAACAGAGGCGGGGACGACGCTAAAGAGCTTCCAAGAAATCTGGGGACATATTGGATCTTTTTGATGCCTCCAAAAGAGAAAACATCCATTGAAATGTGTCCCAAAATGTGCAAACTCAAGACATCTGTGGCGTTAACGTCAGTAAAAAAGCAGCAAAATAGCATCGAAGTGCTCTTACGGTGTCATGGCTCCATCCGATAGGTATAAAGACCAAAACCACCATCAAACAGCAACAAAGGCCGACTGTTGGGTCTCCGGTCGAACACAACACGAAGACTTCAGCCAAGACCGACTAGTTCGTACTACGTCGAAGGAAATATCTCTTCGTACCACCAGCTGGTTGGAGTCTGCGTTAGTTAGTAAGACTCAGGACTAACGAACGACAACAACTAGAGCCACAGTTGCTCACCAATAACCTCAGATGACCATCCCTGATTTGACTTTTCATCTCTTTTTCTTGGCGGTCTTTGTGGTGTGTTCAGCCCAGTCCCCAGACGCCTTTTCGAGGCGAGCAAAACAGGTGTTTTGAGCCAAAACCGTGATGTTTTTCAAACCATAACCAAGAGGTTTTCTGTGCTTTGACCTAACCGGAGCACGAGCACAGGGATGTGATGAGAGAGAAATAGAAAAATCAACCTCAACAAAAGTTGCAACTTCAAGAAATGTTCAGTTTAAACGCATCTGCTGTGGTTTGGCAAAAAACATACTTGGCTAACATTTATTCTGGCAATTTAAATGTGGTTTATCGGTTAGCTCTAGTGTTGCCATGATTGTCCATGTTCCCAGTGTTACAAGGTGGTCATATTTGGATTTAAACCCAGTGCTACTAGAGAACCTGATAACATTAACGAGGGCAAAGGAGTTGGTTACTTTACTGAGAAGTTGAAGATGTGCAGCCTAACGCTGTTTTTCCACCGACAGTACCAGCTCGCCTCGCCTCGACTCAGCTCGCCTTTTTTGCGTTCCCATTACTGAAATCTGGTACCTGGTACCTGCTAAAGTGGTGCTTTTTTAGTATCACCTCCGTATAAGTTCCAACCGAGCTGAGCTGATACTTCTGTGTGACGTCAGCTGGCAGCCGGCCACTGATTGGACAGAGAGCGACGCCACTTGACGACTCGTGACGAGCGCGACGTCCGAGCCCGACACCCGCTACCTTTAAAAACTAGCATCTGCGTTCAGTCAACATAGCGATTACATGGAAGGAACAACGCGCAGGAACACGGCGTGGACCGTGGCAGAGGTGGAGACGCTCCTGAGTGTTGTCGCTGAAGACGCATCCAGAACGAGCTCGATGGTGCGACGAGAAATGAAAAGGTGGACGTGTTTTGCGTCGCCCACAGCTAGCCCTGTTTATGTGTCGCATGGATAAGTACGTCACTGATGACGACCCGCCCACGTTGATGACGACCCGCCCACGTTGATGACGACCCGCCCACGTTGATGACGACCCGCCCACGTTGATGACGACCTCCTACGTTGATGACGACCCGCCCACGTTGAAGACGACCCGCCCACGTCGATGACGACCCGCCCACGTTGAAGAGATACTAATTCTAGATGGAAACGCAACGCGTCTGAAACAAAACCAAGTAGAGCCACGCTGAGCCGAGGCGAGCTGGTACTGTCGGTGGAAAAACACTTTTTGCATTTCCTGTGACCAGCCTACTTCACATTAAAGTCAACACTCTGTTTAACCAGTTAGACGCTTCTAATGTGAAGCTCCAACAGCGGTTTGCATTAGCACCCTACAGATAATGAGCGTCCTTCCTTGTAAAAAGTCATCCCTGTCAGTATCAGGGATTACCGGTGTCGTCACGAGCTTGTAAGCACGACTGCTGGGTGTGGTCGGAGGTCAGAGGTCAGCGAAATGAACACCTTCCAGCTCGGTGTCGAGTTACTCTGTAAGGTTACTCCAGAAAAGGCCCTGGTGGCACAAAATCCAATAAAAGAAGGAGTGAACGCTTGCATTCTTGGAATTCCCCCCGCCGCAATATCGATGCGCGTATCAAATGACCGTCGCCGGGAGAAGAAGACGTACGAGAGCGTGAAAAGAAACTCGACAAATACAGCCGACGAGCTGGAGGAACGCCAGACGGGAGACATTACACAGAAGAAAAAAAACAGACAGGAGGAGGGTGAAGAGAACGAGATTTAGTGTTACTGTACACACACACACACACACACACACACACACACACACACCTGTGCTGTATGACAGATGGAGAACCGGCGCTGAACGCTGTGATGTGATTTGCAGGCTGATGTGTTTCTGCCGTCGTTGTATTTCATGATTGTTTATTAGACTTTGAGTCTTTTAAATCAACGACAACACACACACACACACACACACACACACACACACACACACACACACACACACACACACACAGGGAGGAGAGGAGGCTTGTAAATCAGCTGTGCCGGCTGCTTCTTATCTGAGAAATGCCAGCTATGAGAGCAGGGCGGGACGGCGAGCTGAAGGCTGCTCGCCGTTCTCTCTTTAATGACTCGCTGGAGTCGCTGCCTCATTGAGCAGCGGGGAGGAGGCGAGCGGCTGCCAGGTTGAGGTAAGAACAGCATCGCAGTGTGCAAGTAATGATGAAACGTTATGAAACAACGCCGTGTGTCGAACAGCTTCGACGCGGATCACCGCGCGACACGACCAGCAGAGTCGCCGCTGAGCTGGTTGGACTGGTGATCTGCTGACCGATTTAAGACTGGAGATAATTTCAGCGTGTGGTCCGACGCTTGTTAAAGATACGACACTGTTCACTAAAAGGATGCTACGTGACAATTTACACTCTTCTCCCCCCCAGTTGAGGTTTGGCAGGACTCGCCGTACTGTAAATATCACCGCTCAATCCATCACTGTTAACTCTTCTGACATAAATCTGGATGACAGTGTTGCCGACTCAGCTGTCACTGCTGTTTGTTTCTGTGTTTTTTAAGTGGAAAATCACGACAGCTGCCAAATTCTTTGAGAGAAATACAATATATTATGTCTTAACTGGACTGTTGTCTCGGCCTTTAACAAGACTTAGAGGTAACAGCGCTAAAAAGATGCTTTCTGCAGGACCTGGAACCCAACACATTTTCTTTCCCGAGCAAAGAAGTAGAAGAAAGTCAGCATCTGACAAAGTATTTAGAAACAGCTTTTCATATTTCAGATATCTTTGAAAACTTTACAAACTTTAGTTGGTGGGCAGGTTGATATTATCAGCCACTATTTGCTTTGCGCCGATTTATCAGTATCGGCATATAATGCTGTTTCTCCACCGACAGTACCAGCTCGCCTCGCCTCGACTCAGCTCGCCTTTTTTGCGTTCCCATTACTGAAATCTGGTACCTGGTACCTGCTAAAGTGGAGTTTTTTAGTATCACCTCCGTATAAGTTCCAACCGAGCTGAGCTGATACTTCTGTGTGACGTAAGCTGGCAGCCGGCCACTGATTGGACAGAGAGCGATGCCGCTTGACGACTCATGACGAGCGCGACGTCCGAGCCTGACGCCCGCTACCTTTAAAAACTAGCATCTGCGTTCAGTCAACATAGCGATTACATGGAAGGAACAACGCGCAGGAACACGGCGTGGACCGTGGCAGAGGTGGAGACGCTCCTGAGTGTTGTCGCTGAAGACGCATCCAGAACGAGCTTGATGGTGCGACAGGAAATGAAAAGGTGGACGTGTTTTGCGTCGCCCACAGCTAGCCCTGTTTATGTGTCGCGTGGATAAGTACGTCACTGATGACGACCCGCCCACGTTGAAGACGACCCACCCACGTTGATGACGACCCGCCCACGTTGATGACGACCCGCCCACGTTGATGACGACCCGCCCACGTTGATGACGACCCGCCCACGTTGAAGAGATACTGATTCTAGATGGAAACGCAACGCGTCTGAAACCAAACCAAGTAGAGCCGGTACTGTCGGTGGAAAAACGGCAAAAGTTGTCCACTTTGCACCAGTATGAAAAGCTTTTTTAGAGATTAACAGTGAGAAGAAACAATAGTTTTGACATTTTGCCTCATGAATCTGATCGACTCTCGTATCATAATGAACCTGCACATCTGTCCAGTTTATCCTTGATAATCAAAACTTTCCCATCAAACCCACTGGTCTTACTATCATTCATATTGTACGTGTGCCTGAACTTGATGAACAGGACCACTAGCTGCACAGCTAACTGAGCTAGGTAGCTAACAGCAGCTGCTTGTCACCAGTAGTTAACTGTTAGGTGATGTTGGAAGCGTTGGGTTTGGACAACGAGCACAATTCGCCTGATCGATCAATCATTTATGTCAATTATCAAGCAACAAAGTCCATCGTTCTCCCGTTTCAGCTTCTCCAGCATGAAACGATTATCTGCTGCTTTAAAACATTTGTCATCTCTTCTTTCAGACTCTGGTGGATCAGCTGAGCTGCGTAAAGACGTTGAACTGGACTCCGCGACAGTCATTTCTCAGATGAATGAAAACAGCCGTGGAAACCTCTCAAACTCCTGCAGCTGATCCTCGTCTCCGTTAATCTGAGTGTTCGCTGTGTTTCCCAACAGCATGGAGAAACAAACTCCTTCCATGTTCGCCTCCTAATACCTGCAAAGCTCCACGAGCTGGATCCTATTTAATGATTTACTGCATGTGTTCGGCTATCGGCTGTGTTAAAATTAAATCATCTATTATTATTTGTCCTAATAAGCCTTTGTTTTCTGCTTGCCAGCGTTTCCAAAGGGATCGACTTATCTTCAGAAATGTGACGCGAGTGCAGCTCACGAAACACAAGACACACACTCCGAAGGCTGTAATAATCGTTTTTTTTTTGAATGGAGGATTAATTAACGCTGGTGGTAATTTCTTGTTTCTCGCAGGGAAAATGTGTTTTTTTGGGGAATTAAAATCCCTCTTTTCCATCAATCTTTCACCGTCGTCGAGCCGGTTCGCTGTTTTTCTCCCTGAATCTCTCCTTCACAGCCTCAGTGTTACCGCTCGAACTGTGTGGTTAATCCACTGTGGCATGCTAAAGGCTTTACACGCACACAATCACACACACACACACACACACACACACACACACACACACACACACACACACACAGGTCTGTGCCTGTAGTGGAAGCCTCGCAGACATGGGATTTCCTTTCACATCCAATTGAGACCAAAGAAACTTGGTGAGAAGAGCATGGAAGAGATAAGCTGCAAAGACACACACTCACACACACACACACACACACACACACGCAAACATCTGTGTAAATATCAAACCGGCATCGAGCACAAACATCAATAGCCCAAACACAATGTTAACGTGATATAACACGCAGCTTATAAACCCCCCAAAGAGACGTCGACTGTACACAAAAAAGCGACCACCCTCCACCCACAAACACACACCGAACACACACACACACACACACACACACACACTCTTCTGTAGGAGTGCGCAGACAGGAATTTGTTGGGACGTAATTACAATGTGGAGTCTGAACAGCATCCGATTAAGATCCAGAGGTTTTATGGCAGCGCTTTGAAGAGCTCAGAGTGCAGCGGCTCAACCTGGCTCAGCAAACCACACACACACACACACACTGAACACACACACACACTGAACACACACACACACTGAACACACACTGATGCCTAATCTGGTGCCATTTTTCCCAGCTCCAACCGCCAAAAGATCTGATTTTATGAGGAACACATCTCACTTCTCAGCTGTTATCTGAAGACGCAGCGGCTCTAAAAAGTTACATTTTGTAACAATCTGAGGAGAAAATGTTGCAGCGACACAGTTTCGCTACACTGACGTGATGCTTTTGTTAAAACGCAGCCAGTGTTTTTTGTTATTCTTGATCTTGGAGATAGTGGAGAGCACAGGGGAGGATGGAAGACAAATGATATGCAACACAGATACCAGATCGTATCAGGACGCAGGATATTGTGACCACACGGAGCCGGAGGCCACCGGTGGAGTCTCAGCTGCGACGCCGCGAGGAATACGTAACGCGGACATTAAACTTAAAGCTGCAACAATAAATCAAATGACGAAGTGTGCGAAGTGAAACACCAAACATGCTTCAGCTCATTGTTTTGGTTCGCTGGATACAAAAGGAAAACTTCTCATTTTCCGTGACGAGTCTGCAAGAGTCGTCTGTACGATACAACATATTGAACTCTGGTTAGATCCAGAGCTCCTGGAGGAATAAACACCTGAAGTCACATCAGATTGTGTTCTGATCCGGAGAGCTCAGAGATTACCTTTTAACTTTTGGGATTTAAAAGGTCCACTGTGTCGTGTTTTAAGTAATTTATTACCTCAAATCAGCGTCTTCATTCATAAATAAGTCCTCATTGGTGTAAAATGATCTCTGCCAACAATCTCACTTCTCCTCCTGAGGGAAGAATCACACATTGTGACGTGAAGCAGGAAGTTGGGCGTGAAGAGAAGCAGGGCAGTTTCTGCTTTTCTCCCAAAATCCTCTTCCCGTTTAACATTGGGGCTTATGGGGCAGTTGCTGGAGTTTGTGTCGGTTAGACGCAGATGATTCAAAAACCGTACATCCTACCGATAAAGTGGACACATTGCCAGACAGAAGACAAGTGTGGCTACGTTCTTGGAAAATATCACTATTGTAGTGTGAAATCTGTGGCTAGGATCGTCATCTAAAGAAACATTTTCGGAGAGTTTTTTTCAGGCTCCCCCACTCTGCCAGTTGGTGCTGCGCGAACATTCCGCAATACACACACATTGAAAATCCTGAATTTTTCTGAATTTTTCGAAATCACTCACGATCAATTAAGGGTCACCGTTCAAAAACTAAACATCGTAGAAAGAAAGTTCAAATACAACTCAAATAGATAAGACTTGTGCCTATCATTTTAAAGTTTGAATGGTGTCTCTAGGTCAAAGTCTGCCAGAGCAGGAGATGTTTGAAAAACGTCGATGATTTTGCGACTTTTTTGACCCCGTCCCATTCATTCCTTATGGGACAGTTTTTCATACGGAGGCTTCCATGTCCTTCTGCTCTATAAAAAACGATGAACTGGTGAGAGGGACAAAAAGCTCTACGTGGTACAGATAAGGCTAAAGGCGTTTTCACTCAGAGCCAGCGTGACTGTGGAACGGAGAAGGAGCTTAGCCAGACGCGCTCGTCAGCTGCAGTTTGAAGTCTGTTTGAAATAACGTACCTCATCACCCGAAACTAAACTTGATGAAGTGCTGTTTGAAGACATGTTGTTGTCACAGCTTCTTGAATCTTGACACATCCCGCCTGCCGTAGTTCCAACAGGCTGCAACGCACGTTTGAAAACGCGAGGCGCTAGAGAGCAGTATTCGTTTGGATGCAGAATAACATTTAACCACTAGATGGGAGAAATAATTCCACAGTGTGTCTTTAAAAAGTGGATTTAGGTGAGAGAGAACCAGAGTCTCTGCTGAGTGCTGAGTTCAGTCAGAGTTGTGTATTGTGGGTTTGAACATCGTTGGAAACATTTGGGACGACGTTTTAATGCAGAGTTCCTACATATTATATCTTTAAGGAGCCGTCAGAGTCTCTCCAGAGCTGCTGGTCTTGGTGGAGCTTGTGTTTCTGGGGGATTTGCGATAAAACCAGAGTGGATTTTTGAGTCGTCTTTCGTTTTGTGGTCTGATCTGAAGTGTTTTTGGGTTGTGGGGGAAAACAAAATGGACTATTTACCAAGTTGATTGAACTCTTTCCTCTTCCTCTGACCAACACTGATACTACTTTACTTGCTTGATGAGAAAGTCCCTGTAAAGTCCTTGTTGTCCACTGTATTTGCTTTATGGCACAGTTTTTTGGGAGTTTTTACCAGTGACAGACCCTGAGCTGTTGATATATAGTGTATATTATATAAAAGTGCATTTCTGCTGCAGCTCAAGTTCGCAAAACTCAATAATAATTAGCGTAATGTTGGTTTCTAACAGCCAAAATGGTGAGAATCAAGTCCCGCCACTACATCTCTGGTTTCTTCAAGGGACAAGTAATCAATAAATCACCACAATAATACTGAATTATCAACACAACTTCTTGTCTTTTACTATTTTTAAGCCTCTTCCTTGCATTTGACTGGTGCCATGATAGGGAATATAATACTCTTTATACACTTTATGGCACACGAGGCATGAGAGCTAATGTTCACGTGAAGACGGAGAAGGGCAGGAAATAAATGTAATTACCCGAGTTGAGAACTTTCCAGAAGGTGCTATTGATTTTCTATGATGCAGAGACGAGGTTTATGCTTCGAGAGGCAGAAAGGAGAAATACAAATGTAGAAATGAAGCTTCTCTCAGGGAAAGTGTTCAATCCAGCAGCTTCTAGCAAACATAAATCGTGTTGTCCGCCTGTGATGTGATGGATACGACTCAGTTTGATGGATGACTCTCGTTTAGGTTTGAGATTATTAATACTGCCCTGGTTCTCTGTAGGGAAATCTTCACCAAACTGGTTCTATGCGTTCGTGTCCATCAGAATTTATGTGCACAAACTGTTTTATTTGTGATTTTAGGAGCAGTCACCACAGTAGAAACACCAAAAACCTGGAATAAACTGTTAACCTGCCTATGTTAGCAACACATGTTTGTGTCTGTTTCAACTGATCCAACCACTGAACTAGTTACCACAGTATCACCAGACTCCCTTTACAAATCGCATGATTTTGAGAGCTGTTGAGTGAGGAGATGCTAAACTTTAACAGATTTAACATTATTCAGGCCTTCTCGTAAATTCGGCATTAAAATAAATAGATCAAGTTGTTTTCTTTATGAGTTAAAAGTGTGATTTTGTAGTGGTGTCTGTGTCTAATGTGCTTCTTACCTGCCAACATTTAGCAGCTGTTTTAACACCGTTTCAACTGATTTCACCATTTACACTAAATCTATGAAAGAAAACAACATTTTACTGACAGTTAACATGTCAAATTTTACAAATACACTAAACCATAACCAATATAGGCGCCTTCTTTGTCATCCATAGAGAACGTCCCCAGACTCCCTTAGAAAAATCGGTCAATTTTGCCACTTGTTGAGTTAGGAGAAACTTTCTAAACATTATGAAACACTATTTATGACAAATTATAAATCATTCATGCCTTCCTGAAAATTCGTCATTAAATGGAATACATCAAGTTGTTTCTTTATGTGTGAAAAAGTGTCAGTTTGTCGCGACATCGCTGTACCTGCCAACATGAAGCAGCTGTTTGAAGACACTGTATCAACTCATTTCAGCATTTAAACTAAATCTATGATAGAAGACATTTTATTGGCAGTAAACATGTTAAATTTGGCAAAAATATTAAACAGTAACCAGTATAGGCTACTTCTTTGACACCTGTGCAGAAAGTCACCAGACTCCCTTGAAAAATCGTACAATTTTAGGAGATTTGAGTGAGGAGTAACTTTTTATACTTTGTGAATCGCTGTCTTTGACGAATTCGTAACAATGTGGCCATTCTTTTAAATTCTGCAAATGTTACACATTAAGTTCTTTCTTCCTTTGTGTAAAAAACATTCAGTCAGTTTGTCCCGTTGATGTTCTTATATAGAAACTTAGAGCTGTCCACTTGTGATCGTGTCTAATGTCATTGATCATGTCAATATCCAGTTTGTAAATGTATGATTGTAAGTCTCAATGCTCCCAGAACAGCTGACTGATTGTGTTCCATTCAAAGAACAACCTCCTGTCCTGCAGGATCAGAGAGGAAACAACGGATATAAACAAATCATGTCTTAGACCATAAAATCGCCTTTAACTACAAAAAAGGACATGGAAAAAAATCCCTGGTATGTTTTGCTGCAGCTTTGTCTTGTGAGGAAAAACATTTGTAAGCCAGTTTACATAAGCCCCTCTCTAAATACCACAACATTGATCAACAGTGCTCTGTGAGCACGAGGAGTAATTCAGCTTTCAGAGGAGATTCACCCGCCAGTGAACCTGAGGGAGGCACAGAAAGTCAGCTGACGGAGTTTCATCCTTCAACCCTGAAACAAGAGCAGCCTCAGAAAACCTACAATGTGATGAGACAGACGAAGAAGCTGCTGTTCACAAAACAGCTGACTTCTTTCTTTTTTTTCTTGACGCCCTCTCAGAAGTTGGATTTTAGCGACTCCCCTCGACATTTAATCTTCCTGACATTAATACGTGTCGTGTTCCGACCTTTACGTGTTCTTGAGGCTTTACAGACGGTTTACAGGGTTTTCTGGTGTCAGCGAGCGAAAGTTCGACACAATTACAAGACATCAGGGACACATTCAGACAAGTTCCTGCTCTGTTAAACCGGCTCTAAAATGACCAGTCTAAACCTGATTTTTGGTTATTGTTGGAGTATTCTTGCAGTGACAGAAACTGTGAAACTTCAGCAGTAATACCCAACACATGAACACATGAAATTGCGAATCAGAGCTGCAACAAACGATTATTTTCATGAATAACTGATTAGTTGTTTGGTCTATAAAATGGTGAAAAATGTCAGAAGTGTTTCCTAAAGCCAAGGATGACATGCACAATCATCTTGTTTCGTCCACAACCCAAAGATATTCCGTTTACTGTAACAGAGGAGGAAAGAAACCGTATCATAACCGTGTCATGTGGACATGCTGAGCTCGAGCTTCCTCAGACTGCGTTTCAAGCTTCACCATTTCAATTCTCGCAGTTTAAGCATTTGCAAAGTTCACTGTCTCATATCCAATGTCATTAAATCTGTGGGGTTGTTTTGATCTGATGAAGGCGCCAAATGGACCATGAAGTTTATTACAATTCCTCCTAATGGGATCATGAATATCTGAACCAAATTTAATGATAACACATCCAATAGTTGTCGAGATATTTCACTAAAAGCTAATGAACAGTCTTCAGAAGACATCCTCTGGGGACCGTGAATGTCTGGTCCACATTCGTCCGGCCAGAATTTGATTTCAACCTTCCAATAGATATTTTAGTCTGGACCAACGTGGAGGACAAACGTAGAGTTGCACCTCGAGGGTTGTTCAAAATTAAAGAGATAAAACCTGAAAAATCTCCACGTTGAATACAATATTGATAATTTTAAAAAGATACATCCTGTGAATCTACAGGCCATAAAACCAAACTTTTAACAAAACATTATTACATCTATAACTCATAACAGCTCTGGTCTGTTATCACTGGAACCAACAATCCACAGGAGGACTCAAGGATTTCTTAAGTCGTGGATAAGTCTTGGTGTACTCTTTGGAAAAAAAACAGACTGAAACACTTCAAAAATCAATACGAATCCTCCTGTGATTAGCTTCCAGGGAGAAGATCACTGGTGTTCCTCTTTAGATCAATGGAAAACTCGTGGGAGAACTCCTTTTCTTTGATGATACAGAAAGCAAATCAACATGCCACTGAACACTCCTCCTCTGTGTTAGCCACTGGCAAACAGTTGCATGCCAGCGTGAACACAAAAAGACTTTTTGTCTTTCATGTGAGACAAAAAAAAGAAAAAGAAAGACCGCCATTAAAAACCGCCGACTCCCAGGAGGAGAGAGAGAGAGAGAAAAACAAAAGACGATGAGAGCGGAGAGAAGAAGGTGTGTCATCAAAAAAAATAAATAAAAAAACGTGATGTCTAACCGCACCGAAGCGTTTCATCATGTGGTGAAAATTTACAGCTTCTGACTGGGGTTTTTCTGCTGCAGCTGCTATGTATCGTCAGGTCCGCTGAGGGAAAAACGAAAATCTCATAATCCTTTGGACAGAAAAAGGCAATAAACAAAGTGTGAGCAGAAGGCTGGAATGAGTCAGCAGAGGTTAGGAGCTACAAAGTGGCACAGAAAGACAGATCGGCTCTGCATTTTGTTTCTCATACATCTTACGGCTCGGCACAAATCCTCAGAGGCAAACAGTAATAGAGCTCATAGATCTGGAGAAGAAATGTTAATGCACACTATTTAATATCCAACAAAGCATTTTCTGTTTTAATATAGCTGGTGAAAACCTCGACCTCTGAGAGAATTACCTTACTGGTGTTGTAGATTGTTAAGTTTCTTACGTAGGCGTGTCGGCAAGTTTCCATAAATCAATCACCAAATGTTCTTAGAGGTTTTCTTGTTAGAGTCCAGCTTGTTAAATGTGAATATTTTCTGGTTTCTTTTCTCCTCTAGGACAGTAAACTGAATATATTGGGTTGGAGGACGCCATCTTTGGCACTAATTAACATTTTTCACTATTTTCCAACCAACACAACAGGAGTTCTGGAAGGAAAAGAGGGATGGCAGATATGACGAGGAGTGAAGCTGCTGTTGCTCTGTCCCACTGGGTTATATATTATATTAATACCTTAATTTCATATAGCACCTTTCAAGAGACAGAGGGATGCTTTGAGTTTTGATTCCAGCTTGTTAAATGTGAATATTTTCTGGTTTCTTTCCTCCTCTAGGACAGTAAACTGAATATATTGGGTTGGAGGACGCCATCTTGGGCACTGATTAACATTTTTCACTATTTTCTGACATTTTATAGGCCAAAGAACTGATCGATTAACCAACCAACACAGCAGGGGTTGAGGACAGGAAAGAGGGATGGTTGGGCTGATGACTGAGGAGGATGGATTGATGGAAGGTAGACAGAGTTAGCTAACATTGTAGACCTTGGTGAAAGTGTCAACGATTAAATTAATCGGCAACTGTTCAGTTTGAGTATCATTTCGAAGAAAAAAAATCGATTAATCAAGGGCATCATCAACTGTGAAAATAGGGTATATACTAACCAGTAACTAACAGTAAATTACATGGTTATATGGTTTGATAACTAACTTTGAGAGTTCATTTTAATTATAATACTAGTTTGCAAGATTTTAAAGAAGCATTATTCACTTAAAGTTTGTCTAAATTCACAAACGTTACAGATATGATGAGGAGTGAAGCTGCTGTTGCTCTGTCCCACTCGGTTATATATTATAATAATACCTTAGTTTTATATAGCACCTTTCAAGAGACATCAAGGGAGTGAAAATCATCGTTGGAGGTTATCTACGAAACAGAATCTATGCTTTACTCACTTAAAGTTGTCACCTAAATTGACAAACGTTACAGATATGATGAGGAGTGAAGCTGCTGTTGCTCTGTCCCACTCGGTTATATATTATAATAATACCTTAGTTTTATATAGCACCTTTCAAGAGACAGAGGGACGCTTTGAGTTTTGATTCCAGCTTGTTAAATGTGAATATTTTCTGGTTTCTTTCCTCCTCTAGGACAGAAAACTGAATATATTGGGTTGGAGGATGCCATCTTGGGCACTGATTAACATTTTTTCACTATTTTCTGACATTTTATAGGTCAAACAACTGATTGATTAACCAGCCAACACAACAGGAAGGAAAAGAGGGATGGTTATAGGTAGGTTATCTACCAAACAGAATCTATGCTTTACTCACTTAAAGTTGTCACCTAAATTGACAAACGTTACAGATATGAGGAGGAGTGAAGCCGCTCCTTCCACAGATGTATGATCTCTAACAGTCTTGGCTCTCTGTCTCACTCAGTAATTGTTGATTTTTGATCAATCCCTCCGTTTACACAAACATGTAAATTCAGTAGCTCAATCCGGCTTCCAGAAATATTTCCAGGATGAGATCTTTTCTTTCAAACAAACATCTGGAGGCTGTTGTTCACGCATTCATAACCAGTTGATTAGATTATTGCAACTCCTTCTCTGGCTTTATCCGGAAACTCTGACGATAAGATATGACCACATCACACCCATCCTGGCTTCTCCACACTGGTTACCTTATTGATTACCTACAAAGACCAGAGAGGCTTCGCTGACAGATCTATTATTGCCCTTTGTTCCTTCTCTTGCTGTGAGATCCTCAGTTGCTTCTTTTTCGTGTTGTTCCAAGGTCTAGATTCATCCACAAAGGTTGTTGTCAGAGCTCCAGGACTTTGTAATGACCACCCGAGGAGATCAGTGGCTGCAAACTCCGCTATATAAATAAAGTTTATTACTACCACATGATTGGTTAAACAGCGTCATTTTTAGCCAAATTTAGAACCAAGTTTTGTCCAAATCATCTTTTTCTTATTCATACATTGAAGTTTAGTAGTTTTAAATTTGTGCAAAGTTTGGTTTTATGTGGTTATTTAGTGAGTTTTGTTAATTCACATCGTTATAGACAGGCAACTATAAAGTAAAAGACAGTATCAATAGGTTTAGCAGCCATTAGCTTGATCTGTTATAGCAACATTGTGTTTTCCAAAGCTACAACAAAGATGATGGGGAATAAAATCGGTTCACAGATGATTAAACAGGCTGTAAATTTAATTAAAACCACTTCGAGCTTGTTAGGTCAAAGTTGAACCATAAACTCAGTCTGTAAACTGACAGTGGAGAGTTTATTGTTGGTAGTTTTTCTTTCTTTTGAACAAGTCTGAATAACCTGGAGTGCAGCATCAGCAGAACCAATGACCAGACCAACAGAAATTTGATCCAAGTTCTACTAAAAAAAGAATTATTGTTTAAACTTCATTTCAAGCTCTGCACACACAGGCAGGTAAGAGCGATCTATCCGTTCTGTTTCACATCGTTTACGTCATCCTACAGCCGCGACCGACTCCCTGTTATGAGAGAAAGAGACGGACGGAGGAAGCAGAGGCTCATGTAAGGAGGTCCCTATAGAGGTCATTTGTCCTTTGCAGTGGAGCAGAGAAGTACGTCTGTTCTTAATTAACTCCTACATCGTCATTCCAGAGCCATGCAGGATTCCTCAGGGACCACAGGGGCTTTCCCTCTTTCCCATGTACTGTACTGTAATGTAATGGACACTTTGAGGGGAGTGGACGTCCAGGGAACACAAAAAACCAAAAGATAAAACAGGGTTGGGATTGAGAAAGAAAAGCTCAGCTCGTACCACAACAACACCCCGAAGGACGGAAAGAAACCTTAAATTAACTCGACAGGGAGGACATTTTCTGGCAGAATCGTGTTGTGAAATGTCCAAATTTACTTGGGTTTGGTAGAACAACAAGTATGTAGCAGAAAAACACACAGACTCAATATTAATTATCTTCATCCTCTGTTCTGCCGGACAAAGAAGCCCACAGAGAAGCGTCAACACGTCCGACCTCCGACCTCTGGCTTTATGACTTTCGCACCGGGGCACATGTTTACAAGAGAACACATGTCGGAGTTTTATCCTGCAGACAAAGCTCTCACAGTGAAAACTCGTCAGGGATCACTCAGGGGTCTCCTGAAGGCCGTGACCCTCGACTCCAACAATGAACCGCCCGACTACTGAGGGAGAGGTCAAAGGTTAACTTTCAGGAGCAGCGGGGAGGGAGACGGTGATGTGGAAGGAAAAAGTGTCGGCGGTCCTTTTACATTCAAAGAAGTGTGTTTGCTTCTGTGTTTGTTATGTTAAAGTGCTGGGAGGACTCTTCAATTAGCTGTTAGAGAAGCTACTCTGATGTTTAATTACAAGATTCTCAACGTGTAAAGAAGCTGTTTTACATCATTTTGTTTAATAAATGTTAATTATCAAATCAATTTGTACATCAACAGAAATTTAAGTAGCAAAATTTGAGTCATCTCTCAAACATTTGCTGCTTCAGTTTCCTGCCTTTTACAGTTACAAGACATTTAAAGACTGACCTTGTACTCTAGGAGGTTATTGTATATAAAAGGCCTGTTACACATCAATAAATGAAATGCATAATCTGCAGATTAACAGCTATTGAATATCATTTAAGTTCCAAATCTAGCTGACAGCATTTTAATATGAACATTTAAAAAGAATAAGATTATTTGGCTTCGTCACAAGGACAACTTTAAGTTAAGGGCTACTCATAGTAAAGGTTCAAAAGATTATCGCATCCAATATTTAGCATTTTTACCATTCTTTTAATCAGTTTCTAGATAAATTAATCATCTGAATTTGCAAAGAAACTATTAACTACACTTCAGTATTTGATCAATTAGTCTGAGTCACAAGATCTCGCAAAAAGTTTGCTGGCTAAAATTTGACAGCCAGGTTTAGTGACTCTGTGTGGCTAAATGCTAACATCAGCATGGTATAATATTTACCATGTTCAACACCTTAGCTTAGCATATTAGCATGCTAACATATGCTAATTAGCACTAAACCTAAAGTACAGCTGAAGCTATGGGGAATGTCATTAGCTTTGCAGGTAATTCATCATGAACCAAATAGGAAAACTTTGACCTGATGGTGGCGCTAGAGAAAAATACATACGATCACCAGATTTATTAGGATTCATCCTCTTGGGATCATGAACGTTTGCACCAAATTTCATTCCAATCCATCAAACAGTTGTTGAGATATTTCAGTCGTGCCATCCCTCGAGCTGCTAGCATCGCTAAACAACTAAAACGACCAGAACAACGATCTAAGTTTCATTTCAGTTGGACCAAAGTCACGTTACGACAAAATACCCAACAGTTGGTGCCATTTACCCTCAAAACTGCGCTTGGATGCAGAAGATAAAGATTTTAACAAGCCAGACGAGACTCGTTAAATCTAAGAAGGTGCCTTTTTTGTGCTCTTTCAGTCTGTGGAAGTCTCATTCGTCCTCATGAAACTGTAAAACCCTGGCATTAAGTATGCATCAGAGAACCACAAAACTACAGTTACAGGTCCAGTTCTGAACAATATGCAGGACTGAATCTGTTCTCTCTGCAGCACTCACACACACTCACACACACACACACACACACACACACACACACACACACACACACACACACCTGTAGGGACAAATACATATGCAGCGAAGCAATCAGAAATGTTGCCGATTTCCATAATGAGGTTCAGGAGGTGAAACTAAGTTCTATCCGACTGCTCTTCATCGCTCCTGTTTCTCTGTTGGTGGTCTTATTAAATCCTCTCCATCTCCGCGACCTCGTCTTTCCTGCGGCCGTTCAGAAACTCATTAGACTCACAAGCAGCTGTTGAATCCGTCTCTCCGGTTGTCGATCCGTCTCCCGAGCTTATTGTCTCAATGTGGCGCTGAACAATTTTAATATCCAAAAAAATCAATCCTGATCTATCGGGAGTTTTGAGAAGGGTGTTAATGAGTTGGGAGATAATTATGCGATCCGGAACCAGAGAGGAGGAAGAGCAGAATAAATGTTAATATCTATTAATTTCTCTTTTGTGCACTTTTAGTTCCTAAATCAGTCTTCCGGACGGCCATCTTGAGATCTATTACTTCTTTTGAGTCGACGCTCATGTCTGATGAATCCGAGTTCGACCGAAGTAAACTTAATTAGCAGAAATGATTGCGCTGATCCTTCATTTTGAATTTTTTTAACCACTCGTTATTAAAATGCAAGCATTTGGGAGTGGATAATGGATTATCAGTAGTCTTCTTAGTTTGACCATGAGTTTATTCCAGAAATCTTAAATGTTCCTCTTTAATTAATCCTCTTTTGTTGTAAATAACCTTTAGAAAAGGATGTTTGAGGGTAACTGTGGTTAAAACTCTCCTCTCAAACATCCTGAATCTAAACTGTCCACCTGATCTTAAACCCAAGATAGAAAAGTTATTCAATCCCCCCCAAAAAAATGTAACCTAGAGCTTCTTTTCATTGTCTATCGATTAATCGTTTTGTCTATAAAATATCAGAATATAATGAATAATAATTCTATCAGAGTCTTGTTATATTTGACCAACAGCAAAAAAACAAAATCTATGCAGTTCATTTTCATGCAAAGTCAAAGAAAAGCAAATGCCAAGCCAGTGACTGCAGTTCGAGTCTGTGTTCCAACATTTGTAAAGGTGACACCAGCCGGGTTTGTGGTGACACAAAAAACGACTATTTGTGATGGAAGTCTGGTCATCTGAAGCACGTTTGTGGTATTTTAAAGAAGCATTATGTAGATTTATGAATGTTAAAATAACAGCTTTAAAATCATTTTGATGGTAAAGTGTCTTGTTTGTCTTGTTTACTTCAAGATACAAGTTTCCAACACAAAACACTGTTTGTTGTTGGCACCTACAAAATGGTTAGAGACCAAGGATTTGTATTTACGACAGCAGTGTCACACAAAATGCCAATTTTTAATGCAATGTTGCTCTAAAGGTAGCACACAGGTGTTACAAATACAGCCAGATCAACGTTCCTACGTACTTATGCACTAAAAAAGTCACTGAAAGACAATTTACACTCTTACTTTATATTATAAAATGAATCCCCATCCGTCTAAAACTTGTTCTGAACGTAAGACTGAGGACGAGGCTTTATCACGTATTCTCTTAGAAACTAATAAAATACTTGGATTAAACTCTCAGTCTTGCCCCAGGTGCATCCTGGGTATCCTCCCACAAGGTTCACAGCTACAGACGACATCTGAATTCTACACAAAGGATGAAATCCATCTAAAACATCTGATCTTTTTCCTTCCTGCTTTCTGGTTGAACAAAAAAAACCCCAAAAAATGAAAGAGTCACAGGAGCATATTTGCAGTTTTGCTTCAATCTCTGGCAGAAAACTGAAGGATTCAGCTCTGCACTGTGCAAAAAAACGTTAATTTTACGAGTGAGCAGTTTACAGACAGGGAGACAGGGACGCATCATATTTCATTAACGCCCGTCTTCTGTATTATAAGGGAGGCAATAACAAAGATTTCTAGCAGCCCTCATAGCGGAAAAATGACCACAATATATCAGCTCGGGTTGATCAATACCAGCGACTCGACCGCTCCTCCGTGTGTGTGTGTGTGTGTGTGTGTGGACTTTTGGCTTTCATCACTCCCCATTTCAAGTTGTGCTCTGTTTTGGAACAAAAACCCACTGGACTTTAAAGAAACTCCCCAAAGTCATCAATTATTTGGCACCTTTAGTCACAGAAGAGCTGGACTGTGCACGCCGGGCCTGGTTTTAGGGCAGGCGGCGGATAAAAGCCCGAGCGTGCTGCAGGACAAATATATCCCAGATATTTAGTCAAAAACATTGCGGCGCTGCAGATTTCCTGCTTCTCAGAGCTCAAAAACACTGCTGGTTTTCTATTAAATCAGTTACCTTATTAGATTTTGTGTCAGGACTTACTTTCTTACTGAGAATAATGACGATTTTTAAGGTCAGAGATAAGATTTAAAGCTTTACTGGTGCTTCATTTCCTCTAAAAAACTTTGTTATCTCATGCAGTCATTTAAAAAAGTTCTTATCTGTTGGGTTTTTTGTTGCTTGGAAGCAGCAGAACAAGCTGTTAACACAGTACTGAGACATGTCGAGACATGTTTTGGAAGATCTGCAATACATCTGCAGTGACTTTGATAATCAATTCATTGTTTTACTCCCAACATTTGATGGTTCATGGCTCTCAAATCGGAGACTTTGGTGCTTTTCTTGACCCAACATGGTCGTAAACTTAACATCTTTGGCTTTGGACTGTTTCTCAGACAGAACAAGACATCTGAAGACACTTCCTCGTCTGTGATTGACATTTTTAACAACGTAAAAGGAAGCCAGCTCCTGGTTTTGGTCTGGAAATGTCCCCACAGACTCAAACTGAGGTCAGCAGCCGTGTTGGCTTGTAATAACACCACCTCCTTCCCCTCCACCTCCTGTTGTGAACATGATAGGCTATAAAAATGGTGTATAATTTTTTTTTTTGAGCATTACAATCTGATAACAATAGCCACAAGATTAGTTAATTTTATTCCCATTCATGGTAGCTGGGCGCTAAACTGAGAGTTAGCCTGCAGAAGTCTCTCGTGGTCAAACTCCACGGCTCATACAACGTGGACGATTCGGGGATTTTGAGCTTTTCTGGCTTCATGAACGAGGCCAAGCTCCGAAGCTGCATCCAAACTGTAACTGTTGGACAGATAGAAAAGGTGGCACATGTGCAGCAAGGTAAAGGCTGCAATGTGCCTCCTTGTCTGTCTAAAAGGGAGGTGTAATATTCCTCCTTTTCCAAACAGCCTCCACTTTTCCTCCTCTGGTAGGCGTCAACATGTGACGTGACGTGAAGCAGGAAGTTGGGCGTGAAGAGAAGCAGGGCAGTTTCTGCTTTTCTCCCAAAATCCTCTTCCCGTTTAACATTGGGGCTTATGGGGCAGTTGCTGGAGTTTGTGTCGGTTAGACGCAGATAATTCAAAAACCGTACATCCTCCCGATAAAGTGGACACGTTGCCAGACAGAAGACAAGTGTGGCTACGTTCTTGGAAAATATCACTATTGTAGTGTGAAATCTGTGGCTAGGATCGTCATCTAAAGAAACATTTTCGGAGAGTTTTTTTCAGGCTCCCCCACTCTGCCAGTTGGTGCTGCGCGAACATTCCGCAATACACACTCATTGAAAATCCTGAATTTTTCTGAGTTTTTTCGAAATCACTCACGATCAATTAAGGGTCACCGTTCAAAAACTAAACATCGTAGAAAGAAAGTTCAAATACAACTCAAATAGATAAGACTTGTGCCTACATTTTAAAGTTTGAATGGTGTCTCTAGGTCAAAGTCTGCCAGAGCAGGAGATGTTTGAAAAACGGCGATGATTTTGCGACTTTTTTGACCCCGTCCCATTCATTCCTTATGGGACATTTTTCGCAGTTTTTCTTCAAAATAAGAGCTTTACATTGCACCCCATCGGAGTTTAGAACTGGGTTCTTAGCGGGGGGCTTTTAATTTGAAAGTAGCGACCGCTGTTAGCTCGCCGCTACAACAACAAGCGGACAACCAAGACAGCTACAGAGAGCGAGGAGACGCTAGCATCTCCCGGATCTCAGCGGCTTTCCAGCTGCTCATCTTGGTGGATGAAGTGACGAACTGACTGCTGTGATCAGCTGTTTCCTGGTTTTAAAACTCCCGGCTGTGGGTGCGCAGCAGTGCACGTCATCCACACCTCCGCCCATCTCAGCATTTGCCACCACATTGACAAAACTGGTGGACCAAAACAGACCACCAATTTGCCGCCTTCTGTCTAAATCCGCGGAGCGAGCCACCAAAAGGACGGCAGACTGGCGGCTTACTGCCCAGAATAAAAACGGCTGTTGAAACAAGTCACACATACATGGACAACATGTGATGCATCTTCATTTAGCTCCTGCGTGTCCAAAGTCTTTGAGAGAGCTGCTCTCACAGATCAAGATAACCATCTTCTCCTGACAAAGAAAGATGATTTGCACGACTTAAATTTCACCTGAATTATTCTTCTGACATCCTCACAGAAAAAAGGACACTGAGCACATTGTTTCTGATCCAGCAGGAGGAAAGAGGACAATTTATACGAAAAAGAAAAACTCGCTCATGAATCAAATTAAACCGCGGATGTGATCTGTAGATCTAATGTGAAGTTTGGATTTGAACTTCTGCGACAGTTAACTAGATTTTCCTGTCATCTCCGCTGTAATATCACCAAAGTCAGACGGTTATTAAGGAAAACCTGCGGCGCTCTGGGCCTCGAGGACTCCGTGTTGGATCCAGGTTGTGCTTGAATTATTCCACTCGTGACTTCATAACTCTGTCCTCTTTGTTCCGAGGCTTTTACTGAGGACCGTTAATCACGTGAGGAAGTGAAGTGCTGCCAACGCAAATTGAAAAGTGCATTCAATTTCCAGGATAAAACCCTCTTAAGAGTCGCTAAAATGTTATGAAATTAAAGTTCATTACCCAGAGATCCTCAGCAGCGATGTCTTTTTCATGTCCGCTGTGGACGGAGCGCTCACACTCTCATATTTATGTATTTTTTCGCTTAAAGCCGCAGTTCATCAACTCTCAGAGAGCATATTAACATCAGACTTCGCCGAGAACAGAGAGAATCTAAATTGTCGGTAACAGGAAAATGAAGCTCGTCTGTTGTAATTTAGCGGCGCGGCGTCGCTTCCCGTCGAGCGGCTGCTCTTTCGAGACCTCTAACTCGGCAGTTTCAAAACAATTAGACCAGAAAAAGAGCACGGAGACAGATGCGCCGCGGCAACAGGACCGTAATAACAATTATGCTAACTATTCATCCATCTCTCTGCAGTTTACCGCCGAACGCTCCGGAGCTTTGTGCGACTAATTTCAATGAATCATCTGTGACTGGAGGTGTCCGGTTTTTACTCTGCAGCAGAACGAGGAGACCGGATTCAGCACAAACAACGATGTACTCAACAAGAAAGAGTCTTTGTGGAAAAAAGAGTGTCAACACGACTTCTTCTCCTCGAGTGTCACGCCGACTTTCCTCCTAGCAGTCAGGCCACGTCGTCCTCCGCCCCCGCAAACAGCTGACATCTTGTTTCGGAGCCGGATGTGTCAGTGATAAGGACCGGCACTGTGGTCGGCATTCAGAGCGCCCTGCTGGTATCAATCACTGTCAGGACGCCTCAGACCCACTTAAGATCCCGTTCTCATGGGTCCCAGAGATCACAAGCTGCGAGTCATCGAGGAACAGGATGTGCCTGATAACACGACGGCGAACACAACTCCCGAAGACGTGATGAAAGACGATAACGTCTACATGAGGGTGGATTGTGACAATTAGAAGAGTTCAGAGTTTCCCTGCTGATTCAGTTTTACAGTTTAAAGGGATATTCCGGTGTAAGTTTAATCCATGGTCTAACACACCTTGACACCGAGTAAGACTCCCCCTCGAGAGGTCAAGTTAGCTGACCGCTAGCTTAGCTAGTTTTAGCAACCTCAGAAAAGACCGCACGATAACAACACACTGCAGCTTATGTCTCCAACTAGAAACCGCCATCAAAAAGCCACAATTAATGGTGAGAACAGCAGCAAACTTCAGCAACAGTACATGTACAGTCCCAGCACACAGTACGAAGCATCAAACATCTGCTAGCTTTGCTGGATTTGTATTAAAAACACAGCACAACTCACCCTCTCCTCCAGCAGCCTGCCTGTGTGGGGAAGCCCTGACGAGTCGATTACCGAGTGCAGTAGATTTCTGCAGCTCAAGGATGAAAATGTCTGAGTATTACTCCATTACTTCCGTTATTTTCCCTGTCAGCTCTCGATAATAAGAACTGAGCGTTCCATGGAGTAATAATCAGACATTTTCATCCTTGAGCTGCAGAAATCTACTGCACTCGGTAATCGACTCGTCAGGGCTTCCCCACACAGGCAGGCTGCTGGAGGAGAGGGTGAGTTGTGCTGTGTTTTTAATACAAATCCAGCAAAGCTAGCAGATGTTTGATGCTTCGTACTGTGTGCTGGGACTGTACATGTACTGTTGCTGAAGTTTGCTGCTGTTCTCACCATTAATTGTGGCTTTTTGATGGCGGTTTCTAGTTGGAGACAGAAGCTGCAGTGTATTGTTATCGTGCGGTCTTTTCTGAGGTTGCTAAAACTAGCTAAGCTAGCGGTCAGCTAACTTGACCTCTCGAGGGGGAGTCTTACTCGGTGTCAAGGTGAGTTAGACCATGGATTAAACTTACACCGGAATATCCCTTTAAACACTAAACTTTTCATGTTTTAAGATATAAGACAAACGCAGCAATCAATAAACCTTGAAAATACCGAAAAGTAGGGGCAACAGCTACCAGAAGGTGAGCTAGTTGCATCTCCTTCAAACTTACACTAAAGAGTCCTTTATCAAACCGTAAAAGCGAGGAATCTGTATGTCCGTCTGTTCCTCACATATCTTGAGAACTATTCGTCCGATCTACTTCACATTTAGCGGGTTTGTTGCCGAAGTGGTAAATGGTGAATAAACAGCGGGCTGGGCTCACATCCTTTCGTGGGGAAGCAGATGTAAACAAAACGGAGGTCAGTGTGTTGCAGTGGGAAAAAATTCTTCATCGGGGGTTGGAGGTGAGATTTCTGTCGGTAGTAGTGTGCTAGCTAACGTTAGCCTCAACGGCTAGCATGTTTACAGTGTCTTAGCAGCGCCGTCAGCTGATCCGGGACGCCTCTCTCATTGGTTGTTGTTGTGTGGTTCATAAAGTAATCGTAAATATCCAACTTGTTGATTAGTTGATGGAAAGAGAATTAGTCTGATGATCGATTTTGATATTTTAATTACTCATTTAGCTTTTAAGAAAATTGTCAAACATTTCCTGGTTCCAGCTTCTTAAATGTGAGGATTTGCTACTTTTTACATAAAGAGTCTGAGTTCAAAGACTGTTGTTCGGACAGAAGAAGCGATTTGAAGACATCACTTTGAGATCTGGGAGATTGTGATGAGCATTTTTTGACGTCTTACAGAATAAAGGATTCATTTATAATGAAAATAACAGTCTGTCGCAGCTCTAATCGAGGATAAAATCAGTACGACGCTGAGTGAAAACATCGATATGAAGATTAAATACTTCACTGTGCGGCACAATGGAGGCAATCAGATTAAACAACCGTCCAATCAGAGCGGAGTTTTTTAACTGAGTAACATTAAAAACTCCAGGAGGATGTGAGCGTGAGGTCGACCGGGAGCTTTCTTGTATTTATCTTCCTCAGTCGTCGGCTGAACGCCGGATGGACGTGGAGGGAAATCAGCGTGGAGATCAAACTAACCAAGACGACAGCGAGCATCAGCGGCGAGCTGCAGGCGGCGTCTCGACCCGTCGTTCATCTCTCGCTCATATTTACTCAGAGTCACGACCTCGGGCTGAGAGCAGAGAGCTCGTATCCTCTCAGCTTCACCGTCTCTCGATCTGCTGAACATCACATTTCCTCCAGCCTCCATTTTCATCCTGACGCTCGTCTGTTTGCAGGAAGACGACTCTACGTTTCCGTTCACATGCTCGATGACCCGAACCGAACCTCCTCATCCTCCTCCGCTTCATGCATATGTCTGTCTCTATATATATAAATGTGTGTGTGGGTGTGTGTGTGAGTGCTTAAATTAGTCCTACAGAAAGCGAGTGGATGGACACACACCGCTGAGCGTGAGACACAGAGTGTGTGAGCGCCTGATGTTCTCTCCTGAGTGCAACTTAATCTCTCCTGACTCTCTGAGAGGCTTCTGGTTTATTCAATAAGCTGTGAGCTGCGGTATGACGGCTCTCGGCTGGACCGACGCCAAGACGGAGGAGCTATACGTGTTGCAGAGACGAGCAGGAGAAAAGACAGCGATGAGAACCGTGGGCTGGAACATTTCTTCTAATCCGGACCTGCGGTTTTAAGAGGTGATCTCAGACGTCTTCACTGTGAAGAAGCTGAGGTCGCACACCTCCACCGAAAGCTCCTTAGCATCTTAGCTGAGACGCAAGGAGGCAGAAAAACCAACCATCCATCCATCAATTTATTATCCGTAACCGTTTATCCTTCTCAGGGTCACAGGTGGAGCCGAGCCAGGTGGACATTAGGCGAGAGGCAGGGTACGCCACTTTGGATAAGTCTCAGTCCCTCCAGAAAAACGCGATTAAGCGATCGCATAATTAAAACGCATAATCAGCCAAAGTCTGCACATTTATGCAGGGGGCGCACTTTAAATGCACGAAATATGCATGCATGATGTCATAATCTTGTATTTTCGTTGCAAAAACAGTCACATATATCTCCGCAGAAAGTTGAAAAATGTTGCGTTCACTTCACATAAGAGCTGCCGTTTTCCTCCTGTTGCCATGGGAACGTTACTGAAGTGACGTCATCGGAAAGACATGATGAAGTCTGCAAATCAGTCTCATTTGCCAACAAAAATAAGCACAAAAGACGGAGCAAAGCATTTTCCCGGTGTGTTACACGACAGCGAGGCAAATTATTTGCGTGTCGGACCACAGGTGGAAGTCGATGCTGGACAAACACTTCCGCCAAACACTCGAGGACAGAAGCAGCTCACCTACACCGAGGCGTTAACTTCCAAAACAGCTGCTCGGGCTGAAAGGATCGAGGTCAGTAGCTGCAAGATTAAAGCTCATAAAAGTATGAAAAGGTCGACAAGATGAGAACTGAATTATTCCCAGCACTTTCTGTCATGTAGTCTGCTTGCTTATCACAGGAAGTCATTAGGTTAGGGTTAATATTTTTGCACATTCCCACAATTTCATCACATTTTTTAAGAAAACGTGCTGCATCATCAAGGATTTTTGCAACAATCACAAAAAAACTCTGCATTTTTCTGGAAGGACTGAAGTCTCCAGATCAAAATCAACCAGTCCTGCTCATCGATTTCTCCGCCTCTCTATCAGGACAACACGTCTTAAAAATACCGTCACCACCGTCGGTGTCACAGATTTGTGACGATGATGATCGAAGCTAACCTGACTCTCGCCAGATGAATTTCGTTCCGCCTCGCTCCACTCATCCATCTGGGATCGCTCCATTGGAGATGTGTTTCAGAAGGATAAACCACTTGTCTGTCATCTTTACTGACGTGCTACTTCAACCACTCACATCGAAACCAACCTGTGACGTCGATGAGAGCGACGTTCTTTTAACGAAAAAATATTGGGTAGATTGGACGACACGGATGAAACAGCAGCATCAATGTTGACGCTTGCTTCCTCGATGTGAGCCGCCATTGTTGTCTGAATCAAAACAGTCGCTTCTCCGCTACGTCACATCTATGAAACTCCCGCCCGGCGGTCCTGATTGGCTCGACCTGAAAATCTGGTGCCGAAATCCCTCCCAACGGGAGCGATCCCAGATGGATGTGAGTGGAGCTAGGCGGAACGAAATGCATCTGGAGAGAGTCAGGTTAGATCGAAGCCTCCAGAAAAAGAAAGACGGCGGCTCCTCGCTGGGAACGATTGAAAAACAGACTGTTCCGTCCTTCACGTACGCACAAATGCCTGTTCGGCTCAGCTGACTCTATGTGACCCTAATTTGAGCGATCGTCCTGTACGAGAGGGAAACAAACGTCTCCCGACGAGGCAGAAATAAGTCCCGATCCCTCCCACGACTCGTCTTTGTTGTCTGATAAACGACCAGCAGCGGAGGTTAATGGCGACTCACCAAACAGCTCGTTCGGGAGGCTAATGGGAATTTGGCAAAATGACTCACCCTCAAGGTTAATGGGGATTCTGGTTCAGGGCTGAAAAACAGCTGAGAGGATAAATTGGGAAATTTGCAACAGAAGAAAATTACGAGTGTGAAGGCGCCGACCCGAAAGCCTTTTTTATTATCACCTGGAATTAATGTTGAGGAGCAATTTAACAACAGAAATAATTAAAAAGAATCAGAATCTCTGCTTTTCATGAGACTGAACGGTTCGATTGTGATTATTTGTTGTGTGTTCAGAGCGCCGACACACTAATCTGTGCCAAACGCTTCCTCCCACACACACACACACACACACACACACACACACACACACACACACACACACACACACACACACACACACACACACACACACACACACACACACCTGTCGAGCACCTCAGGTGGGCTTCTCATGGCGGCTCGGTCTGACAGCCTGACAGACGCTCGCTGTGTCTTTGTAACACCGGCGGCGCTGTGGGACTCGAGCTACAGGTAGAGAAGAGGTGAGCGGCACACAAACACAAACATCAGCTCCGAAATCTCTCACATTTTTAAAAAAAACAGGAAGTGAAGAAGTGACACCGCTACAGTAAGTGACACGTTTGATGCCGTTCTCTCCGGAGTCTCTTCGCCGTGTTGCGTAACAACTCGAGCAAAGCGGTGATTTAGTAATTTGCAGGTCGACGTGTTATTGAGCTCAGTGCAGCGAGGACCGTGTTTAGGACGTCTAGACACCTGCGACACCAACAAATGAACGCTTACGGACGTTTATCCTGAATGACAGCAGAGAAAACAGTCGTGATGAAGAACACGACAGGATCTGAGGTGAGACAGTGAGGCTGATGGTTGTTTTCATGATTAATCCATTATTTGTTTGGTGCTGGACGTCTTCAGTGACGTCTTAAAGGGATATTCCGGTGTAAATTTAATCCATGGTCTAACACACCTTGACACCGAGTAAGACTCCCCCTCGAGAGGTCAAGTTAGCTGACCGCTAGCTTAGCTAGTTTTAGCAACCTCAGAAAAGACCGCACGATAACAATACACTGCAGCTTATGTCTCCAACTAGAAACCGCCATCAAAAAGCCACAATTAATGGTGAGAACAGCACCAAACTTCAGCAACAGTACATGTACAGTCCCAGCACACAGTACGAAGCATCAAACATCTGCTAGCTTTGCTGGATTTGTATTAAAAACACAGCTCAACTCACCCTCTCCTCCAGCAGCCTGCCTGTGTGAGGAAGCCCTGACGAGTCGATTACCGAGTGCAGTAGATTTCCGCAGCTCAAGGATGAAAATGTATGATTATTACTCCATGGGATGCTCAGTTCTTATTATCGAGAGCTGACAGGGAAAAGAACGGAAGTAATGGAGTAATAATCAGACATTTTCATCCTTGAGCTGCAGAAATCTACTGCACTCGGTAATCGACTCGTCAGGGCTTCCCCACACAGGCAGGCTGCTGGAGGAGAGGGTGAGTTGTGCTGTGTTTTTAATACAAATCCAGCAAAGCTAGCAGATGTTTGATGCTTCGTACTGTGTGCTGGGACTGTACATGTACTGCTGCTGAAGTTTGGTGCTGTTCTCACCATTAATTGTGGCTTTTTGATGGCGGTTTCTAGTTGGAGACATAAGCTGCAGTGTGTTGTTATCGTGCGGTCTTTTCTGAGGTTGCTAAAACTAGCTAAGCTAGCGGTCAGCTAACTTGACCTCTCGAGGGGGAGTCTTACTCGGTGTCAAGGTGTGTTAGACCATGGATTAAATTTACACCGGAATATCCCTTTAAGAAGCTGGAACCAGACGAAACCAATCAAAACAGAGGTAGAAAGGTGTCTCACAGACTTCCCACATGTCAGCTCGTGTCATCTTAACTGATAACACACAAAAAAAAATGGCTGCCAGAGCTACAAACACAAAGACCCAAGATGGTAGTTTTGGTACCAGAACTTGAAATAATCCGTCCCGGTCTTGGTATTTAAAGATCGAAGCATCGGTCGAAGCTCACTGTCGAGCTTTTCTCTGTCTGACAGGCGACATGTCGTCTAATTAACATCGACGGCTTATCTGTCAGCGGCAGCAGCACATGGGCGAGAGACACCGACTGTCACAAGACAAAAGGGCAGGAGAGAGAGAGAGAGAGAGAGAGAGAGAGAGAGAGAGAGAGAGAGAGAGAGAGGGAGAGAGAGAGAGAGAGAGAGAGAGAGAGAGAGAGAGAGAGAGAGAGAGAGAGAGAGAGAGAGAGAGAGAGAGAGAGAGGGAGAGAGAGAGCGAGCTGTGACTCAGCTCTATCTTTAAACACTGATAGCGGGTCTGAAGATAAAACTCTACAGTTAAAGCCAGCGAGCAGCATCAGACTCCTGTCTTCAAAAGTCAGTGTGATGGTGTGTGTGTGTGTGTGTGTGTGTGTGTGTGTGTGTCTAGTGTCTGGGCCTTTCAAAGGAATTTCATTTCCAATATACAGACTGTTGAGGGTCCAATTTCCTGACCAGTGTAGTGGATCGCTCTGTCTGAGGTGTGTGTGTGTGTGTGTGTGTGTGTGTGTGTGTGTGTGTGTGTGTGTGTGTGTGTGTGTGTGTGTGTGTGTGTGTGTGTGTGTGTGTGTGTGTGTGTGTCGGAGGAAGTCAGAGTCCGAACCTCAGCAACAGCAGCCAAGCGAGAGATGAGCATCACCGGGGAGAGGAGAGAGAGAGGAGGGAGGTGGAGGTGGAGGTGGAGGAGCAGCCGGGTGGAGAGGTGAGGACAGAACAAAGATGAGGACAGCATGTTTAATGGAAGTGACAGAGCCGAAGCCTTCACACCTACAAATCACACACACACACACACACACACACACACACACACACACACACACACACACACACACTGATCTCATCTGCTGAACAGAAACAAAACAACTCTTCATTCGTCTCTCTCTCTGCAGCATCAGAAACTCATCTTTACTGCTCCACAAGTGTTTCTCTCTGCTTCTTCTTCTCATCCGTCTTTCTCCTGAGTGACGACAGGATGGATACTCACATCTTACAACGCTTCTCTACCGTACACAAAATACTGTTCGGATCGAGCTACGACTCAAAACACTGCAGGATCGAACCCTAACGTTGTTCTTAAATGTCGCTCTTTCGTTGCGTAAAGGCCCCGACACACCGCCCAGACTCAAACCAACAGCCAGCTGCCTTCATCCGACCGCTCCGTCGCCTCTCGTCTGACCCGTTCGGTGGAAAAGTTGCATTGAAACACACTGCCTCGACTACAGCCAGCTACACAGCAGCGTGTACGTTCAGACCGGAGTGCAGATCATCGTCTCACGCCGCTCTGATTCGCTAGCACACCGCACTGAGTATCCGTCGGCGTCCAAACCTCAGACGGCCGACTCGCTCAGACTTCGCAAGTTGAATCTGACCAGACGCCGTCTGCGCAGTTCCGAAAGCTTCCGACACAGCTGAACACACTGAACAGAGTTGTTCCCAAACTCGTCCGACTCTCTCCAAACGCTTCAGACGTCCAATGTTCGGGCCAGTGTGCTGCCGGCCTTAAAACACAACATGTTTGGATACCTTGATTTACAAAAGACCTTAAAGCCGAGGGAAAACCTCCATCGAAGCTCGTTCTCATGACGATGCTACCCAACACGATCCAGAATCAGAAGTGTTTATAGTCACGACACAAGAAGTTGAGGGGATGAGCCGTCTGTCGGAGAGGCACAAGCAGTGATATCATTTAAAAACAAAGACACGTCGTTCTAAGGGTTCGGTACTGAACCGAACACTTTTAAGAGCGCAAATGTCGGCACTCCTGAGAATCGACTGAGGTTTAATCAATTTGTGGTAAAGCTACTTGAGAGTTCATCTGTGATCTGGGTCTTTAATCCAATCAAAGCTCTGATTGGACTAAAACGTTGTGTCTTGTTCCAACATTTTGCTTACGACTGACGCTTGGAGCTGTGCAGGAGGTCCAAACTTAACAAATAACCCCGAAACAAAGACAAACTGATGAAAAGCTTCAGGTCGCCTCACGTGTTTAGTTAAAAGCTGCACCAACTAGTCATCCAGCGTGTTTTACATCTATATGTCTTCTTCTTCACTGCCTTTGTTCACAGAAGATGATTTAACAAAATCACCTGAAGAGATTTCAACCTCAAACAGCTCGAGAGGAGAAGAAACGGTTCGAGGAAACTCTCCTCCCGATGATGTTCACGAGTTCGGAGCGGTGGCGTTGAGATTACTGCAGCTCCTCCACTTTCCTCAACGACCACTCGACATCCTGAAACGGGAGAAAATCGGGCCGACGCTTTCGTGTCTCATTGTGGAGCGAACGCTGATGCAGAATAAGTTCCAGCCTGAAGAGAGCGAAGCTCCTCGACACGCTGTCAGAAGTGTCAGGAGCAACACTGAGCACTCGCACATTTCTTAAAAATGTTTTGGCATAAAAATGATGGCGTTTAAAGCGATCGCAGCGAAGAGAAAAAGGCTGCGGCTCCGATCAAAAAGCCCACTTTTGAACTGTCACAAACTCCTCTGCTCCTTCTCTTATCCGTCTGTTTCACTTTCGTCATGCCTTCTCTTCTGCCCTGAAGATTTCCTCCTCTCCGACACAACCGTTCCCCTCCACGACGGCTCTGATGTGTTTGCTGCAGAGCTTGGCATCAGCAGCTCTCGGGATGCACATCAAATATTTGATGGAAGCGCGCGAGGCGCTTGGACGTCCATCAGAGTCCGTGTCTGGGAAGATAAATCAAACCAGGATTGGAAAGATATGGACGGTTTTTTTGAAGATGGAAACCAATATTTCTTTCTTTTTTTTGGTCTAGATAGACGCTTAACTAGTTTAATCCCTTCATTTAGTGGGTTTCTTAGGACGGGATTTCTTTCAGCGTGTAACATTTAATCGATTTCTTGCCGTTTCATGACACGAGAAGCTACAAACAGCTTGTTAGAGACCGAAGGATGGATCACGATGAGGTAACGTATCTATATGTAGCCGTTTTTATTCTGGGCAGTAAGCCACCAATCTGCCGTCCTTTTGGTGGCTCGCTCCGCGGATTTAGACAGAAGGCGGCAAATTGGTGGTCTGTTTTGTTCCGCCAGTTTTGCCCCTCGGAGGGTAACGTTACACTTATTTGCGCCTCCATTGCTGTAAATTTGAGGCGGCAATGTGGTGGCAAATGCTGAGATGGGCGGAGGTGTGGATGACGTGCACTGCTGCGCACCCACAGCCGGGAGTTTTAAAACCAGGAAACAGCTGATCACAGCAGTCAGTTCGTCACTTCATCCACGAAGATGAGCAGCTGGAAAGCCGCTGAGATCCGGGAGATGCTAGCGTCTCCTCGCTCTCTGTAGCTGTCTTGGTTGTCCGCTTGTTGTTGTAGCGGCGAGCTAATAGCGGTCGCTACTTTCAAATTAAAAGCCCCCCGCTAAGAACCCAGTTCTAAACTCCGATGGGGTGCAATGTAAAGCTCTTATTTTGAAGAAAAACTGCGAAAAATGTCCCATAAGGAATGAATGGGACGGGGTCAAAAAGTCGCAAATCATCGACGTTTTTCAAACATCTCCTGCTCTGGCAGACTTTGACCTAGAGACACCATTCAAACTTTAAAATGTAGGCACAAGTCTTATCTATTTGAGTTGTATTTGAACTTTCTTTCTACGATGTTTAGTTTTTGAACGGTGACCCTTAATTGATCATGAGTGATTTCCAAAAACTCAGAAAAATTCAGGATTTTCAATGAGTGTGTATTGCGGAATGTTCGCGCAGCACCAACTGGCAGAGTGGGGGAGCCTGAAAAAACTCTCCGAAAATGTTTCTTTAGATGACGATCCTAGCCACAGATTTCACACTACAATAGTGATATTTTCCAAGAACGTAGCCACACTTGTCTTCTGTCTGGCAACGTGTCCACTTTATCGGGAGGATGTACGGTTTTTGAATTATCTGCGTCTAACCGACACAAACTCCAGCAACTGCCCCATAAGCCCCAATGTTAAACGGGAAGAGGATTCTGGGAGAAAAGCAGAAACTGCCCTGCTTCTCTTCACGCCCAACTTCCTGCTTCACGTCACGTCACATGTTGACGCCTGACCAGAGGAGGAAAAGTGCTGTTACAGGTTGTTTAAAATCATCAGAAGAATCAGAGACTGTTTCACAAACACTTAAAACTTCCTCGTTGTCGCTCTAACTCAGCGGTTTCAACACATCCTGGATCTATCGATAATAGATGAATAACTTTCTCGTCTCACTCTTGGCAGAGAGAGTAAATAACCTAAACCCTTTACGCCAAAATGTCAAAACCTACTTTTAAAGATGTCAAATACGGTCAGAAAATGTCAGCTATTGGCATAAACAGCTTTTCCCCGCATCTCCAAATCGATTCTCCTCAAACTCCGTCTGTATCCGTCACTCATCTCTCTTTCCTCGAGTGTGATTCAGCTGAAGCAGAAAAAAAACTCAGGATCTAACCTCTGAGAAGCCGTTTGAGAGGTTGAATAAATAAAAAAACACCCCAACTTTGACATTTCCTCCAGCTGGGGCGGAGCTGGTGGGGCAACATGTTGGAGGTCTGCGCCGCCTCACGCTGATCTGAGAGCGAATCATCCGCCAGCACACGGCGATAAGCGCCGGCGTCCTTGAGAAATAACCCTGACGCGAGCGTGTGTGTTTGTGTGTGTCGTTGGCATTGATGTTCTCCCGTTTGGCAGCTCTCTCTCTCTCTCTGCCACACACACACACACACACACACACACACACACACACACACACACACACACTTGTGTTAATGAGATGCAGCCTCAGTATGTCATATCTGCCTCCTGTGGAGACACACATGCTACGTTTCCCGTCGACATCGCTCTCGTCGACACGTTTACGTTTCAAAAACCCGTAACATTCACAGGACCTTGAACTCGTCGCCCTAAATCCCTGATTGGCTGTTGAAAATGGGTCTTTTTTTCTGATTTGTTGCTTCATTAACGTGAGAATCCAGACGCTCCACGAGTTGATTCATACGTACAGTCGATCGTACGTCTTCGTCTTTGATGCACGGGAAAACAACGGCGCTCCCCAAGGACAAACACATCGTTAGAAGTTTTGTAGGACGCTGTGAGTTTGTTCTGTAGCGTTACTGCAACGTAGCTTCCAGAAAACTCCGGCGTGAGGAGGAAGTCTTCGATTACACATCATTCGTCGATGGAAAAGATCATTCCCGGACCCGTAAAGTCTCGACTAAACCAACACAGACGGCCGTTTTACAGTAACAGGATCGACTCGGTGACTTAACAGAATTCCAGACGGCCGTGTTGGTGTGACGCCGCCTGGGTTTCATTAAGTCCTGCTGTTTGGCCCGTAATCTCTGTTATCCGACGTCCTCGCATTCCTCCGTAATCAGACCTGCAGCCACCGAACGTAAACACTCGAGCGAGCGAGCGCCGTCTCCGAGTGTTTATCTCCCTCCTCGACATCGCCGCGCTCTAATTGACACGACGTTAAGCTCGTTGGAGTGCGAGATGCATGTGGAATATTTACGAGAGGAATGTTTGTAATCTATTACTCCAACATCGCTTGTTTTGAGGCTAAAACTTCTTCCCTTCCCGAGTCGGAGCATGTTTTCTTTATTAGCAGGGAGGGACAGAGCCGGTTTGTCATCCTCGATAAACATGAGAGGGGGAAAAAAATCACATTAGAGAGGGAGGAGAGACGACAAAATAGAAAATGATGGCAGAGGAAGGGAAAGAGGGAAGGAGCGATGTAAAGATTGGAAAAAAAAGTGATGAGACGGTGGTGGAGGGTGTGGAAGATTAAAAGGAGGAATGAGAACAATGCAATAAGGAGGAGGAAGGTGAGAGGAGGAAGGCAAGGAGGCAATAAAATGAAAAAGGGGTGGATGAAAAGAGGAGGAGGGAGGAAATTAAAGAGGAAAAAAAATAAAGAGGGGGAGAAAAAGGCCGAGCGAGAGGAGGAGGAGGAAGTTGGGAAGCTGAGAGAGAGAGGGGTGGTTTTTTTGGCAGCGAGCAGTTTCCATTACTGGCAAAATAAACTGATACCATATGACTAATCACCTCATAACTGGAGCAGGAATTTACTATAACACACACACACACACACACACACACACATTTAATAGTGCGATAGGGAGGACGGAGTGTGAGAGGGCAGAAATGCAGAGAGGACGAAGAGGAGGAGGACGAAGAGGAGGAGGAGGAGAACAGCTCCAGGAAATACCCGCTGATCTGAGGAATCACAACAACACACAACAGGAAATAACAGCTGGACTCAGATCGGCTTCTGATGATAAACAAAACATGTGACGGGAATAGAAACCGCGGAGACGACCATCTGTTTAAAGACATTTAGCTGATCTACTGGTAAACTTAATGACGTACGCCGAGCGGTAAAAATAACTTCAGACGGAAGCAGCGAGTCATTCAGTCGGACAGAGCTGTGATGTCTGGAAGTATTTTGCTTTACTGATACGCTCGATTTGAGTCGAGAGTCTGACTGATAGTTTAGCGAGTCTGGTCTAACGAGATGTTCTGAAGCTGTTAGAGGATAAAAGGCCCGGGGTGAAGTGGTAGCACAGCGTCGCACCGGGGTCACTGCGAGTTTCAGAGTGACACAATTGGCATTTTCAAGCCCAGCGCCCACTTTGAGTGAATCGCAAATGTGTTTGGTCTTGAAATGAGGTGTTGTCGGGCACGTTGATGGCAGATTGCTATCTTGACCCAAAGAAAAAGCTGGTCTGAAGTCACAGGACGCATTATTCAGATAGGAAGATGCGTCTACACAATTCACAAGGCGTGTAAAATATGATTTACTCATTAGAGAGGCTGATTTTGGTTATTTAAAAAACGTTTCCATGCACATTAATGTCACTGTAACAAATATGGTGGCACATTTAAGCAGCAAACCAAAAAGTTGTCAGCTATAAACTCTCTAGAGCAAACTTTCAGCTTCTGATAATAATATTTTCAGACAGACTCAGCTCTGATGGAGCTCAGGATTTACTTGGTCGGTTTAATTTATGTAACACCCAAAACACACATATGCCTAATTAGAAGTCTAATTACAACCTCTTTGTGCTGTACTTTGAGCCAGATTATCCACCAATTAAAGGGATATTCCGGTGTAAATTTAATCCATGGTCTAACACACCTTGACACCGAGTAAGACTCCCCCTCGAGAGGTCAAGTTAGCTGACCGCTAGCTTAGCTAGTTTTAGCAACCTCAGAAAAGACCGCACGATAACAATACACTGCAGCTTATGTCTCCAACTAGAAACCACTGACAGGGAAAATAAGGGAAGTAATGGAGTAATAATCAGACATTTTCATCCTTGAGCTGCAGAAATCTACTGCACTCGGTAATCGACTCGTCAGGGCTTCCCCACACAGGCAGGCTGCTGGAGGAGAGGGTGAGTTGTGCTGTGTTTTTAATACAAATCCAGCAAAGCTAGCAGATGTTTGATGCTTCGTACTGTGTGCTGGGACTGTACATGTACTGTTGCTGAAGTTTGCTGCTGTTCTCACCATTAATTGTGGCTTTTTGATGGCGGTTTCTAGTTGGAGACATAAGCTGCAGTGTATTGTTATCGTGCGGTCTTTTCTGAGGTTGCTAAAACTAGCTAAGCTAGCGGTCAGCTAACTTGACCTCTCGAGGGGGAGTCTTACTCGGTGTCAAGGTGTGTTAGACCATGGATTAAACTTACACCGGAATATCCCTTTAAGTCGCACAATGGACTTGGACACACCCTGAACTAAGATCGTTTAAATACGGCCCAAAGTGTTTGACTTCTGCTGGACTTTATTTTCTAAAGACAATCTGCATTTAGTCACTGGACTCAGCTGTTGTTAGTCAAGACAAAGATCAGATGCTAAACTTCTGCCAAAACCACAACATCTTGATTTTACAACCCTGATTTTTCTACACGTGTTAAATCGACAAAGTACAACGTGCAAATCCGACAGTTTTGGAGTCGTTTAAAGCGATTAGTTTCCTCCAGATTGTAGTCTTCCTGCTAAGCTAGGCTAACTTACTGCAAGACAAAAGCTCCTAGTTTCTGCTAAATCACAACCTTTTCTTGTATGGAACAATCTTGTTCAGAAAAGCCCTGTGAGATAAATATCATGTAACACAGAATGTGGGGATTTCTTCCCCTGAGCTCGTCTTCTCAGGCGACTCCCAAACTATGAGTCACTTCGAGGTTTAAGTTAAACGCGTTAGCCTCATCTGAACCTTCTTCCTGTTGGCTCGGTTTTCTGTCTTGCTGCCATTTTTATGTCCTTCATGGGTTTGTTGGAATCCAGATGCAGATGTGGAGACGATGATGTGCGTCCGGTCACAAACACTTCAGATCTAAATGAACTGTTGGGACAATTATTCAACCCACGCCCGACACACTTCAGCGCATTATTAAAGATGACTCACAACATTCAGATGGAGCTTGATGCACAGCGACAAGACAAACAGGACAAAAGTCAAAGAATGAGCTGCGTGTAATTAGCTGCACGCAGCTGGATGAGGAGCTGAACGTCCTGACCTTCCTGTCTGTTTCTATACGGCTGGTAATCAAAGCTGAGATCCCCACGACGACCCAACACACACACACAAACAAACAGACAATCAGCGAGGACCAAAACTGCGGATGTAGAGACGGGCCGATGCAGCGTGGTGAGCATTATGTGGTGTGGGAGCGTGTGTTCTGACATTTGGTTTCATTTAGACGTAACAATGCGACTGTGAATGTACAACAGCTCTCAGATTTCACGGAGACGGACGAGACGAAACAGAAAAACAGCAACAAGGGCAATAAAAAGACGAACACATGCACACCAGAGAGGGCTGGGGACGGAGAGCCATTTTGGATCTGGTTCACAGATCAGTTTCGATAAGCATCAAAATAAATCAAATTTACTTTCTCCCTTTATTACCAAGATGTGCTGAATGTCAACTGACATGTGTTTTGTTTTTGTTTTTTAACACGGGATCATAAGAAAGAGTTTAATCGTACATTTCTAGAGACTGTTAATCGTCAAAATGATATCACGATACTGTCCCGGCCAAATATCAAACCGAGCAAACTTGTGTGGTGTTGCCCTGTTAAAGGTCCACTGTGTAGTGTTTTAAGTAATTTATTACCTCAAATCAGCGTCTTCATTCATAAATAAGTCCTCATTGGTGTAAAATGATCTCTGCCAACAATCTCACTTCTCCTCCTGAGGGAAGAATCACACATTGTGACGTGAAGCAGGAAGTTGGGCGTGAAGAGAAGCAGGGCAGTTTCTGCTTTTCTCCCAAAATCCTCTTCCCGTTTAACATTGGGGCTTATGGGGCAGTTGCTGGAGTTTGTGTCGGTTAGACGCAGATAATTCAAAAACCGTACATCCTCTCGATAAAGTGGACACGTTGCCAGACAGAAGACAAGTGTGGCTACGTTCTTGGAAAATATCACTATTGTAGTGTGAAATCTGTGGCTAGGATCGTCATCTAAAGAAACATTTTCCGAGAGTTTTTTTCAGGCTCCCCCACTCTGCCAGTTGGTGCTGCGCGAACATTCCGCAATACACACTCATTGAAAATCCTGAATTTTTCTAAATCGCTCACGATCAATTAAGGGTCACCGTTCAAAAACTAAACATCGTAGAAAGAAAGTTCAAATACAACTCAAATAGATAAGACTTGTGCCTACATTTTAAAGTTTGAATGGTGTCTCTAGGTCAAAGTCTGCCAGAGCAGGAGATGTTTGAAAAACGTCGATGATTTGCGACTTTTTTGACCCCGTCCCATTCATTCCTTATGGGAAGTTTTTCATACGGAGGCTTCCATGTCCTTCCGCTCTATAAAGAACGATGAACTGGTGAGAGGGACAAAAAGCTCTACGTGGTACAGATAAGGCTAAAGGCGTTTTCACTCAGAGCCAGCGTGACTGTGGAACGGAGGAGGAGCTTAGCCAGACGCGCTCGTCAGCTGCAGTTTGAAGTCTGTTTGAAATAACGTACCTCATCACCCGAAACTAAACTTGATGAAGTGCTGTTTGAAGACATGTTGTTGTCACAGCTTCTTGAATCTTGACACATCCCGCCTGCCGTAGTTCCAACAGGCTGCAACGCACGTTTGAAAACGCGAGGCGCTAGAGAGCAGTATTCGTTTGGATGCAGAATAACATTTAACCACTAGATGGGAGAAATAATTCCACAGTGTGCCTGTTAAGTTGATGCCTACTTACAGCAAACGTAGCCTCATTCTATCCCTCGCCATTTTCTCGCGCTTTAATTGGCGAGCTGGTGGTATTTTTTCTTAGAAACTAGATCCTCCACGTCTGTACGTTAAACAGCTGTGTCACATGCAGTTACGTCACCAATTAACCTGAAAGTAATCCTCCCAAATACCAAAGTGAGTTGCATCTGCTGCTACAACAGTGTCATGTGCATTTTCTTTTCAAAATAAAAGCCTGAAGATGATACAACAGCTGTTGGATACTGCATATGGTGAACAACAATAATTGCATCATATTGACAACTGATAATAAAAGTCTTTGAGTTTTATTCCAGAAGCATTTTTGCAATACTGCATATAAAAGTGTAAAATAAAATCATCTTTAAAGTAAACTGCTACACCGAGCTAATTTCCATTAGCACATTAATAGTAATTCCCATTATGTGTTAGCATCAAGCGCTAGTTATATAGAACTGGTTCATAACCTAATAACAACAATATATATGGCAGTTTTTAATTAAAACAACAATACTTATTGCTCTCTGGCTCTCTTCCTGCGGTTGTTTCTTCACAATAAAAGCCTCCCAGTGGGAGGGGAAGGATAATGCCTCTTAAACCACTGGATGGCTTTTAATGTAAAACATCTGTAGGAATTGCTGAGTGTGTCTGAACAGCAAACAGCAGCAGCAGCAGATTAACACAGTAAACTGGAGCAAATTAAAACACAGGACGGCTGCAAAAAAATCACCGCTGACCCACAAAACGTCCGTAATAACAGCCTCGCTCATAAAGAGCTGCAGCTCAGTCAGGTAAAAGGCCAACACTTTTTCTTTTAAATACACTTTGTGAGCTGCTTTCTAGGAAGAAATGCAAAGAGGGAGGGCGAAGAGAGAGAAAGGAAGGAAGGAGATCAGAAAGAAAGAAAGAAACAGGACGGCCAAATCAGGCCGGGTCAAACAGGCAGCAGGCCGGGAGACAGGAAGCGAACACACAGAGCACAACAAGCCCGACTGTAACCACCACTTTCAAACTAAATATAAAGATATGTACACAAAACCCGGTACAAGTACACAATGTAAGTAGTACTTGCGTGCAGGCTGAATACATAAACGCCGGGCTTTGATGGTTTTCATGTGACCTCGACGGATTCAATACGACTCCACGAGAACCAGAAGGAGAAGAACACGAAGCAGAAATCATGTGAAGTCGAGGTCGAAGAGATCAATGTGCAGACCGGAGCTGAAATATTCATTTCTGTTCAAATACACAGAAAATCTGAACGAATCAAAGCTGCACTGATTGATTCCCCGGGGTGAAAACTCAACAACGAGCTGAAAAAACAGTGTGATGCTAACGTGTTAGCCTCGACGTTTGACGGTTCCAGCGTCTCTCATTTGTCTCATGAGATTGCAAACTGAATTTCTTCAGGTTTAGGATCAAATGAGCAGTTTGATGGACGCGTTTCACTGTTTTCTGACAAAATAATCATTTGTTGCAGCAATATTTACTATAAAAACGTCCCTAAAGCTAAACGTTTTCTGCTTTAGCGTATCATAATGAAACAAATACAGACACCATCGCTGAGATTTGTTGTTATCAATATAACAATTGACATGTGTGTTTTGTTTTTGTTTTTTAACATGGGATCATGAGAAAGAGTATAATCATACATTTCTAGAGACTGTTAGTCGTCTCTAGACATTATCCAAAATGATATCACGATACTGTCCCAGCCAAATATCGCGATATACGATATTATCGTCGCTCTTCCACTTAGCGAGTCCAGCCGAGCAAACCTTGTGGTGTTGCCTCATTCTCTCCCTCGCCATTTTCTCGCGCTTTAATTGGCGAGCTGGTGTTTTTTCTTAGAAACTAGATCCTCCGTGTCTGTACGTTAAACCGCTGTGTCACATGCAGTTACGTCACCAATTAACCTGAAAGTAATCCTCCCGAATATCAACATGAGTCAGCTGCCACAACAGTGTCATGTGCATTTTCTTTTCAAAATAAAAGCCTGAAGATGATGCAACAGATATACAATTGATAATATAAGTCTGAGTTTTATTCCAGAAGCATTTTTTGCAGTACTGCATATAAAAGTGTAAAATAAAATCATCTTTAAAGTAACCTGGGGTGAAAACTCAACAACGAGCTGAAAAAACACTGTGCGATGCTAACATGTTAGCCTCGACGTTTGACGGTTCCAGCGTCTCAGTTGTGATGATTTCCTGCTGATCTTTGTCTCACGAGATCGTAAACTGAATATCTTCAGGTTTCAGGATCAAATGAGCAGATTGATGGACGTGTTTTCTGACAAAATAATCATTTGTTGCAGCAATATTTACTGTAAAAACGTCCCTAAAGCTGCTTTAGCGTATCATAATGAAACAAATACAGACACCATCGTTGAGATTTGTTGTTATTCTGTCTGCAGCCGGGCACAAAACCTCCCGGGTGAATGATATCCGCCAGTTTCTGTCTGTTTTCACGTCTTGATTACAGAACAAATGAATAAATAAACTCAAGTTGTGCGACTCTGAGGAAACAATGGCACCACTCGGAAACGCTCGGGGAGACGTCGCCTGTTTCCACTTTAAATATACAGACTTTCTGAAGTAATCGTAGTTTCACAGTTGTTTAAAAGCAGCTTTGAGACGGACGGCCTGCGAGTGTCGGACGCAGGAGGAGGTGGTCGAGTGTTCGGGCTGGAAAGTAGAAGACGGCGAAGAAGAAGAGCAGCGAGGAAAAACATTTTAAAGGGAAAACTCTAAAGGAGCTGCAGAGTTGAACAGATGCTCACCCAGCTGCTTAATGGTGTAGGACCACACACACACACACACACACACACACACACACACACATCGACTCACACCTCGCAGTGTGTCAACAGCAGCAGCAACTCTGTTAAACTGGTTTATTCATGGGTAACGCCGTGTCACATCCAGTGGAAAGTACTGACTGTCACTGATTAGAGCGCGCCTGTGTGTGTGTGTGTGTGTGTGTGTGTGTGTGTGTGTGTGTGTGTGTGTCCCTCTCTCTCTCCCCTCCTGCAGCCAAATGGGAAGCACTTGACAAACATTACTGAGACCTTCAACAGACACCAGCCGCTCGGCCTCCTCGACCCGGAGTTACCTCCTGATCCCTCGACGCTTTAACGCCGTTAACGTCGACTTTGACGCGTTACGTACAGTCGCAGTCAGACTGTGTGATAAAACTGAGTCGAGACAAACACAAAAACAGGACGAGGAGCTCTGTTGAGCTGTATTTAGGCTGAATGCTAATGTTATTCTGTTAGCATCATCAGCTGATTAGCACTAAACCAAAGTCCAGATGAGGATGATGACGCTAGATGAGAAGATAAACACAAGAAGGAGGAGAAACATGAACATTTACTGACATTTGTTCAGGTTACCGTGACAACACGGCTCCACTGAGAGAGGAGACAGTCGCAGTTTGCTCCAAACGGGGCCGAAATAATGCATGAAATTAAATTTTTTATGTTCGGACAAAAAGACGATACGGCGATATATCGCGATACTTCTGATATGAGATACGATTATCGATACGCTGGCGCCAAATGACGATATTTTCTATTATTTCTATACATTAATTCATCTCAAATTAGTGGTATTCTGTATTCAGTTAGACAGATATTATGACGTATCATTAAATGACTGTCTTGCAATGTGTCGCTTATCGCTGTATCGTGATATTATCGTGATATATCGTGAATCGTATCATGAGTTACTCTGTGATTAAATCAGGCTGCAACGAACACCATTTCTTTTATCAGTGGTTAATTTGCCCATTATTTCTGTGATTAATTGATTAATTTAGTCGTAAATGCTCGTCACAATCCCCCAAAGCCAAAAAGTGACGTCTTTAAGTTGTTTATTTTGTCCGACCACCAGTCAAAAACACACATTCACCATCATAAATGACAAAGAAAAGCAGCAAATGTTTGACATTTTTGCAGGAAAACTAATCCACTTTCGTTTAACTCATTGATTAATCGACTACTCATTGCAGCTCTACGCTTGAAACAGCTTCAGGTAGGAAGCGACTTCCTTTCTGCTGACCTACACCTGCCGACCGTATCAGGAGGAAGCTGCGTATACGTAACGTTATCTGGCTCGGTAAGTAGATGCACGCTTCCTTCTTCATGGAGGAAACAGCTCTGACATGAAACTGCTCACAACAACGAGGCCCATCTAACCGTCCCTTTAATTCAGGACGAGGCTCCCAAAAATCAAACATCTTCTTCTTCCAATTTCAAACTCTTCACAAACTCCACAGGTTCTCCGCTGAGGAAAAAGTACGGAATAAGAAACTTCCTGATTGCCACTTAAATCACGCATGCTTCAGCTGTAATCAGCCGTGCGTGTGCATGTGTGCTCGTGATTACCATCGCGGCGTGAACCGAGGCATGTTGATTGCATGATAAGAGCGGCGGATAGTGCAAACACTTAATGGACCGGGTGGCGGGGTTCACGTGAAGTCATGTGGAGACTATTTCCACCCTGAAAAACAAAATAACACTACGGGAGTGTAGAGCAAAAATCAAAACGGAGAATTTAGACGATGGAAAAAAAGAGAATCCAGAGAGACATGTGGGAAAGTTCTGGAGTTAATAAACACGAATATGTTGAGAGAAAGACAAGACAAAATATTGGAGAGGAGGAGGATTGTGGTTTTGGGTTTCCTGTGGTGGAGACGAGAGGTCGAGCGGCAGCCGTGAGAACACACACATCCCCCGAAAAACTGCGTTTCTATTGGTCGGATGGAGCTAAAACACACCTCAGACCACATGTGAACACACACACACCTCCACACACACACACACACACACTCACACCGTGTTTGGTGTGAGATGATCACAAACACACACCTCGACAAACAGCCAGCAGTGTCAAAGAGACGTCGCAGCAGCGGCTCAGGGTGAGATCACACTCCTGATCACACGTCGGCGGCGGTGACGCAGATTAATCTGTGAGAAACGGAACTTCTTCGAGACGCTTCTCGCCTCGTATACGTGTGAAGACGCTTCTTCTGGAAGTGAGCGAGGAATCTGAAAATGGCAGCGCGGTGGACAACAACGCTTCCCAGTAGTGATGAAGTGGAAGTGATGGTTTCCGGTTTTCATTATCAATCAATCTGCAGACTCTTATTTCTGTGTTGTGATCAGTTTCCCGGATGACCAACTTTTAATTTCAGGATGGAAACATGTCATCATCATCACCATCTTGTTGCTGCTGTTCGTCTGAAGCTGATCAGATTAAATGTGAAGATTTTCTGCTTTTCTTCGTCATTTCTGACAGTAAATAACGAATCTGAGGGTTCTGACTGTTGGTCGTCACTCTGGGCCTATTCAACAATTCTTTTGTTTGTTTCATAGATTAAACGATTAATCGTTAAAGCAACTGACGGATTAATCTTCTTTCTTTCCTTTCCTCTTTCTCTTTCTTTCTTCCTTATCACCGTTCCTTCATTCTCTTTCTGTCTCTCCTTCCTTTCCTTCTTTCCTTCCTTCCTTCCCTCCTTCTTTCTCTGTCTTCCTTCCTTTCCATCCTTCTTTCTTTCTTCCTTATCACCTTTCCTTCATTCTTCCTTTACTTCTTTCTCTTTCATTAAGTCCTTTCTTTTTCTTTCTCTCTTTATTTCCTTCCTTCCTTCTCGTTCTCTCTCCTTCTTTCCTTTCCTTCTTTCTCTTTCTCTCTCCTTCTTTCCTTTCCTTCTTTCTCTTTCTTTCTTCCTCATCACCTTTCCTTCTTTCTCTTTCTTTAGGTCCTTTCTTTCCTTCCTTCCCTCCTTCATTTGCTTTCTTTCCTTCTTTCTTTCCTTCTTTCTTTCTCTCCTTCTTTCTCTTTCTTTCTCATCACCTTTCCTTCATTCTTCCTTTCCTTCTTTCTCTTTCTTTAGGTCCTTTCTTGCTTTCTTTCTTTCCTTCCTTCTTTCCTTCCTTCCTTCCTTCCTTCTTTCCTTCATTCTCTTTCTCTCCTTCCTTCCTTTCCTTCTTTCCGTCTTTCCTCCTTTCTCTTTCTTTCTTCCTCATCACCTTTCCTTCATTCTTCCTTTTCTTCTTTCTGTTTCTTAAGTTCCTTTCTTTCTTTCTTTCTTTCTTTCCTTCCTTCCCTCCTTCATTCTTTCTTTCCTTCTTTATTTCTCTCCGTCCTTCCTTCCTTCCTCTTTCCGTCCTTCCTTTCTCTTTCCTTCCTTCCTTGACATGTAGGTTCAGAATCAGATTGTAGTTCTTGTCTCTTATCTAACTCTCGTCTATCTCACTATAATATTTAATAAAACATTTATATCTGAAATAATGTGAAGAAGGAAATAAAAAAGGTGAGAATGAGCTCCACTGTTTCGCAGTGATGAACCTGCAGTTAATTATCACCTGGATCTGCAGCTCGTTGGAACTGAAAGGTGATAATAAGCTAATTATTTAGCTTTCCAACACACATTTTTATTATTTTGGTTCATGCACCAAACAGCAGACAGACACAGTTAGAGGCAGGTTTGTTAAGAGCCAGAGGATCCGACTCCAAACGTTGCTCCATAACTGCTGGAAGAGGACCAACGAGAGGCCAGAAGAAGCTTCCTGCAGGTTCATCTGAGGTTTTTCTGCGAGCTGTTCCCACCAGGTGTCAGCAGGCGTTAAACGACACTTCACATCCATCAACCTTTATGTTCCGGGAGCGTTTCCTCCTGACAGACGGCGCCGCGGCGGACTCGACACCGTCGGTGTGAAAGCAGACGACAAGTGGTTTTAATTACAGCCCACACAGAGAGACCACTCGAGTCTGAACGCCCTCCACTCTGACCGTCTGCTGACCTTCACGCATTTAAAAGAATTGCAATCAGAAGCCGAGGAGAAGCTTTCTGGCACAACTTCCGACGTGCACGAAGAAGAGTAGGTAGAAACGAGAGCAGAAAGATGCTCCTGTGTTTAATCACAGTTTATATCCTCCAACATGACGCTGCTACCTCGAACCCCCCGAGACGACCAGCAGACCGAAATACAACAGTGGAAACTCCCAGAAGCCAAAGATCACATCCACATTCCAGGTTTCCATCAGCTCAGAAATTCCCACTGAAGTTACGAAACCGAAAGCGCTCCGATAGGATTACAGTCCAGACAAAGGTCCTGTGTGGAGAGGACGCTTTCCAAATAATCTACAAATTACTTTCCTGATTAATTAACTGATAAAATGTCAGCGAGTGGTGAAAAACAGCCCGATGTGACGTCTTCAGAACGCTTGTTTTGTCTTCTGTCACAGAAGACAAAGACGAGCAGACAAAACGTATATGTGAGAATATTTATTTGATCAGTTGTTGACGAAACGAGCTCCAGTTTCTGCACATTTGTCTCAAATAAGTCGGATCGTTCATGAGACAGGGACCAGTGTCATCACCCACAAATCAAATAAATACTTTTGTTTTATTTCATATTGTCTATATTGAATTTGCGAAGATGTGGGTTTTGTTTTTCACTGAAAATAAAAGACTGTTTTGAATTCATTTGCAGTTTCTCTCTGGAGAAAGTCTGAAGTCTGTCAGCATCGTTTTTTCCTTCGTTATCCAGCCAGAATCTAAATCTGCCGCTCACATAAAATATGTTTTGTTCCGTCCAACAAAAACAAGAGAAACTTCACTGAGAAGGAGATTTTAATTCACTGTTTCGGCAGAAGTTTTCCTGTTTTGAAGGCGATTTAAGTTTCTGTAAACGGACTGAACGAGCTCCAGTTTCTGCACATTTGTCTAAAATAAGTCGGATGGTTCATGAGACAGAGGACCAGTGTCATCACCCACAAATCAAATAAATACTTTTGTTTTATTTTATACTGAATTTGCAAAGATGTTTTGAATTAAAGCTGCTGAAATTCAGAATTAATTCCCAGTTTCTCTCTGGAGAAAGTCTGAAGTCTGTCAGTGTCGTTTTTTCCTTCGTTATCCAGCCAGAATCTAAATCTGC
>CM077805.1:3130903-3203596 GCA_039737535.1 Lagodon rhomboides
TTATCAACTATTCCTACAGCTCATAATTTCAATTATTCATTTTAATGTTAGCCTATAAAATGTGAATATTAGAAGAAAAAGGTGACGATCAGAGACCACAGAGATCTTTAAACGTCTTGTTTTGTCACAGTAACAGTCTCAACTCCAAATAATATTCCATTTACGATGACTTAAAGGTGCAATATGTACAAATTTCTGTTCAAAGCATTCAAAAAGTTCACTAAAATTATCAAAAGAACATAAAGAAATGAGTTCTCGTGTAATGACGGAGTGTATTTTGCAGAGCTTATTTACTGATGTTAGCACGCTAACCACCTAGCCTCGATCCCCCCACGACTCTGAGCTCCCAGTCCGGACTGCTAGCTGCACAGCTAACTGAGCTAACTAGCTAATAGCCCCTTTTAGATAGAAAAGGTGGCACATCTGCAGCAAGGTAAAGGCTGCAATGTGCCTCCTTGTCTGTCTAAAAGGGAGGTGTAATATTCCTCCTTTTCCAAACAGCCTCCACTTTTCCTCCTCTGGTAGGCGTCAACATGTGACGTGACGTGAAGCAGGAAGTTGGGCGTGAAGAGAAGCAGGGCAGTTTCTGCTTTTCTCCCAAAATCCTCTTCCCGTTTAACATTGGGGCTTATGGGGCAGTTGCTGGAGTTTGTGTCGGTTAGACGCAGATAATTCAAAAACTGTACATCCTCCCGATAAAGTGGACACGTTGCCAGACAGAAGACAAGTGTGGCTACGTTCTTGGAAAATATCACTATTGTAGTGTGAAATCTGTGGCTAGGATCGTCATCTAAAGAAACATTTTCGGAGAGTTTTTTTCAGGCTCCCCCACTCTGCCAGTTGGTGCTGCGCGAACATTCCGCAATACACACTCATTGAAAATCCTGAATTTTTCTAGATTTTTTTCGAAATCACTCACGATCAATTAAGGGTCACCGTTCAAAAACTAAACATCGTAGAAAGAAAGTTCAAATACAACTCAAATAGATAAGACTTGTGCCTACATTTTAAAGTTTGAATGGTGTCTCTAGGTCAAAGTCTGCCAGAGCAGGAGATGTTTGAAAAACGTCGATGATTCTGCGACTTTTTTGACCCCGTCCCATTCATTCCTTATGGGAAGTTTTTCGCAGTTTTTCTTCAAAATAAGAGCTTTACATTGCACCCCATCGGAGTTTAGAACTGGGTTCTTAGCAGGGGGCTTTTAATTTGAAAGTAGCGACCGCTATTAGCTCGCGCTACAACAACAAGCGGACAACCAAGACAGCTACAGAGAGCGAGGAGACGCTAGCATCTCCCGGAATCTCAGCGGCTTTCCAGCTGCTCATCTTGGTGGATGAAGTGACAGAACTGACTGCTGTGATCAGGCTGTTTCCTGGTTTTAAAACTCTCGGCTGTGGATGCGCAGCAGTTCCAGTTAAAAGAGAAGAAACACGTCTTCAGAAGGTCTTTGTGACCCAAAACTGACCTTATTCAATAAATCTATCAGCTCGGAGGTGAAAAGTGTGCAGGAATGTATTTTCTGTCTTTTGGAGGCGTTTGATTCACTGCACCGAGAGATAAAGCAAACTGGTGTGTGTGTTGACTTATTGTGCTCCGGCAGCAGCTTCATTACTCAGCGATGCGCCTGATGAATGAACTTTCTTACTCTTTTAGCTCGGATGCTTCTTTTTTTTTAATCTCAGCTGCTTTTTAGACGCAACGTAAAGCCGAGCCAACGCCGGAGCAACGCCGCAGTGATGCAACACCGACATAAGCAGCGGCAACCTCGGCTTTTAATGACTTTATACTTTGTCCTCGGGGTGTTTGGCTGATGGTGGAGCTCCGGGCGGGTGGAAGTTTTTTTTAAAAGATTGCAAAGCGGATTATAAAACATGCAGGGACGCTGATGCCGCTTTTTAATGAGGAGCCTCTTCCAAAAACGGATAACCAAGATGTCAAGGATTTGACGATGTAAAAGGACAGTTGTCAGGACTTTAAATCAATTATACAGTTTGTTGATTTGTAATCGAATCAACATCGAAAGACAAACCAAATCACGGATTTGCAGAATCGTGACGTTAAACAATCCATAAAAAACATTAGAATAAGATAAAATACATCTGCATGGTTAGTCACCGGCTCAAACGTCACCTCGGATCAGAAACCTTCGCTCACCTCCTCATGAAAGAAAAACACTCCACCGTACGCCGGCGAGAAGAAGAAAACTCTGAAGTACATCCGTCTCTGCGTATAATGAACATTCAGTCCCGGCAGTAATAAGCCCACACAATAGACTTAAGCAACAAGAATAGCGAGTAATTAAAGGCATTGTATGAAATTAAATAGAAATAGAAAAAGCTGGCTGGAATCATTAGACAGAGAGGCCATTGTAGCTCTCCTCCCCCGGCCGGTTTTGTCTTTGCGCGTCTCTTTTCATGTTTTCTATTCTTTACCAAGCAAAGCGGCGGCCTTTTATTCGTTTAATGATTACTCTGTCTCCCCGGAGAGCGACGCGCTCGCGTCTCCGAAACACCCTGACTGACGTGACCCTGAATTATCGCGGAGAGAGCAATACCCCGGGTCGCTAAATGGTCCTCGGCGCTTCCCACTCGTCATTCAGCAGAGAAATATCCATCATCGTAAACCGCCGTCTGTGTGTGTGTGTGTGTGTGATATAGACATAACGAGTGTGTATATGTACCAGCAGTCATGTTGATAAAGTTAAAGGGCATCTAGGGTAAAATAAATGATGCCTGATGGTTCGGCGGGCTGCAGACATTGTCCTCCTGGGAGTTGTGCGAGAGCGTGTTGCTGACAAAACTGACTTACAAATTGTTCCATCAGCGAGACAATGCAATCTGACTTGATGTGATGTGTTTTTTTATTTCCTCCCTCCCTCCTCCTCCTCGGGTTGTGTGGAAGAAGAAGAAGAAGACACAATGAAGGAGGCGTCGGGGACAATTTGCACAAAAACGTCTACGTCTTCGCCACCGGAAAGCTCATCTCGGTGAAATGACCATTTACATTTCCCGCTCCGCAAAAAAGAAATTGCCTCGGAGATGGAAGGTGTCTGAACATGAAGATTTACCAGCGAGAACATTCAAAGACGCAGTGATGGCTTACTGATCACCTCTCATTCAGTGGTCGTGATCACCTCGTGGAAGGAGACGGCTGAGAGGACGGCTCAGCGCCCTCTAGTGACGGGAACATGACGGGAACAAAGAAGAGATATAAACAGTTGGACTTGTGCTTTTTTGCTTTTGCTAAATATCAACATTGATTTTTGACCACAAGGGTTTCCCATCCCACCTCGTCCTCTGGAAACATGGTCAACATTACACATGTGTTAGCATCGGAACTGGGGGCATCCCAGCAGGCTAACATTAGCATTAGCAGCTCAAAGCTAAGCCTTACACACTCACAGAGCTGCGAGCCTGATCGTAGACTCTAAATCTTTTGTTTGTGCAGTTAAAGTGTTTTAAAAAGATTCAAACACAACCTGACACGTCATCCAACGTGCTGACCTCTTCAGAAAATCTGTCCCATGACCGGGAATGTTTTTAGGAAGTAGCGAGAAATGTCGACGCCGGTGGAAAAGTAGTTATTTCACATGGAGAGAAGCGTCCACAGATGAAGTCTTAGGAAAAATGAGATATAAACATTCACTTGTGCTTTTTGCTTCCCTTCTTAACCAATAATCAACGTTGATTTTGGACCACAAGGGCTTCCCATCCTTATGAAAGTGTTGACAGAGGTCTCCTTCTCATTTTAATCCAAACAACGACGTTTCTCTGAACTCTAACAAGTTGTTTCTGTGCATAGAATTTAACCTAAAAAAGGGAAGAATGAAATGATACACATTTCAAACCAATAGTTAACGCTGGTAACGATACGATATTATATCGATTATTTGGACGACGATACGATAATCACCGATATCACAAAGTCTGTCACGATACGATTTCGATTCAATTCGATAGAGGGGCCTGCGATCGATAAGAGATGATATCATATGCCCATTTAACACAATCAGTTATCTGCGTATGGACAGAAACGGTGACACAGATGTGCCATGGGAATTTCAAAATAAAGGCGTATCTCAACGATGCCACAAATATAAATCGATGTTTTCACTTTGCATCGATGCGATTGAATCGATATTTCGAATCAGATCGGTGTATCCCTAGTTTTTTACAACAATAGTTAACAAAATGTTAGTCACCATGACGACAGAGGTCCCCTCCTCAATTTATGTGTCTAAACTTAACCAATACAGCTCGTCCTCATCGGAAAACAGCCACTTAGGCCGACTGTGAAAGCAGCTTATTACGACCGATATTGTTGTTTCTCGTTATGCGGCGACCTCTAGTGGCCGAAGTCATTCTGACGGGAAAACGGAGGAACGAAACGTTTGCACTTTAACAAAGCAGAGTGCTGTTTGGTTCTCTTTTAAAACACTTCAATCAACATTGTTCGTTGACCACAATCATTCCCTCACCTTATCGGATCGTTATCGTGACCATGATGGAAAAAGTTTCTAATTCCAATCAAGTTTCTTGCGACAGGACGCCATAAATTTTGGATTAAACATCAAAAAGCATGCCGCCGGCGCTCATTGTGACTCAGACTGGAAAGCAATCTTACTTTGCGACATGTGGAGGCTGAGAGACTTTATGTAAATGTCTCGGAGACAATCAAACTTGTTTTGATTCCTTAGGGAATCTGAAACACGACTGCTTTCAACTCCAACAAAAGTACTTCAAAGTTAATTAAGGTAAAGCTGATCGTCACTGTCATCAAGTTTTACTTTGAAAAGCTGCAGGCTTGAAATAAGAATAACGATGGAAACGGCACTCAGGAAATCAGCTGCTTTGTCGTGACTCATTGTAAAATCAAATCCTACTGTTCCAGTGTTCACGCGATCAGCTGACAGACCTCGAACAATATCCATCCTCGAAGCGTTGGATGTTCCCACAGACGGCGTTTATAAAAGCACATCCAGCAGAAAGAACCGGTAGCACAGGTCAGTAATCACAGCTCTTCACGCTGAGACAATAGCAGCTTTATAAGACCGAGACATTAACAGCTGGACAAACACAACACAGTCCGCAGACGGCAGCCTCCGGGCAGACACTCAAAACCAGCTTTCTGCCTACTTAGGAGCCTCTCGGGGTTTAAAATGCACTTCAACAACCAATCTGTGGTAACTGAACTCGTCGTTTACTAAAGTTTTCTGTGACTGATTCAATTTATTGAACCGAAACTGTCCTGATGTTATTTCAAACCCGTCCTTGTAGCTGCAGCCCAGTTGCCGGGATACAGAGATACGCTGACATTTGTTACCGTCACAGGCGAGAAGTCTGCCAAGCCAATGACCACAGTTCAGGACTGTGTTTGACACCACTTGGGGAGACCTTGGGACAACTTCCAGCCGTGTTTGTGGTGACAAAACCACATGACCTGACCTTCATATCTAGGGGAAGGTGATGGAGCTAGAGGTGAGAAGCCTTCCAAGCCAATGACCACAGTTCAAGACTGGGTTTGGACATTTCTAAGTTTTTAACGAGACCTCTGAGCATCTCCAGCCAAATCATGATCTTTTCTGAACCCTAATCAAGTGTTTTTTGTGCCTAAATCCAACCAGAGCATAAAAAAACAGCGTTGTCATGAGATATAATTGAAAACTGAACCCGGTGTTTAAACATATCTGTTGTTTTCCAACATTTATTCTGGCAACTGGGTTGTTTAAATGCTGTAATGAGCAGTAAAATGAGTAGCTCTGAAGTTCAAATGTGTTTTTTGCAGGTGTGCTACTGTACTATAATGACTGCGACTCATTCAATAAAGCCTCTGGTGTGAACATCCTACACAGAGATACGCTGACATTTGTTACCGTCACAGGCAAGAAGTCTGCCAAGCCAATGACCACAGTTCAGGACTGTGTTTGACACCACTTGGGGAGACCTTGGGACAACTTCCAGCCGTGTTTGTGGTGACAAAACCACATGACCTGACCTTCATATCAAGGGGAAGGTGATGGAGCTAGAGGTGAGAAGCCTGCCAAGCCAATGACCACAGTTCAAGACTGGGTTTCGACATTTCTAAGTTTTTAGCGAGACCTCTGAGCATCTCCTGCCAAAACATGATCTTTTCTGAAGTGTTTTTTGTGCCTAAATCCAACCAGAGCATAAAAAACCAGCATTGTCATGAGATATAATTGAAAACTGAACCCAGTGTTTAAACATATCTGTTGTTTTCCAACATTTATTCTGGCAACTGGGTTGTTTAAATGCTGTAATGAGCAGCAAAACGAGTAGCTCTGAAGTTCAAATGTGTTTTTTGCAGGTGTGCTACTGTACTATAATGACTGCGACTCATTCAATAAAGCCTCTGGTGTGAACATCCTACACACAGACACGCTGACATTTGTTACCGTCACAGGCAAGAAGTCTGCCAAGCCAATGACCACAGTTCAGGACTGTGTTTGACACCACTTGGGGAGACCTTGGGACAACTTCCAGCCGTGTTTGTGGTGACAAAACCACATGACCTGACCTTCATATCAAGGGGAAGGTGATGGAGCTAGAGGTGAGAAGCCTGCCAAGCCAATGACCACAGTTCAAGACTGTGTTTGGACATTTCTAAGTTTTTAGCGAGACCTCTGAGCATCTCCTGCCAAAACATGATCTTTTCTGAACCCTAACTAAGTGTTTTTTGTGCCTAAATCCAACCAGAGCATAAAAAACCAGCATTGTCATGAGATATAATTGTAAATTGAACCCAGTGTTTAAACATATCTGTTGTTTTCCAACATTTATTCTGGCAACTGGGTTGTTTAAATGCTGTAATGAGCAGCAAAATGAGTAGCTCTGAAGTTCAAATGTGTTTTTTGCAGGTGTGCTACTGTACTATTATGACTGCGACTCATTCAATAAAGCCTCTGGTGTGAACATCCTACACACAGACACGCTGACATTTCTTACCGTCACAGGCAAAAAGTCTGCCAAGCCAATGACCACAGTTCAAGACTGTGTTTGACACCACTTGGGGAGACCTTGGGACAACCTCCAGCCGTGTTTGTGGGGACAAAACCACATGACCTGACCTTCATATCAAGGGGAAGGTGATGGAGCTAGAGGTGAGAAGCCTGCCAAGCCAATGACCACAGTTCAAGACTGTGTTTGGACATTTCATTTCAAGTTTGACACCACTTGAGGAGACTTCGGGACAACTTCCAGCCGTGTTTGTGGTGACAAAACCACATGACCTGACCTTCATATCAAGGGGAAGGTGATGGAGCTAGAGGTGAGAAGCCTGCCAAGCCAATGACCACAGTTCAAGACTGTGATTTCGACATTTCTACGTTTTTAGCGAGACCTCTGAGCATCTCCTGCCAAAACATGATCTTTTCTGAACGCTTAACCAAGTGTTTTTTGTGCCTAAATCCAACCAGAGCATAAAAAACCAGCATTGTCATGAGATATAATTGAAAACTGAACCCAGTGTTTAAACATATCTGTTGTTTTCCAACATTTATTCTGGCAACTGGGTTGTTTAAACGCTGTAATGAGCAGCAAAACGAGTAGCTCTGAAGTTCAAATGTGTTTTCTGCAGGTGTGCTACTGTACTATAATGACTGCGACTCATTCAATAAAGCCTCTGGTGTGAACATCCTACACACAGACACCTGCAAAAAAAACCCACTCTGCAGCACTAAAGTGACGCTTTTTGATGTTTCTGGAAGCAGCAGCACGAACGAAACCCATCAGAGATGAAAAGATGCAAAGAGGAACGGAGATGATGCAGCTCTGGTACACTTTGCTGTTTATTACAGGCGAGTGTGCATGACCGAGCAGCATCCTCATTATAACGTAGAGGACGTGCGAGAAAAACACCCCCGGCGAAGAGCGCGGAGCGTGAAGACATGAGGAATCTGGTGGATGATCCCTTTAAGAGGCTATGTGTGATAACAGCAATATGTTTTAAATAACTCCCAAAGTTTTGACGTTTCAGCTGCTGCAGACTGAACCAGAAGCAGCTTTGTCTTTCATTTTGCTGGTTTCCTGCAACTGAAAGTCCCAAAAACCCCCAAAGATACTCAGTTTACAACGATACAAGACTGACAACAACAGCACATACTCACATTTAAGCAGCCGAAGCAGCAAATGTTTGGCATTTCTGTGATTTTCTTTGACTTGTTTCAGGTTTAAACTGTTTTCCAGTGGAAAGCCTCAGGAGGTAAACTGAGGTCAGCTCACCGGTTTCGTGACACAACAGGCGGGACGACAATGTGAGGTAATCAAAGGTCAGCAGCAAAACACGAGACGAGTCAACAGCGTAAAGTCTCTACTGAGTCATCACAGGGTGATTTCCTGCTCGGCTGTTTACACACACTGGGTGTGATGCTGAGAGCCGAGCTCACGGCTTCCACCGGCCAATCGGAACGAGGAGCTCCCAGAGGACAGGAATGTCACCTGGCACCTCATTGGGTGAAGGTGGGAGGCGACGGAGGCGTCAGTGTTGATCTCAAGCACACATCAAGGTTCACAGGATGTTTGTTTGACTACAAAGGGCAGTCCATTCCTTTCAAATTAAAGTTTCCTGTCTTTGCCGGCTATTTTTATCTCGTTCCCTTCTTTAGAAGCATAAACTGAAACAATTAAAAGGTAAAAAACACGTAGATCTGATTAGTTGATGGACAGAATGTGATTTATTACGATTTTGATAATATATTTTTCTATACTATTCCTTCATTTGTGCTTCAAGAATGTGAGAATTTGTTGTTTCTTTCCAGTCAGGTGACACCTCGGGGATTTTATAGATCAAAAGTTGAATCAACTAATCAATAAAAGTGACCAGCAGCTTGATCGATGATGAAAATAATCCTGATGGATGCATGCAGATAAGATCAGAACAGTCTAGTTAGCTCAGTTAGCTGTGCAGCTAGCAGTCCTGAGTAATGAAGCACCATCTCGGGACTAGCTTATTAGCATGCTAACATCAGTATATATATTTTAGACGCCATAAAAATGTTGATAATTCGGTTAATTTATGAATATTTTCAACTAACATTCTTGTATATTGTACTTTTAATACATGACAAATAAAAGCTCATCATCTACGGAAGCCTGCGAGGGCTCAGAAGTCTGCAGGTCCAGAGGGAGGGAATCTGGATTGCCCAAAATTTCCACATCTTTATCTTGAAAACATGATGTGAGACACAAACAAGATAGTAAAGAAAAACAGAACACATCATCCCCCCGCCAAGGACGATAAACTCAAATAAACACGAGCTCACAGATATGTGGCTGATCATCTAAGAGGCTGACCTCTGGCTCTTTGACCTCTGACCTCTGAGGACCAGCGGCCTCTTCCTGTCTTAAATCACAACAGCATGGAGAAAAACAAGAGAAAAGAGGGTTTTCCCCCCTTTTTGTGTCTTAACTTGTTTTCTCTGCCAAGTTATGGGAGAATAATTCAATTTCAGGCTTTGTGGTTAAAAAAAAATGTATTTATCCTATTTTGGTGTTTCGACTCGGCAGCTGAAAACAACCACATGGATCCAATAGCGAGCTGAAGGACTTTGGACGTGAGCTGCTGTGTTGAATTACCTCTAAAAAATGCATTAAATCAGCTCGGCCGCCTTAATGATATGCATGTAAAAAGAAGATTTGAGCGGCGAGCGATTACCAGAACAAACTGTGCAAACTTCCAGCGTTTCAGCCAGCGGACCGACAAAGGAGGCCGAACACATGCTGCAGCCGGTCTGAGCCAACTCCGCCGCAGACAGCAGACGGCCGGTCAGCAGCGAGAGCATGACGTCCATCTGTCAGACTTTTATCTCCAACACTGTGTTTTCAATTTGCACACAGCGTATGATCACAGATTAGACACAGCTACTGCTATGTTACGGAGCCACGCGAACAGTCTGCTCGACACCGAGCGCCGAGGACTTTGACCTTCATGCACCGTTTTTCCCAGTTTTAACACGATGTGCATTTGATTTAAAAAATCGCCGTTTTGACTCCATCCCAAAAATGAATCTCTCAATTTTGGATTTTAAATACCACAAGTAAAAACTAAACGCTTCCATGTTGTTAAAATCTCCTAATTTCACTGTTGTTAATCATCACATCGCCTCACGTTGACACGACAACATAACTTTCTGTCTGAAGACAAGCTGCCATGTGAGCGTGACGCTAACGGGGGTTTAACCGCCGGCCTGCATTCCTCTCAAACAGGTTTGTGATAGTGTAACTGGCTTCATTAATGCACAGCTCAGCCGACCAGTGGTTGAGCAACTCAAACATTCCTCTGAGGTTTACAGCTTTTCTAGCTAAGAGACGAGTCACAACATCAAGAATGTGATTTCAGTTGTGGTTGTGAGCTAACAGCTAACTGTGATAAATTCACAGATCAACATCAGGTACATTTCTTCCTGCCAGCAAGCTAGGAACATGCTAGCACTAGTGAGTCACAATATATTTTAGTTTATGTATATTTCCTCTATATGGACGTGTTTCTTCTCAGGATTGTACACAGATTGGCTGAAGAGGAAAAAAGTTCTAAGAGCTAGCTAGCTAGTTTGCTAACTGTCAGTTACCAAACTGACAGTTAGCAAACTAGCTAGCTATCTCTTAGAACTTTTTTCTTCTTCAGCCAGCTTGTTAGCTTGGTCGCTAAAGGGACAATAAGTAGAAACAGTGTGCTCATGACATGTTTTTCTCAGGATTGTACATTATTTAATTCAGTAAAGAATTAAAGGGGGGAACGTTCTTAGAGCTAGCTAGCTTGCTAACTGTCAGTTTGGTAACTGACAGTTAGCAAACTAGCTAGCTATCTCTTAAAACTTTTTTCTTCTTCAGCCAGCTTGTTAGCTTGGTTGCTAATGGGACAATAAGTAGAAACAGTGTGCTCATGACATGTTTTTCTCAGGATTGTACATTATTTAATTCAGTAAAGAATTAAAGGGGGGAACGTTCTTAGAGCTAGCTAGCTTGCTAACTGTCAGTTACCAAGCTTGTTAGCTTGGTCGCTAAAAGGACAATAAGTAGAAACAGTGTGCTCATGACATGTTTTTCTCAGGATTGTACATTATTTAATTCAGTAAAGAATTAAAGGGGGAATGTTCTTAGAGCTAGCTAGCTTGCTAACTGTCAGTAACCAAGCTTGTTAGCTTGGTCGCTAATGGGACAATAAGTAGAAACAGTGTGCTCATGACATGTTTTTCTCAGGATTGTACATTGTATATTTAATTCAGTAAAGAATTAAAGGGGGGACGTTCTTAGAGCTAGCTAGCTTGCTAACTGTCAGTTACCAAGCTTGTTAGCTTGGTCGCTAAAGGGACAATAAGTAGAAACAGTGTGCTCATGACATGTTTTTCTCAGGATTGTACATTATTTAATTCAGTAAAGAATTAAAGGGGGGAACGTTCTTAGAGCTAGCTAGCTTGCTTGCCAACTGTCAGTTAGCAGGATGACTAAGGTTTTTAGCTTGATTGCTAACAGGACAATAAGTACACAGAGTATTCTTTACATACTTTTTCTTCAGGATTGTACATTGTTTAATTTATTTAAGAATGACTGAAGGGGGTGACAGTTCTTAAAGCTAGCTAGCTGTATGAAAAGGGGTCGATGCTCATTTTCCTTTTCTCTGAGCTTCTTCTTTTTCAATCATAAAGCTTCAAGCAAGCCATCTTGTTGGTTCCGCCCAACAAAATGTACTTTCTCCGTTCACAAAAGAGAAGATAAGGTTTTGTATTGTGCTGCTGTTGTGTGGAGGCAAGAAGAACACGCATCGATTGATTCGAGAACACATCAGAACGGTTATTTCCTGGAAAAACATTAATTGAACAAGTGACGGAGGCCTGAAACTGCAGTTTTTAAGAGTCACTTTTGATAGGCTTCTTCCTCGAAACCAATATAATTTACATCCAGACCGTCGCCACAGTGACGGCGGTAAATTAAACATGACAATGAACTGCTCAAGCAGCCTTGAAACTGCGTGCTCCAGCAGTCCAGATTGAGGCTTCGTATTAGCCATAACATCGAACAACCCGAGTCTAAACAGAGCGCCGCCGCCGCCGCCACTGGAGCTGTAATGGTTTTATGGCTCCAGGAGCTCAAGGTGCAGTGTGGAGGCTATTCTAATCCATTAACTGACACCATGGGCAATTACCTTCCCATCATACACTGCAATACATGGAAGCAGATGGCAGCAGGCAGAGTATTTCTCAAAAGATTCATAGCTCCACACGTGAGATGTGTTTTAATGACCTTTAGAGCCAAAGATTTGACTAAGCACAGTCATTATCCAGCTCCTGATCAATACGGCCATCAAAAAAAACATCTGTATGTGTGATATTAGATATATATCTAAACTGCCATTCCTTTAGAGCTCACAACAGCTTAAACCTTCAATTATCCACCCTGGGATTGGTATGGATTTAATGTGGAGGATCAATAGAAGGTAATGGTGTTGCACAGGTGTTGTAAATGCCAGTGTGTGGAGAAGTTAACACTGGGTGAAGTCAGCCCAGTCTGGAATACATTATGGGAAGCCCTGTCAGCCGCTCAACAGGATCAGCCCACTCGCTGAGGCTCCAGATGTTCTGTGCATTGATTAGTCCCAACACATTCCGCTGGCTCCCTTATGCGCAGACCCGTCACGCCAGACACCGCTTAGAAATGTGGACATTAAGTATGACCTCACGGATCAGCAAATACTCCCACATCCAGATGAGGTTTAAACTCCTCTCCTAAGCCATTACAACTCAGCCTTTAATTCGGCGTGCATATAAAAAATCAAACACTTTTTCTTAAAGTTGAGTCAAGCCAAGTTTGAAAACATTACCCGCCCTCTGACTAATAGACGCCACCGTCGTCTTCAATTGCGTCGATTGCAGCTTGTTAAATCATTTGCAAAAGTTTTCCCCAAATAACACACCGTTTAGTGGCCATCTTGTACGCCGAATGTCAAATGGCTTAATTGTGTTTGTAAAAAATCCACATTTACGCCACATGCTGCGTTTGCTTTTTACCAGGAGGCAATAAACGATTAAATATGCAGTTTTATAAGCGGAGTTTGGTGTGACGACGCAATCACGAGTGGCTTTACAAATCTCCAAAAATCCCCCTTAAAGCTTTCCCTGCTGTGAGAAGCTTTGGAAAGAAAGAGTGGTAGAAGAGGAGGGGAGGGTTTTCTTGTGGAAGTTGAGCAGAAATAAAACATGTGAAAGTAACGAAGCAGGAGTAACGAGAAGCTTAACGTACCTCTGGATCTGGATCGCTGCTCAGCCCTGTGGTTTCTGTCTGTATTCCGCAAAGGTGTGGAAAAAAAGTTGGAAAATAAAACTAGTCCTCAATGTAAGAAAAAAAAAAAAAAGAAAGAAAGAAAAGTTGCCCAAATTTACATCCTGGTGTGAGAAAACTGCTCGGGTCGGGTCGAACTTGAGCCGAATCAGCGCCAGTGTCGCGCAGCCGCTGAAGTTTAGTCCAACAATATTCCCAGAAACAAGTAGACAGGCGGCTCTCTGCGTCCTTCCCACGCCCAGGAACCCGGCTAACTACATGCCCTGCTCAGGTGTAATTCATGACTAACACCACACACACACACACATGCACGCGCGCAGGTTTTTTCAAAGGCAGGAGTGTGTGTTTTCTGTGTCCAGCGCGAGGACGAGGCGCACACATCCAGCCGGGTCTGCAGCTCGGAGCTCCGCTGGAAACGGCGCGATACGCAGCAGAAGTGGGGAGTATCAGGGCTTTTCTTCCTCCTCCTCCTCCTCCTCCTCCTCCTCCCGACACTAAACCCCCCCAATGCCTGTAGGCTTATACAATCCGTCAAGTCAGCGGGAGTCGGTTCCACCAGCTCCAGAAGCAGGAGGAGAGTCCTTTCAAAATAAAAGCAGTGTGTGGTGTTAAGCATTCAAAGCCAATCAATGCTTCAGTGATAACTTCCAACTGTATTGTAGATCCAAAAAGTGTGTTTATTTAAAATCTTTTTGCTAAAATGTGCACATTTCTACAAATGAACAGACCCTGACAGTAAATTATTGAAGACAAATTATCTTTTAAACTTTATTTATTGGAGAGGATTAAGCAGACAAAGCCAACACACAGATTTTAAATGCTTTTAATAGTAACTCTCTGTTCTGTAAATCCCTGAAGTGAATTGATTTAAAATCAGCAAAATAACCTCTGAAAATTGCACAATTTTCAAATTAATAGACCATGAAAGCAGCAACTTATGTAGATTACTATTTTGGAACTTTATTTATTGTGTTACTTATGTTGTGTTATGTACAATTCACATTTTAATGGTTAAATTGTTTGTGTTTCTCTGTCTTACTCGGACACATGCCCGTGTTTTTAATACCACAGTTAACTTGCCTTGTTGTGTCTGAATCTAAAGCATTTAATAAAAACAATGATGCAAAGCAAGAACCAATAAAACACAATATGGGGTAAACTGTGCATGACGATCATTACAACTATTGTTATCTTCATCAGAACATAAAATGGGTCCAAACAGCTCGTCCAACAAGTCTCTGTAAAACCCCAGGGTCCGAAATGGATTTATAAAGAAGCTATTGTGACGCTTTTCAGGCTGAAATCTTCACTGTAGCTGTGAAGCTAAAAGCATTAGCATGCACCTCCTCCTCATTTTTTTTTTTTTCACTTAGAATACATTTTTGGGGGTGAACTGTTCCTTTGACATCATTTCCTGTTGGTTTAAAAAACATAAACAGCATTTTAAGACTTCTTTGCAGGAAGGGCTTTTATTTTGAAGGTGCACCAGGAAGCGTCACTCTGTATTTTTCCTGTCTTGATTAATGGCAGATTACTCACTCTATGGGTTTAAACTGAAGACCATTAAAGAAAAGGCAACAACAAAAAGGGAGGAATTAAAGTGAAATTAGGTGATCGATATTAAAAAAACTGCTTTTAACTGAGAAACAAGTCAAATAATTTATGAAAACAAACAAAGAAACTGTTGCTCTTTCCTGACAGATGTTGTACGTGCTGCAGTTTAATCCACATTTGGATTAAAACCTACATTTTAATAGATTATGGAGAGTTTAATCACATCCATCATAACATATTCCGACCCCCCGCGGAGATATTGATTGGATCTACTCTTCATTTCATCCAAACATCCTCCGTCTCACTTTATCCTTTAGTTGCTTTCGGCATCCGAAATCGAAGCGATCGGAGCAAATCTCCAGCGAGCTCTGTGAGAGTGGTCTTGCTGTCAAGCCCAGTTAAGCGTGCAGTCGCCCCCGCTGCTAATTCGAGGGCTCGCCGGCGCACAATGGAGGCTTTGTTGTTGGAGAATTTGTCTGAGAAGTAATCCTTGACACTGGGCCATTCAGGGGCCTAACCTTTTGTTTCATAAGTCTCCTGAATGTTACAGTAGGCACCGGCGCTTCAGAACAACTTATGGCCAAGGTATGGCAGGAATGATTTGTGCAGCACGGACTGAGCTCGCGTTGGAGCGTTTGGGCGCGGAGAGGTCAAGGGTCACGAGCGGGGAGTGAAGTTAAATTTTCTTTAAATCGTCATCACAATGAGCAGTTCATACGACTCAGTCCCAGCAGAAATACTCACCAGAGCAGCGAGTGTTGATTCTTTCTGCCTGTTTGAGTAACGTTAGGAACTAAAACGTCCAGCTGTTTCAGGAAACTGCTGAGCCCGTGATTAGATATGAATCTGATTACTGGGAGTTATTTTTAAAGATGTTCAGTGCAGGAATAAAGTGGCTGGAGGCAAAGAGTCAGAGAAAGGAACGAAAGAGGAACTAAAACGTTGTTGTTTTTGGTGTTAAAAAATATTAAATTATCCTATGATATAGATCTGCTGTAGCAAATTGTTAATTTCTTGTGAATGGTGAGAAGTCACAGGAATAAAATACCACCATACAGTATTCTATATCCAGAGGTGGGAAGTTACGAAGTACAAATACTTGGTAACTGTACTTAAGTAGATTTTAACAGGTATGTGTACTTGACTTTTTTCTATTTTCATTTTCTGCTACTTTATACTTCCACCTACAATTTGGAGGCAAATATTGTACTTCTTCATTCTCAATTAATTCAAGTTTTTTGGTCTAAAATGTCAGAAAATGGTGAAAAATGTCGATCAAAGCCCAAGATGACATCCTCAAATGTCTCTGTTGTCATAGAGGAGGAAAGAAACAATGAAATATTCAAATTTAAGATGCTGGAATCTGATAATTGTTCACAGTTTTTTCTTTTATCTATACTTTACTTTTTTCTATTTTCATTTTCTGCTACTTTATACTTCCACCTACAAGTTGGAGGCAAATATTGTACTTCTTCGTTCTCAATTAATTCAAGTTTTTTGGTCTAAAATGTCATAAAATGGTAAAAAAAAAAAAAAAAATGTTTCCCAAAGCCCAAGATGAGTCACAGGAATGAAATACCACCATACAGTATTGTAGATCCAGAATATATCCGGAACTGTACTTAGATTTGTACTTGTTTGTTCTCAATTAATTCAAGTTTTTTGGTCTAAAATGTCAGAAAATGGTGAAAAATGTCGATCAGAGCCCAAGATAACGTCCTCAAATGTCTCTACTGTCATAGAGGAGGAAAGAAACTATGAAATATTCAAATTTAAGACACTGGAATCTGATAATTGTTCACAGTTTTTTCATATAATACTACTAAAAACCAATTATTTGACTATCAGAACAGTTAGTTAATAGTTGATAGTTAATTTAATAGTTGACAAATAGTTGATTAACTGTTGCAGCTTTGATTTCTCCCACCATCAGAGACAGTAAAATATAAGCATCTTATGATTTTAACCAATAGAAACCACTAATTAATCTTTGGTGAGGTCATCAATTGGCTAAGAATCATGGGAAATGTAGTCTGAGCACTTGGTTGAACCCTTGACTGTAGGAACACACGATCAGGACGCCACCATGTGTCAGTCGTGTTACACTGATGGACTCATTACGCTCCTGAATCTCTGACTGGCTAACGGACTGATCAATCAAACTGACAAACTACTTCCTGGTTGGCTGACAAACCGTCTTCCTGCTCGTCTGACTGGTTAATTAGCCGTCTTGGGTTCGTGCGTCTGTGTTTGACTTCCTGATCGCATGAATGTGTGGACGGTCTGCAGGGTTCACTGGTTGACTGAGTGAGCTGTTACGCTCGGCGCTGGAACAACAACAGGCTGTGTGTGTCTGTGTGTGTGTGTTTGTGTTTACACTTCTCAAACAGAGCACATGCAAATACTGTCACGCATGCCCGTGTACACACACACACACACACACACACACACACACTCTGAAGCCTGTCAGTACACATTACATAGACCTGGATCAGCGCGCCGGGACACACAAAGATTGTTTTCGGATGTCTGGCCGTGTTCGGGCTCATCAACCCCCCGTCGCCAGACAAGAACGCCAATATTTGTCATTTCAGCAGCACACTGGATTTAGTCCAGTTTCCACGATTCTGGCTTTTGGCAATATCTGGACATGAAAACCTTCAGTTATTGTTTTTTTTTTGTTAGAGAGAGACTGTGGTTGTAGCAAATAAAATGTGGTTGAGGTTGAGTTAAGAGACAAGATTTGGCCTTTGGGGTCATTTTTGGATTGGATTTGGTTCAAAGTTTCAAGTTTCAAAGGGGAAAAAATGCTTTAATTTGCTTTCAGTGTTTGTAATTTGTCAGGATTTTTAACCATGCCTGAGGATAAGGCTCGAGAGACGACTCTGTTGGTGGTTTCAGCACTTTGGTCCTGATTGAATTAACCTCAAATTACAATTAAATGGACCACCATGTGATTGTGGAGGTTCCCCCAGTAGCACACAGACATTTGCCCAATGAATAGAAGTTATGTTGGAAAAACAGCAAGACGTTGACCAGATACCATACATACGACATCTTTCCAACAAAAGGTTAGCTTGAACCACCATTTTGGATGGATAACCAAAGATTTCAGCACAGTTCTGATGTTTCTTTAAAGGGTTTGGCCATCCTGACAACTGTGAGGATTAAAACTGAGCATTAAAACTCTGTCAGGAGTGGGATTTGAACCCACGCCTCCATTGGAGACCAGAAGTCCCTTTGCTCAGGAAGGAGTCAACCCTTGAGTCTGGCGCCTTAGACCACTCGGCCATCCTGACAGCTGAGAGCCCAAAGGAACCGCAGTCAGTCTGGACTTTACAAACGCTATTTAGAACAGCCATTTTGGATTGATGACTAAAAATTTCAGCACGTTGCTCATGTTTCTTAGAGCACTTTGCATTTGCACCTGATGGTCTGCCGTCCAACTGTCCGTCCAACCTTTGGATGTCAGTTTGGTCTTTGGTACATGGGCCTAAAGACTCCAAAGTTTTAGATTCTTGATGTTGGGAAAATGGTGATAAACCCTAAATCTGTGAGTTTAAGTTATGTCAGGAGTGGGATTTGAACCCACGCCTCCATTGGAGACCAGAAGTCCCTTTGCTGAGGAAGGACACAAGCCTTGAGTCTGGCGCCTTAGACCGCTCGGCCATCCTGACAGCTGTGAGCCCAAAGGAATCGCAGTCAGTCTGGACTTTACAAAAGCTATTTAGAACAGCCATTTTGGATTGATGACTAAAAATTTCAGCACATTGCTCAAGTTTCTTTGCATTTTCAACTGATGGTCTGCCGTCCAACTGTCCGTCCAACCTTTGGATGTCAGTTTGGTCTTTGGTACATAGGCCTAAAGACTCCAAAGTTTTAGATTCTTGATGTTGGGAAAATGGTGATAAACCCTAAATCTGTGAGTTTAAATTATGTCAGGAGTGGGATTTGAACCCACGCCTCCATTGGAGACCAGAAGTCCCTTTTATCAGGAAGGAGTCAAGCCTTGAGTCTGGCGCCTTAGACCACTCGGCCATCCTGACAGCTGAGAACCAAACTGAACCGGAGTCGGTCTGGACTTTACAAACGCTATTTAGAACAGCCATTTTGGATTGATGACTAAACATTTCAGCACATTGCTCATGTTTCTTAGAGCACTTTGCATTTTCACTGATGGTCCGTCGTCCAACTGTCCGTTGAACCTTTGGATGTCAGTTTGGTCTTTGGTACATGGGCCTAAAGACTCCAAAGACGTTTTAGATTCTTGATGTTGGGAAATGGTGATAAAATCAGAAATTTGTGTTTCTGATTAAACTAACAAGGCAAGAAATCTGTGAGTTTAAGTTATGTCAGGAGTGGGATTTGAACCCACGCCTCCATTGGAGACCAGAAGTCCCTTTGCTCAGGAAGGAGTCAACCCTTGAGTCTGGCGCCTTAGACCGCTCGGCCATCCTGACAGCTGAGAACCCAAAGGAACCGCAGTCAGTCTGGACTTTACAAACGCTATTTAGAACAGCCATTTTGGATTGATGACTAAAAATTTCAGCACATTGCTCAAGTTTCTTTGCATTTTCAACTGATGGTCCGTCCTCCAACTGTCCGTCCAACCTTTGGATGTCAGTTTGGTCTTTGGTACATGGGCCTAAAGACTCCAAAGTTTTAGATTCTTGATGTTGGGAAAATGGTGATAAAATCAGAAATTTGTGTTTCTGATTAAACTAACGAGGCAAGAAATCTGTGAGTTTAAGTTATGTCAGGAGTGGGATTTGAACCCACGCCTCCATTGGAGACCAGAAGTCCCTTTGCTCAGGAAGGATACAAGCCTTGAGTCTGGCGCCTTAGACCGCTCGGCCATCCTGACAGCTGCAAAACCAATTGAACCGCAGTCAGTCTGGACTTTACAAATGCTATTTAGAACAGCCATTTTGGATTGATGACTAAAAATTGCAGCACATTGCTCAAGTTTCTTTGCATTTTCAGCTGATGGTGCGTCCTCCAACTGTCCGTCCAAGCTTTGGATGCCAGTTTGGTCGCCAGTTTGGTCTTTGGTACATGGGTCTAAAGACGAAGAAGTTTTAGATTCTTGATGTTGGGAAAATGGTCATAAACCCTAAATCTGTGAGTTAAAGTTATGTCAGGAGTGGGATTTGAACCCACGCCTCCATTGGAGACCAGAAGTCCCTTTGCTCAGGAAGGAGTCAACCCTTGAGTCTGGCGCCTTAGACCACTCGGCCATCCTGACTGTACTTGTGGTCACTATATCATTTACAAGACCATGGACCACCATTTTGGATCGACAACCAAAGGTTTTCCAAACTACTCCCTCAAAATTGTCAACTTTAGCCTGGACTGGACCCAAACTGTTCCCCAGAATCAGAACAAATTTGAAATATTTTTTCTTTTATAGGATAACAGACAACTTTAATCAGTCTTAGCCTTTTAAAGCTCAGGCAAACTCAAGTACAGAGTCAAGGACATAACCCTTGAAAATAAATAAAAGACAGAAAATTCTGCTGTCGTCACATTCTTCAATCCATTTACTTTGTTTGAAGTTCACTTTTTTTTGTCCTGGTTTTTGTTCACAAGTCTTTTATCATTCTGTCGAACGTGCAGCGTTAAGCCCATCTGCCCTCACTCAAAGCCTGATGTTGACCCCTGACCTTCGACCCCACATGTCGGGTGACATTCCAGCATGTCTGGTCGTTCATCCACAGCCGACTCATTCCTGCTAACTGCCCATCTCTATTCACTAAAACCAATATGTTCATCAAAAACATCAAAACAGTCAAGTAGTTTTTGTTCTGTTTTAAAAATCCTGACCACACCCCAAACAAACTGCATAATAAAAAGGTTAAGAGAGGTCGTAAGTACAAATATGTAAACACCACACCACATTTATTCAGACTGGATTCAAACAGAGCTACAGAATTCAACCAACACCTCAGTGTGAGCCCTGAGCCCAAACTCTGGAGCCTATGTTTATTCCAACTGTGTTTGGAATATGTATTCTAGGGGAAAATGTCACCATGAAAATAAAGTATTTCTGACCACAGCAGCGTGGCCCCTTCAGCTGCTGCACCGTAACAAATGTATTCTATGCAGGTGGTTATTATTCAGACCCACTGAACTTTATTTGAAATTCTAGTAGAGACCCTAAAGTTTGCAACAACACCACGTACCATATGTCAAGCTGAATTTTGCGTAAAGGACATTTGGTATATTGCAGTCAATGGAGTGCTTCAGTATCCTGACTTGAATATTTTATTCAGTATGAAGAGAGATGGCAAGGAATTTAACACACAATGCAGAGAGTTGTTTGATTTCCTATGAGCTTGAATCTAAGATATAATTCAACCCACTGTCAGGAGTGGGATTTGAACCCACGCCTCCATTGGAGACCAGAAGTCCCTTTGCTCAGGAAGGAGTCAACCCTTGAGTCTGGCGCCTTAGACCACTCGGCCATCCTGACAACTGTGGAGCCAAAGTGAACCATAGTGAGTCTGAACTGTCATCCATTCACCCATTGATCCATCCATCCAGTCATCCATCAGTCCCTTTATGTTTGGATGTCAAATCTTTAGCACATGGGCCTAAATGTCGATAGGTTTTTTGGGTTTTATCGGTTTATGGAAGCAGTACATGGTTAGAAAAATGGAAATACAATTCTAAACCTATGTTTTTAATTAAAATGGGGCATGGAAGCAGTTACCTTTGATGCTCTGTCAGGAGTGGGATTTGAACCTACGCCTCCATTTGGAGACCAGAAGTCCCTTTGATCAGGAAAGAGTCAACCCTGGAGTCTGGTGCCTTAGACTGCTCGGCCATCCTGACAACTGGGAACTTAAAGGACCCAAAGTCAACATGGACTTAAAGTCCATCAGACTCAGTCTCGCAGCTGATGATATAGAGTCCACCATACTGAGTCCATCCTAACCCCACTCGTCATTTTAAAACACACTTTTATCTTTAGCTAGTGGGTCTTGGGAGTAGCATTATCGTAGAAGTTTGGGTTTGGATGTTAGTTTGGAAAAACATTTGGAACATGGGCATAAGATTCCAATACCATGATCACAGGGAAAGCATAGTTGAAAGAAAAAAGGTGGCAAACTTGTAATTTTGTCTTCTATAATGAAACTAAGGGAGGATTAAAAGGTTATAAAAGGTGTGTCAGGAGTGGGATTTGAACCCACGCCTCCATGTGGAGACCAGAAGTCCCTTTGATCAGGAAGGAGTCAACCCTTGAGTCTGGCGCCTTAGACCGCTCGGCCATCCTGACAACTGGGAACCAAAAGGAACCATAGTGAGTCTGGACTTTACAAAAGTTAGACTGCTGAGCTGTAGATCCATATATTGGTCCATGCATCAATGCTCCATCCAGTCCATTTTCTTGATATCAGAAATTCGGGAATCAGAACAGAAGTCCCTTTGCTCAGGAAGGAGTCAACCCTTGAGTCTGGCGCCGTAGACCACTCGGCCATCCTGACAACTGAGAGCCAACCAGAGCCTTAGTCAGTCTGGACTTTACAAAAGTCAGACTGCTAAGCTGTAGATCGATGGATGTTGCCTCCAGTTCATCAGCTTTGTATCAAAATTAAGGACATCAAAGTTGTTGGCCTACAAGCTGTCTAGGAGTGGAATTAGAACCCACGCCTCCATGTGGAGACCAGAAGTCCCTTTGATCAGGAAGGAGTCAACCCTTGAGTCTGGCGCCTTAGACCGCTCGGCCATCCTGACAACTGGGAACACAAAGGAACTATAGTGAGTCTGGACTTTACAAAAGTTAGACTGCTGAGGGGTAGATCGATCGGTCCATCCTGCATCCAGTCCATCTTCTTTGTATCAGAAATTGGGGAATCAAAGTTGTTGGTAAAAGTTGTCAGGAGTGGGATTGGAACCCACGCCTGCATTTGGAGACCAGAAGTCCCTTTGCTGAGGAAGGAGTCAACCGTTGAGTCTGGCGCCTTAGACCACTCGGCCGTCCTGACAACTGGGCGACCATGCAAACCGTAGTCAGTCTGGACTTCACAAAAGCTATTCAGAACTACCATTGTCCATTGGTGTTTGGCACATGGGCCTCATGATTCTGAAGTTTTCTTAGTCCTGATTGAATTAACCTCGAATGTACAATTAAATTGGACCACCATGTGATTGAGGAGGTTCTTCCAGTAGCACACAGACATTTGCTCAATGAAGTAGAAGTCATGTTGGAACTAACTGCCATTTATGATGGATAGCCAAAGATTTCAGCACAGTTCTGATGTCTATATGAAGCGTTTGGCATTCTGACAACTGTGAGGATGCATTAAAGCTCTGTCAGGAGTGGGATTTGAACCCACGCCTCCATGTGGAGACCAGAAGTCCCTTTGCTCAGGAAGGAGTCAACCCTTGAGTCTGGCGCCTTAGACCGCTCGGCCATCCTGACAACTGGGAGACCATAAAGGAACCATAGTGAGTCTGGACTTTACAAAGGTTAGGCTGCTGAGCTGTAGATCCATATCGATTGGTCCATGCATCAATGCTCCATCCAGTCCATCTTCTTAATATCAGAAATTGGGGAATCAGAACAGAAGACCCTTTGCTCAGGAAGGAGTCAACCCTAAAGTCTGGCGCCTTAGACCACTCGGCCATCCTGACAACTGGAGAACCACATGAACCAGAGTCAGGAACAGCTAGACAGCTGAGAGACTAAGTGATCCATCCATCCGTCCATCATCCATTAATCTATCTAACCATCTATTCGTTCATCTGTCTGATAAAAATCCATCCATCCATCCATGGGAATGTGAGCCAGTATTTGAGCTGAAAGAGGTTCTCAAACACCTCATTATTACAGCACCCACAGGTGTGTGTGTGTGTGTGTGTGAATTTGAGGAGAGAGATGTCAGATGTGAATGATTTATGAGTATGTAAATGAGATTGTTGAACTGTTGAAGGACAGTGAAGAGCAGTGACACACACACACACACACACACACACACACACACACACACACACACACACACACTCATAATATTCTGCTCCGTCAGAGCCGCCAATCTAAAACTCAGTTAACTCTCCATTTCAGATGTGCGATAAACATTAGCTGTGCGTCTGAGCCAATAAAAATTCTCATAATGGAAATGAACTGTTTACATTACGGAGGGACAAACCAGACCGAGGCTGCATTTAAATGCGCACATTCATAGGAAACACAGAAAATACAGAGAACGATCAGCACTACAGCCACAAGAAGGTTTATGAGGGTTGAAAGCAGAACATATTTCTGCGAAGCTAATCAGTGTGTGTACTTCTGACTATTGTTGATGCCATGAAGGCCTCGCTGAACGCTGATATATTTAAAGTTTCTTTCATATAAATGGGTCGTACAGTGAGGGAAATGGGCTTCTTTCAAAAAAATAAAAAGATAAACACTTGTACTGTTATGTAAAAAGTTTATATTATTCTTGATTAAAAATGAGATCAACATGTATTGTCCACTCACAGACCTTCATCAGGGTCGAGTTACCACAAGTGAATGTTATAATCAAACGGCTTTGTGCAGAAAATGATATTAGAGAAAACATGTAGAGATTTTAGGTTTCCAGAAGACACAATTTATAACCGCAATGTCCACAGTTCATACTACGAGGGGCTGTTTAATCCCTCTTTCACGACCAGTTTCCTCCGTTTACCGTCAATATCACTATCTTGTGAATATTCTAATTCATCCAGGTCATAGTTATCTCAAGGAAATTGAATCGAAAGCAACTGGATTTGGTTTTTGTCTTGAAGATGTTTCACCTGTCATCCGAGATGATGAAGCCTCTCAGATGAGAGGTGAAACGTCTTCAAGACAAAAACCAAATCCAGTTGCTTTCGATTCAATTTCCTTGAGACAATATCACTATCTTATGACATAACAATGATACACCATAACATGTGTCGTGAACTTAAACTGTATTCTTGTAGGAAGAAGATAAATAACTGTTTCTTGCAGCTCACCCAACTAAAAATGGATTCAAATAAAAACATACTCGGACATTAAGCAGGCTCCGCTGTTTCAGACTATTTCATTGACTTCCATGATGACGTGATCTGGAGATGATGCATCAAGTTGTAGATTAATTTTAATGAACTGCCAAAACATTTGTCTCAAAACAACATAAAAACAAAACAAACAGCTCTTGGATCCTGAGTGCTCAGCACACAGACAGCAACAGCTGTCGACGAGTCAGTGCACACAACGTAATAACGTGTGCAAACCATAATTCCCAAAGATAAACAAGACTAAGACTCCACAGCCGGCGAGCAGCTTTGAGAGGCCGTGCAGAAACAGATTTTTTTACCTGAAATTTGCAAATGCAAACACTCTATATGTCTGGATGTGTTTACAACCGCGGTGATGTTACAGTTGAACCAGATCGCTAATAAAACGTCCGTCCCCGAGGACTCCACAAGGACTGCTGTCTCCGCGTGGTTTGATGATCTACATGTGTTGGTCGCCTCAGAGGACTGCAGGTGCCTGTGAATTATGAATTATAGAGGAATTCTGACTATTTGTCTCATAGCTTTTCTTTCTATTTTGTAATTTTGCCTTTTTATTGAATAATTCTGATTTTCAATCTCATCATTTCTGCTATTAATTTCTTAATTATGAATTTTACCTCATAATTTTGACTTTCTATCCCATTTTTTCACCTTTCAATCTCATAATAATCACATTTTATCTCATAATTTTGATTTTTGATCTCATAAATGTGACTTTCAACCTCAGAATTCTGACTATTTGTCTCATAAGCATGAATTTATCTCATTATTGTGACTCTCTATTGCTTAATTTTGACCTCTTAATCTCATAATTTAATTCATAATAATCTCACTATTGATCTCATGATTATGACTTTTTGTCTCATAAGCGTGAATTTTATCTCATCATCTTTCATCAAGCTTCATTTCCATCTGATAGATTTTCTTTAACTGACAACACTTGGCTTCCATTCACCGTGGTGATGACAATGAAAAGTTATTTCTATAATTCTCCCTGTGATTCAGGTTTTGAAGACTTCTTCCTCAACTCATTCTACTCACAGAAAGATAAGGTGCTTACTGGATCCAAAAATGGTTCCTCGAGTGATGTATGAAGAACCATTTTTAGTTTCACAAAGAACGTTTTAGCAAGAAAACGGTTCTTTGAAGAACCATTCCGGCAAACAGTTCTTTAAAGAACCTCCAAAGGTGCCTTAAAGAACCATCAAAGGTTCTTTAAGGAACCATTTTCAAGAAAGTGCTTTGTGGACCCAACTGGTTCAGTAAAGAACCTGTTTTAAATGGTTCTTCAGTAATTTTTCAGAATAAAATGTTGAACATTTCTTGTATTTATTTGTTTCCACAATCAGTCAGTCAACCAGCCCCAAACAATCAAGAGGTGTTTGGAGCTACAACGATTAGCTGATCAACAGAAAATGTATTGACAACTATTTTGATGATAGGACTTAATAGTAATTTTCAATTGAGAAAATAATCTGCAGATTCATCGATCAATGAAAATAGTTAGTTCCAATAAAAATGAAGAACCTTTAGTACTTTAAAAGAACCACATAAAGAATGGGAAGAACCATCCCCTATATAAAAAGGTTCTTGAATAGGTAACCATTCAACCAACCTTTGAAGAACCATTTAAGAACCATTATTGTTACACCCTTCCACCAGTTTCCATTATAACCCAGTCAGTAGCTTTTCTGTCATCCTGCCGACAGAAATAACAAACTGAGCCGTCGACATGGAGCAAAGCCCCTCGGTGGAGCTGTCACTTCCATCTCTCGTCATAACCGTTGACGTTATTGACATATTTTTCCATTTTCGTAGCGACACGATTGCAGGAGTGGAAAATAATGATGTGACTGAGGGTCATGGATGCAGCCTGCCAGACACGGCTCGTGTTATTCCCAAGCTGCTGCACCGAACCTTCGACCGAAACACTATTTCATACATACAGAGACGATGTGAAGGTGATGGTGTTGCATCTACCGCTTGTTTTGAAGAGCTCAGTTTCCTCTGTTTGGACTGAAATGTGACAGAATTTCCTTTAAAAGGCAAAGAAAGACCAAGAGGATGCATATTTCAAATTAAAAGACTTCATCTCAGGTGTTTTAGTTGAGAGTCTGGCTTGACTGCAGACGAGGAAAAGAAAACCCATCATGCCGACACCAAGGCCAAATATTGCCCCCATACATCACCAGACCAATATTCAGTCCATCAATCTGCCTCTGCTCTGTGTCATACGGCGAGGAAAAACCAGGTGGGATGTGAATTGAATAGGCTGTGAGAGAGCGGGACAATACAATGAGCCACGGTGCATTTAGGATTCACTCCTTCCTGGTGGTGTAATGATGCTGTCTTCTCCGCAGCACACCCACGCCTGCACACACTTCATTTCTTCCTGTGTAAAACCTTTTCTCTCATGTCTCTTTAATGAAGCCTTTGAAGAGGCCGACGAACTCTGTTTTTTTGTGTTCGAGGCAATGATCCGACACGCCAGACGCTGATAAAGAAAACCTTCCAGTACGAGGTGGAAAAAGCCTTTTTTTTCACGGATAACTGACATAAAACATGACCAAAAATAACCTTACAGAAGCAGATTTCAGCTGATATTTATACGAGTGCACCGCGCAGAAAAAGGTTGGTTGAATCCTCGCTGACGCACCAGTTTATGCTCCCGTCAGCGGACAGGATGCAGGACTGGAAAGTGGGTATCGAATCGAAAAGGGGAATCATACAGAACTGTGTTCATCTTCTCTGCAATTATGGAAGAAACAAATTGGGCGATTCCTCACGTCCATTAAGGAACAAATAGAATATCTCACTTACATCAATACCGAACCTGTTAACAACACAGACAGCGTGCTACCGGAGATAAATAGCTCCACCGCTTCCACTGTCTCTCGCCACACTGTTTATTCTTAGAGCGCTGACAGCTGTTAAGAAGGAGTCGTGACCCTTCTGGAAACGTGGCCCGATATTCCAATATTTTGCAAAATGCATAAGTTTGCTGCTGTGGTGGAGAGAGGATGATGGAGGGGCAGGGGTGAAAGAGTAGAAAGGGCACAGAAAGGGCATCGCAGAGGGCACTTTTTCATGTTTCATCCACCACAGAGGGCACGTCAGCCCTCGCATTTTGAACCCAGTCCACCACTGGTTTGCTTTCTTACAAGCTATATAAGAAGATATGTGAAAAAAGGTGAAGAAAATGTCTTTATTTTCTTTATGGTTTCTTCTTCTGCTTCCTGTCTCACCTGCTAAACCACAGGTCCTGAAAAACAACAAAACAGAGTGCAGAAAAGACATTAAAGACATTTCCTCTAACGCCGTTTTCCCACCGACAGTAGCAGCTCGCCTCGCCTCGACTCAGCTCGACCTTTCTTGCGTTCCCATTACTGAAATCTGGTACCTGGTACCTGCTAAAGTGGAGCTTTTTTAGCATCACCTCCGTATAAGTTCCAACCGAGCTGAGCTGATACTTCTGTGTGACGTAAGCTGGCAGCCGGCCACTGATTGGACAGAGAGCGACGGCACTCGATGACTCGTGACGAGCGCGACATCCGAGCCTGACGCCCGCTACCTTTAAAAACTAGCATCTGCGTTCAGTCAACATAGCGATTACATGGAAGGAACAACGCGCAGGAACACGGTGTGGACCGTGGCAGAGGTGGAGACGCTCCTGAGTGTTGTCGCTGAAGACGCATCCAGAACGAGCTCGATGGTGCGACAGGAAATGAAAAGGTGGACGTGTTTTGCGTCGCCCACAGCTAGCCCTGTTTATGTGTCGCGTGGATAAGTACGTCACTGATGACGACCCGCCCACGTTGATGACGACCCGCCGACGTTGATGACGACCCGCCCACGTTGAAGACGACCCGCCGACGTTGATGACGACCCGCCCACGTTGATGACGACCCGCCCACGTTGATGACGACCCGCCCACGTTGATGACGACCCGCCCACGTTGATGACGACCCGCCCACGTTGAAGAGATACTAATTCTAGATGGAAACGCAACACGTCTGAAACCAAACCAAGTAGAGCCACGCTGAGGCCGAGGCGAGCTGGTACTGTCGGTGGAAAAACGGCATAAGAGGTGTGGAGACCAAAACCAGAGCTAAAAGGACAGTGAGCCTTATATTCACCTGGTGGCTGTAAACACGTGTTCTCAATCTATGAACGTTATGAGATGACGTAATCAGTTCAGAGTGTTTGTCAAATAGAAGACGACATACAGAACGAGAGTTTAGTCTAAATTCATACATGTATCATAAATGCACGTCACTATTTCTAATACAGTTACACAGATAACATTCACAGCTACGCTTTATTGTCTAAGTTATTGAATGTTCATTGACCCAAATCCACTTTTTTAATAATTCTGGGATAAATCTAAAGACCTGAGAAAGCTGAAACTGGCAAAAAGCAATGATTCCTGGTGGAAGGACTTGAATTATGGAGCACAGTAAAAGATGGACACTCTTCATGAGAGAATCCTGATTTGTCATTAAAGACGAGCGAGATGATTTTGAGAACATTTAGCCGACCTTCAGTCTCAACTCGCTGGAGACAAAAACCAAAATCAAGTGAGCTTGAAGAGGCTTAAAACACTTTACAAAGCTAAAGGAACATCCTTCAGATACATGAGATTGTAGAGCTTTCAGAAAACTGAACATTTGTTCAGTAAATGACATAAATATGCATCAGGTATGTGTCATTTTTATCTTCCATCGCCCTTTAGAAACTGTTTAAAATCCAAACTGTCATCACATTTAATTCATGAAGTCTTCTTGTCTTCTCTTCTCTTTTTCCTCGTATTAATCTTTTTTTATGTATTTCTATATTGGATCATTGTCTGTTGATTTAGTTTTTCTGTTTATTGTATGTTCTTTGTTGAAATTTTGCACTTTAATTTGGTATTGTTTGTGTAATGGAGGCGTCTTCCTCACCTCTCCTGACACATCTGTTGTGTTTTTGAATCACCTGGTTTTATCTAATCTCATGTGAGGGCAAAAAAAAAGTATTGTGTATATATGCAGGTATTGATTTCAGCTGCATTAATGCACAGACACGCCGCATTGATTATGTCATCTCTCCCTCTCTGAAAGCTTAAAAATCCAATTTCTCAAAATGTCGAACTAGTCCTTTAAGGATGCTGAATATGAGTTAATTATTACGAGACGTGCGCGGCTTCACAAACTCATCCGTCAAACCGTTCTTGATTACTTCCTCAGTGAAGACGGCCTGGACCTCCTCACCTGGACCTCCTCACCTGGACCATGTTGGTCCGGCGCTCTACACGCTGACCCGGACGGCGAAGAGGAGCCTCCAGAACGTGACCACGCACAGATAGAAAGAGCGTGTGTGTGTGTGTGTGTGTGTGTGTGTGTGTGTGTGTGTGTGTGATGAAAGCATGGCGGCTGCACAGGGCTGTGAAACAAAGAGCAGGTAGATTGATGATTGATTAGCTGTGGCTGTCTGGCTGACTGAGACTCATTGGCAGCCGTCACTTTGATGAATTACACCGCTGAGAAAAACACACTGCACTCTGATTACTGCCAGCGAGACGAGTGTGTGTGTGTGTGTGTGTGTGTTGGCCTGTATATAAGCCTTTGTATGTTGAGTGTGTGTGCATGTATCCGTCCCTTCACGACTGTGAGAATTGCTCTGCTGGGAGTTTTTAGTGGATGTTTCTCGGTGTTGTTTACATGCTAATCCACCTTCCTGTGCGTCCACGTCGTCCACACACCCCCCCCCCAAAAAAATCCTCGTTTAGTATTCAGCCGGTGGACGCGGCAGGCACATCCCCACAAGACTGGGCCCAAGGTCCTACGCTGCTCGTATACAGAAGGCGATTTGTTCATATTTAACAAGCCGGATGACAGGTATGTTCGTTTTCCATTGTCCCCCAGCTCCACCTGTCGCGGGATGCGCTGAATAATTTATGCTGATAAAAGGCCACGCTGTGTCTTTTGATCGGGCAGAGACTTGACTGGAGCATTAATATAATGGGCAGTTCGTTTAATAAAACATTTCAGGAGAAGACACACAGGACGGACCTCCATCGGTGGTGAGTTGACGTTAATGTGGGCGGATATTTAGAGGCTTAAAGTATTTTTAAATGTGCAAGAAGGTGATTCTGGCTGTTGTTGCTCGTATCTTTTAATCCGTTTCACCTCAACTTTTCACCCCGTTTGCTTTCCTTTCTCACAACCGGAACATGTTTTTATATACCGTAAAAAGAGGTTCATAACTTCCTCGACTGCATGCTGATGTCAGAATGTAACGGCTGATGGTTCGTACCTATAAACCTCACTTTCACTGAACCATTCGATCTGCCGCGGACCTCGAAACAGGAAGAGGCATCGTTTTCCCCAAGCTAACGGTGGAATAACTCGTTGATGGAGGAGGCGAAGAGGGAGGGAGATGATAACCGAGGTAAAACAAGAGCGAACAGACGGACATTGGCTCGATGGAGACCGTTGATTTGTGTTTCCTCTCACCACCGGGACACGAGACGCTTCAAAACCTGCCTACTTATTAACACAACCAGCTGTTTTATTCACAGCACTGAGATCTGGGTCTTACGGTTGTAGTTCGGTTTGGACAGAGCAGTGCTAACGGGGAAGGGGAAATGTAAAAAGTTGTCCATTTCAGTTTTAGATGAATAAGCAGATTATTTGGTCGTGAAGGGGAACGAGAACATCGACATGGAACTGATTCTGTTCCAGACCAGAGCCCAGTTTTGCCCCGTCGCATTTCAACCAAAATAAATCGGTTCAGGATGCAAAACGTTTGTTTGTCTTTGACCTGAATTGATCAAATTTCACATATCCGTGAAGGCTACTGGATGCTATGCTAACAGGAACCCTCGCTCCTCTCTGGTCCCACAAACGAAGATGGCGACGGCCAAAATGTCAAACTCAAGGCTCCACAAACCAGCATCATTCACTTCTGTTATAAAGTTGTTGTTGTTATTGTACTGTCGTTGTTGAGACCATATTCACATGGCGGTCTGACATCACACTCATGGTGGGAAGCTAAAGTGTATCTTTTCACTACCTCCCGATTGATTCCTGATCGATTAGCACCTGAAATTAAAATTATCCATCAGCTTTTCAGTTGCTGATCAATTTAGAAGCTGTAAAGTTAAACAATTTGTCAGATTACCTACATTTATACGACTTGGTGCACATTCCCACCCTGAGCGTGACGGAGGAAACTGGTCGCCATGTGAATAAAGCCTATTAGAGTCAGACTAGGATGCAAAACGTTTGTTTGTCTTTGACCTGAATTGATCAAATTTCACATATCCGTGAAGGCTACTGGATGCTATGCTAAAAGGTCCCATCGCTGCTCTCTGGTTCCACAAACCAAGATGGCGATGGCCAAAATGTCAAACTCAAGGCTCCACAAACCAACATCGATCACTTCTGTTATAAAGTTGTTGTTAGTGGGCTGTGCGAAGCAAGCCCACTATGGACACCTCTATAGCAAAGCTAGAGGTGTCCATAGTGGGCTGTGCAAAGCAAAAAAATTCAGGATTTTCAATGAGTGTGTATTGCGGAATGTTCGCGCAGCACCAACTGGCAGAGTGGGGGAGCCTGAAAAAAACTTGAAAATGTTTCTTTAGATGACGATCCTAGCCACAGATTTCACACTACAATAGTGATATTTTCCAAGAATATAGCCACAGTTGTCCTCTTTCTCACGATGTGTCCACATTATCGGGAGGATGTACGGTTTTTGAATTATCTGCGTCTAACCGACACAAACTCCAGCAACTGCCCCCATAAGCCCCAATGTTAAATGGGAAGAGGATTTTCGGAGAAAAGCAGAAACTGCCCATTTTTAACTGGCTCCTGTTACCACATTTTTCAAAGTAGGACCACAAAACTTGATGACTGTGTTCTTTAAGACCTTCCCGCTTGATGGTGAAAAATTCTTTGCCGATATCATCTTTGATTTTGAAGAAATAGCAGTAGTTTGACGAGGTGATCCTCAGCTGAAATCGCTCTGAAATCAGCTGTCTCAGTCACTGTCGTCAGGTGCACTTGACAACCGTCACCGTGGCAATCGAGATCCTCTGGGCCAACAGAGAGATCAGATCCTCTGCAAAACTCATCGACATCTCTGGCATATTTTGACCTCGAGACACCATTCAAACTCTAAAATGTAGAGAAAAGTCCAGGCCATCAACGTGGGCTTCAACTTTTTGGCAGCTAGCTTTCATCGTTTTCATAGTCACGGCGGGGCCAAACCGCACAGCCCACTCTCGCGATTCCCCGCAGGGGAATTGTCTAGTTGTTATTGTACTGTAGTTGTTGAGACCATATTCACATGGTGGTCTGACATCACACTCATGGTGGGAAGCTGAAGTGTATCTTTTCACTACCTCCCGATTGATTCCTGATCGATTAGCAACTGAAATTAAAATTATCCATCAGCTTTTCAGTTGCTGATCAATTGAGAAGCTGTAAAGTTAAACAATTTGTCAGATTACCTACATTTATACGACTTGGAGCACATTAGCATGACATGATCAGCATTCAAGTTTCCCACCCTGAGCGTGACGGAGGAAACTGGTCGCCATGTGAATAAAGCCTATCAGAGTCAGACTGAGGTGTCTGTCGGGGTCGACTCCACTGTAAATGCGCAGTCGGTGCATTTTGTTGGTCGTATCCCAGCGGGGTGACGCCACTCGAGGACTGAACGTTGCTTCCAAGATATTTTTATTCGGCCTTTGTCGTTCTCCGGCTCTGACTGTGAGTAAAGTTTGGATGTGAGAACAGACCTCTGTAATCTCTCTAATCGCTGCTCCCGCTGCCCCTCCGTCCTCGATGGAGGCTGACCTGAACACCGTGTGATCACAGAACGTCCTTGTCTGGCTTGTCCGCCCCGAGGCCGCTGAAGGTTTCGCTGAAAAACGAGAAGCCCGCTCGGCAGCGCTTCCCTTTAGAAATAAATAACCGCACGTATGATGTTACAGTATACGTGCGGATGCTGTTGTCATCTGTGACCCGTCCTCTGAGCTGAGCTGAACACGTCGAAGCTATAAATCAAAACGAAGGTGTTCCAATGCAACAGAGAGAGGAAAACAAAGCGTTTTTGTTCCCTGGTTAGTCTGAGAAATATTGAAATGAACTTCTCTGTGACCTCTGGACCTGAAGCAGATCGGCACAATCACAGTGAATAAACAGGGAATAAGAGCCTGTTTGTGTTGAAGTGATGCGTTAAATCTTCTTATGAACTTCTGGTGTGTTAAAAAACTTTATCAGTACACATTTATATTCTGCTGAGTAAATACAGCCTGAGGTCAGGGTGAAAAATTAATCCAGCAGATATCACCATGAGACGTCCTGAGTCGATTTAATAAAGACAAAAGCGTTTTTACTAAATCTTTATGTTTAAATATGCAAATTAAACAAAGCCAGGTTCAAAGTTCTCCTATTGTTTTGTCAAGAAAGCAGAAATACAGCCATAAAAAACACATTTTCTACACGTCTTAGGTATAAAATGTTCTCTAAATAAATCTACAAACGTTATCTGATGAAACCCTGCAGTGAAAACCTCTAGAATACAGATAGGAATAAAGTTTTCGCTCATGTATCTGCCTTAAATACTAATTACCATCCTGATCATACTCACAGGACAATGGTTGTAACTCCTACAAGAGCCTGAAACACTAATCCAAAGAGTTACAAGATCATTAACAGGATAAATTTGAACCTGAACAAATCCAAAGAACTGATTTTTTTTAGATAAAACAATCCTGACTTTGTTTTACTGATGTTTTCATTCATCTCGCTCCAGCCACTCCTCCTCTGGTTCGGAGGTATAGAGACCCTCAACGTCAGAAGCAACTGAGCAGAAAAACAATTTATTTCCACGACAATAACTCAGATAAACATGACACAAGAGCCGGAGGAGTCCGGGTGAATACACGGACCACGGGATGTAGAATAAATGGAAACACAGCGGATGTAAAGTAACTAACAATTCATTTTTTGACATCTTTATGACGGTTGCTGACACGATGATCTCAGGTTCCAACTCTAAATCCAACTCTTCTTTTACTTGAGAATGACTTTAATACATTCAGATAAAAACCAAATCACTGCTTGACTTGTGCAAACGGCAACAAGCGTCTGACCTGATACTCTAAAAAACAACCCTGCTCCCACGTTTCCCTGCTCTGTTGACAAATGGGTGCAATTCTTTAAATTAAAAAAAAAAGTTGGAGTTAATTACATGGAACAAGAGCTAAAATTAAAGCATCATTAACAGGCTAATGAGTGACCTTGAAACCTGGAATATGGCAGCACAGCTGCTAATGACTCCCGAAGATCACACAGTAAATGTTGGAATATATCGTCCGCTCGCTGTATTCGAATAATAAACCCCGACTGCATTTATGAATATCCGTCTGCATCACGCCGGCTGCATATTGAACCAGGAAGACTGAGTCACACGCCGCCTGAATGAAAAACGTATATTCATAGACTCTGTGAGCTGAGGAACGGTGATGGATGTGGAATATAATTTAAATCTGATGTTTTTATTTGATATCTTGAGGGTGTTTTAAATGCGTGGCTTTACCTTCCCCGCTATAAAGTTTGTCCTCGGAGGAAATCAGTGTTGCATCTGAAGTGATTCAGGAAAATGAACTAAGTGCTGTAGCCTATCGTAGGCAACCGGTTTCAACTCAGTTTCCTGAAGACGTTTCACCTCTCGTCCAAGAGGCTTCTTCAGTTCTGACTAACTGGAGGAGTCGCAGGGTTTTAAACTCTGTGTTGGAGCATCCTGACAGAGTCGTTAAAGGGATATTCCGGTGTAAATTTAATCCATGGTCTAACACACCTTGACACCGAGTAAGACTCCCCCTCGAGAGGTCAAGTTAGCTGACCGCTAGCTTAGCTAGTTTTAGCAACCTCAGAAAAGACCGCACGACAACAATACACTGCAGCTTATGTCTCCAACTAGAAACCGCCATCAAAAAGCCACAATTAATGGTGAGAACAGCAGCAAACTTCAGCAACAGTACATGTACAGTCCCAGCACACAGTACGAAGCATCAAACATCTGCTAGCTTTGCTGGATTTGTATTAAAAACACAGCACAACTCACCCTCTCCTCCAGCAGCCTGCCTGTGTGGGGAAGCCCTGACGAGTCGATTACCGAGTGCAGTAGATTTCCGCAGCTCAAGGATGAAAATGTCTGATTATTACTGCATGGAACGCTCAGTTCTTATTATTGAGAGCTGACAGGGAAAAGAACGGAAGTCATGGAGTAATAATCAGACATTTTCCTCCTTGAGCTGCAGAAATCTACTGCACTCGGTAATCGACTCGTCAGGGCTTCCCCACACAGGCAGGCTGCTGGAGGAGAGGGTGAGTTGTGCTGTGTTTTTAATACAAATCCAGCAAAGCTAGCAGATGTTTGATGCTTCGTACTGTGTGCTGGGACTGTACATGTACTGTTGCTGAAGTTTGGTGCTGTTCTCACCATTAATTGTGGCTTTTTGATGGCGGTTTCTAGTTGGAGACATAAGCTGCAGTGTGTTGTTATCGTGCGGTCTTTTCTGAGGTTGCTAAAACTAGCTAAGCTAGCAGTCAGCTAACTTGACCTCTCGAGGGGGAGTCTTACTCGGTGTCAAGGTGTGTTAAACCATGGATTAAACTTACACCGGAATATCCCTTTAAGGACACCTGTGAGCTCTGAGTTTCAGAGTTGTAAGGTCTTTATGTGGGTTGCTGAGGCCAGGTGAGCCCAGGTGTGAATGCTTGTTAAGCTGTCTGGGGAGGGAACTCGTATTGTAGTACACCTCCACTGTTCAAAGATGGTTGCTCCAGTCTGACATAGATGGATTCCTTTACTCCTCATTTAAACCATCTGTCTTCTCTGGACAAGATGTTTACATCAAGTGGACAGCAGAGTCTTGACCTGAGGAGACGGCCCTCCAGTGTCATGTCATTGAACAGACAGTGAGGCCGGAGAAACACAGCTGCAAAGAAACAACAGATTATGCTCTGCTGTGCTGCATTTCCATTCATCTAGCTTGAGACAAGGGCGCCCTCTAGTGGTCAAAGTGTTTTTCTTCTACATGAGCTTCTCAACAACAGCAACTGTGATCAGGGCTGAAACTGACAGTATGCACAAATATACAGGAGCCTTTTTATAGAATAAATCCTCTCAACAGTGTGATTATTATGTTATGATCACACAAACCATTCGGCTTCTGTCTTGGATCTCTATTCATACAGGTATTTGTATCTATCTACTTTTTTAAATACTTTTATTTAGATTCATTGTTTTATGTTTAACATCTCCTAATATTCTGTATACTTTACGTCATTTCAAACTGTCCCTCGACATCATTGTAAGTGAGGACCTGCCGTCAGAGATCTTCTAGTTGAAGCTTTCACATAACTAAACTCCAGACATTTAGAGAAAACTTGGCTTGTACTTGATGTTTACTTTAGCTCCCAGGCTTGTTCATAAAGGTGCTGAATTCACTGTTTCCCGTGAGGTTATCACTGTATTTTGTAGTTTTTAGGGATATATAGAAAGTTTGTTAAAGAATGGACTTGGCTCACAGTTGAGCTGCGTTCCTGGGCAGAATACTGCTAGCTGCACGGCTAACTGAGCTAACGGCGGCTACAGTGAGGAGTTAAAGGAGTTTAAATGAAGCAAAAACTGACAGAAGATTGGTGCAATAAATGTCAGATGGGAGAAAAAACAATTGTGTTTTTGATGTCAATAAGTTCTGACAACCTAAATGAGTTCTGCCTGAAGCGGATCAGATGTGACCCTCCATCCTTCAGAGGATGATCGTAATGAGAACAACCCAGAAAATTATCTTTATTAGATTATCTCCTTCATCTCCTGTGATGCATAAATGTATGTCATCAAAAGGTGACAACCTCTATTTTATAAATGAGCCGGCAGATTATGTTTTTACCTTCACTGCGGTTTGATTTCATCTTTGAACGCAGTGTCGTGGCTGTCGAACTGTTTTCCTTCCTCCTCCTCCTCCTCCTCCTCTCTCATCCAGCCCGCCTCTGTCACATCTGTTTGTGCTAATCATTAAAAATGGAACTAATTTCCTTTAATCTGCAGGAATCACGTCATGCTCAGATTGGCGTCCTTTCATTACGGACCTTAACGGCTGGCTGCCGTCGAATAACAGGCTCCACCGAGCAGAGCGATCCAATGAAAAAAACAACAACTTCTGAATGTGTAATAAACCTTTGCTGCCACCTGCTATCTCTGTTAACCTTCAAGTGTCAGAAAATAATGCCCCGTCGTGTCTCTGCTGCCGGAGGACGGGATGAAAGCTTCAAATGTGATGACTGAATCTCACACAGGTGTCGTCTGAGTTTATTAATCCTTCAGTTGTGTTTGATTTATGAGCAACAGTTGGAAGTCAGAGGCAAACAAGTAGGCGAAAGTCCCCAAAAGGTGGCAGTACAGGCTTATCTGTGTGTGTGTGTGTGTGTGTGTGTGTGTGTGTGTGTGTCTGTTTAACTTCCATCTGTGGACGGACCCATCTTGAGCTTTTAACCTACAGATTGTGGGGACATTTTTGGAAAATCCGAAATTTTTGGAGGAAGTTTGTCAACATAAGAACATTTTTTGGGAGAACAGAGGAGGTTTTTGTTGGCTGTCAGGACATCAGGATATTTTTGTGATATTTATGGTGATTTATTGGAACGTTTGTAACTTTTAAATATTATTTTGTAATATTTAAAGGCACACTGTGGAATTATTTCTCCCATCTAGTGGTCAAATGTTATTCTGCATTCAAACGAATACTGCTCTCTAGCGCCTCGCGTTTTCAACGTGCGTTGCAACCTGTTGGAACTACGGCAGGCGGGATGTGTCAAGATTCAAGAAGCTGTGACAACAACATGTCTTCAAACAGCACTTCATCAAGTTTAGTTTCGGGTGATGAGGTACGTTATTTCAAACAGACTTCAAACTGCAGCTGACGAGCGCGTCTGGCTAAGCTCCTTCTCCGTTCCACAGTCACGCTGGCTCTGAGTGAAAACGCCTTTAGCCTTATCTGTACCACGTAGAGCTTTTTGTCCCTCTCACCAGTTCATCGTTTTTTATAGAGCGGAAGGACATGGAAGCCTCCGTATGAAAAACTTCCCATAAGGAATGAATGGGACGGGGTCAAAAAATTCGCAAAATCATCGACGTTTTTCAAACATCTCCTGCTCTGGCAGACTTTGACCTAGAGACACCATTCAAACTTTAAAATGTAGGCACAAGTCTCATCTATTTGAGTTGTATTTGAACTTTCTTTCTACGATGTTTAGTTTTTGAACGGTGACCCTTAATTGATCGTGAGTGATTTCGAAAAAATTCAGGATTTTCAATGTGTGTGTATTGCGGAATGTTCGCGCAGCACCAACTGGCAGAGTGGGGGAGCCTGAAAAAAACTCTCCGAAAATGTTTCTTTAGATGACGATCCTAGCCACAGATTTCACACTACCATAGTGATATTTTCCAAGAACGTAGCCACACTTGTCTTCTGTCTGGCAACGTGTCCACTTTATCGGGAGGATGTACGGTTTTTGAATTATCTGCGTCTAACCGACACAAACTCCAGCAACTGCCCCATAAGCCCCAATGTTAAACGGGAAGAGGATTTTGGGAGAAAAGCAGAAACTGCCCTGCTTCTCTTCACGCCCAACTTCCTGCTTCACGTCACAATGTGTGATTCTTCCCTCAGGAGGAGAAGTGAGATTGTTGGCAGAGATCATTTTACACCAATGAGGACTTATTTATGAATGAAGACGCTGATTTGAGGTAATAAATTACTTAAAACACTACACAGTGGACCTTTAAGGGAGGGTGGAGGAGAAGGAGCTCTCTTTTCTTTTAGACTGTCTTTGTCCTCAGTTGGTGTTTTGTTTTCATGCCTTTGTTTGTTAGTTTAGTTTATGTAGTCTTCTCTTAGCTTTGGGGAGGAAGTTCTGGGTCTTGGAAACTTGTTCTCGGGTATGGCGTCTGCTTTAAGTTGGATGATTTTCTCATAAGCTTACATACACTCAGATTTCTGTTTGAAACCAGTGGAGTCGCCCCCCCTGCTGGCCACTAGAGAGACTGCAGCTTTAAGGCTCTTCTCTTAGGGTACAAATGTGTTTATGTGATCTGGAGACGGGACCGGTCCCCACTTCCTGTTGTGGGGCAGCGTGTCGGTCAAACACTTCCCTCAGAACAGAGCTTTCTCACGCTGTCGAGCAAATCACACACACACGCACACACACACACACACACACACAAACACACACACACAACAAAAGTCAAACTGTGTCTGAGGTGTTTCGTCAATCAACCTACTTCCTGTCATCTTTGAATCAGAACTTTTTTTTTTATTATTATTTATTCACAGAAATGATTAAATCTCCATCCTTCCTCCGTCATCCTCCTCCCTCGGTGTCGCTGTGGGTCTTCCTGTGACGAGCGCCACTTCCTCCTCTGGCGACACGAAGGGCGAAGGTGAAAGATGAACAGCTGTCTGGATTTATTATTCTTTCTACCGTATGTGAGTGCGTGCATGTAAAGACAGAGGAGGGGAGGCTGAGTGGGAGTTTCGTCCAGACCCCCAGGGAGGATAGGCAATTAGTTGTGTGTGTTCGTGTGTGTGTGTGTGTGTGTGTGTGTGTGTGTGTGTGTGGAGGGGTCAGGCCCTTTCCTGGATAGGTTCTTGGGAAACACTGGTGGATGGGAATCTCCTCACACTGTCCCTCGCTGTGATGCAAACACACAAACACACACAAACGAACGAAGGCTGACGTCTCTTTCTTGATCTCTCTGATCACACACACACCCTCTCTTCCACTCTTCACACACACACACACACACACACTCACACACACATGAACCCCTCCACCTCCAGCCCTCCCTCTGTGGTCCGGCTGCTGCCCCCCCCCTCCCGGGCTTTGGCCTCTGAGCTGGGAGACGGCAGCCAAATGGAGTCCCAGGCCCGACATCAAAGATCCGTAACAGACCCAGAGGTCCTCACTTCGGTTCCGGGGCCCCTCATGAGGTCAAACATCCCAGTTGTGTGTTTGTGAGATGATTATTGAGGCTGTGAGAAAAATGTTTATCAGGTAAAAAAATGTAGCTTTGCAAAAATGTTTCTTCCATTTTTGCATGAAAACGTTTCAGCCAATCAGCTTCACCTGCAGCTGTAAAAACTGTGAAGTAGTTTAAAGGTGCAATATGAAGAGTTTTAGCTGAAAACATTTAAAAATCATCAACTGAATGTGAAAAAAACAGCACAAATAGGTTGTTTCTCTTGGTCCCTGGATGCAAACAGAGCACCAGATTCATTATGTTGTACCGTCTTCTTCTTCTTCTTCTTCTTCTTCTTCTTCTTCTTCTTCTTCTCTGGTGATATGCTGCCTCCCTCTTATTTGGAGTTCGCTGGCCCATTCTTACATATCACACCTTTAATTTATATTAAAGCACCATATTTTATGAAGCTTGAAGCGCTTCCTTGACTGATTTTAAGAGGATTTGTGAGAAGCTGAGAGACAAAAGCAGGTGATGGGATTCCTGGTGTGGCTGAGCATAGAAGTACATTTTTTTTCAGGGACGTTTCAGGATCATTTCCAATCTAAAAAAAAAACTTTAAGCATTAAAACTCCAAAAATAGCAGACATGTACTCCAGGTGAAGGTGGAAGAATCTTAAATAAATGAAGATTTTTAAGCTTTAATTTGTTATCTTAAACGATGTTGCTTCTCCGTCAAACCTCTTCTCCTCGGTTTAACTTCATAAATATATCACTGAACACAACTTTTCCATTTGCTTTGACCTCTTCCACCCACCATCTGCCAGTGCTGCAGATCCTCAGAAGCTTTTAATGTGACAGAACAGCGCCCTCTTCCTGTCCTCTGCTGCACAGCACTCCATCACATTTCAAAATAAAATGCAGGTGGACAGAGACTGACATTTGCTGCGTCTTCAGGGAACAATAGTCACGTTTAAAAATGAATTATGTTAAAATTACTAGAAGATCTTCAGGAGAGGACTATTTGTGTAGATATTTTGTGATGTTCTCCCACATTTGGTGACGTGGACAGGTGTGTCTGACAGATTTATTTCATTTATTTTAGATTTCTGATGAATCCACCCTGTTAAAACATTTCACTGAAGCGTTTATGTGCTGCAGGGTTCATTCCAGGTCATCATCTAACCTTTCCTGCCAGACATGGTGCACTGATTGACGATTTTAATGTCAAAACGCTCCTTTTACAATAATGCAAGATTAAAAACAGCATCTTTGATGTGACACAGTCGACTCATGTCCGTGGGGCTCATTCGGCTTTAGTTTGACCTACATTTGCTCGTGATGTTATGAGGAAAATTCAGCGGAAAAATCCCACCACCATCTCTGAGACTGTCTGTGCTGCGCTGCTTGAGCGCCATAATGCCGAGTCTTGGCGGTCACGACAGTAAATGTAATATATCGGCATTTCCTGTCCCCGCAGTGCCTCCAGTGTAAACCGCAATATCACACACGGGACTTAAGATCCGGGAGGGGACGCGCTGACCCGAGGAAGAGCCCACAAACCTGCGTCAGAGGCCGGGTAAGTGTTGGGGAAGGCTCTAGTAATTGTATCCTTATGTCGTTCACAGCCAAGCGTCAGCATCCTCAGCATGGTGTTAGAAGACGTCCTCAGTTTGCTGAGATACTTTCCGCGAAAACCAGACTTCATAGAACAATCTTACAATTTAACGTTATCGCGCCTACGGCAAAATTGCGCGTGTGAAAAATGTAATTAAAATATTGTTTTTGATACGTTGAAGGCTAATCTTAAATTCGGCATCAATAAAATCCAGAAGTCACATATGTTTCAGATAGATTTCAGCTTCATTCACGCAGAGCTGCCTTTCTGTTTACTTACGGAGTAGGGTAGTTTGGGTGGAAGGCGCGCGACGGAGTTTCAAGCGGGACAGTTCAAGAAGTTAAGAGTTTGATAAAGAAAAAAATATTTCTATGTTATTATTCTTCCCGCCGAATATAAGATTAAACTCCACTGATTTGGAAAATAACATTTAATCGCTTTTTATTCGGTATTGATATTTGTATATACGCGTAAGAACCTTAAATCGCTTGATTTCTAAAGGGAGTTTTGATTGTCTCGTTGAAAGGACGCCTCAATCACATTCAAGGTTTTGCTGCACGACACATAAGAAACAACACATTGATTTCTTATCGCGTCATCGATTTTACGATAACAGCATGCAGGGTTTTACATCTTGCTGCTGGATCCAGCTGTGTACACGGACAGTCGACTGAGAGGGACTGTGTCCGCTTCAGTGCGCTCAGCTGACCCCATCCAAGGTCTTTCTCTCGGAATTTAATGCCAACAAAGCGGTTTCACATGTGAATCCTGCGTCCTCTCAGATCCAGTGAGCTTTTAGATTATGGATGATTTCACAGTGCATGCACCAGAGGAAATCAGATTATAGATTTGAGACTGTAAATCATTAGAAATATCGATGACATTTGTAAAAACATGTGTATTCTCTTTCATAATTTATAGTGTTTGGTTTTAAAAAAAAATGTCTCGACTAAATTTAGACCAACCCACTTGACAAGTTTGGGCTTTTTGAAATATCTAAGGGCTTTTTTTCACAGTAATGTTTTGTTAAATATTTATAATCTGACAAACAAGAGGATTTAAATTCCAAATATTTAATCCCAGAAGAGGAGAAAGGTTTAGTCATAGGACACCATAAGTGAGGTTTGAGTGAAGTTATTAGGTCACAAAGATGTAACCAGATGAGGTGATAAAACTTCAGCTGCAGGTTTGTTTAGCTGACATGTGCTGGCTGTGGATGGAGCCCATAATAAACCTCCAGTCAACTCAACTGGTTCAACTTTGGAAATCTGATAGGAGGGGAGCGACCTGTCAAGTCACCACATGCTAGGCACACTTTTACCGGAACTTACTAAAGTTACACCTTCATAATAAAATAGATTCTATCATTAGAGATGATGAAAACTTTATTCTAGGCTACTCGTTGAAAGAGATAAACACAGAAGCAAAGGAGCAAAATACAGCAAATAAAAATGTAATATGAAGTAATTTAGGGGATTTATAAGGTGAAGATGATAGGAAATGATTTTTTCTATTTTCATTTTACTTGTAATGACTCAGATTGTCTTTTTGTGTTTTTACATGTTCTATTCTGCCTTCTTGTTTTAACTTGCCTTCAACTAGACTTCCTTTTGTTTGGCTCAAGAACTGTTGAGTTGAAAAACTCTGTTAATTATTAATAATTACTACATGAAATAATGCATGAACTTACACTAGGAGGTACAAAATGTGTGCCAGTAGGTCACTACACAGGTCAAAAACAGCCAAAGTGATTACAAAGTGGGCAAAATGGCCAACTATCATGAACAACTGGAGCCTCAAAGTCCGTATATTCCCGGTAGGATAATTAATTAATGGTATTTTGAGTAGTTAAACTGATTTAAACTGAACAGGAAATGTCTTTAAAAGGTTTTCTTCATTTGTTCTTGATCTCGAGATCATGTCTTGTAGAGGGGCACTGTTTATACATTTAATTTGAATGCCTTGATTATTTCAACTGATATGTTTGAATATTTAACACAATATTCTTAATTATAATTACATTTAATCACCTTACAACTACAGTAAACTGACGTTTTGCTCCCTGGTGGGTTAATTTGGCCAAGAAATCCTCTGTGATTCTTAAAACATGTGTAATCTCTACATATTTAATAATCATAACATTGATATAAAACTAGATTTTTTGTGTTCATTTTTAGGTTAATGTTTGGGTGTTTTATTTTGAAGGACCCCACCGGAAGCCTCGTGTCGCCCCGGTGGTAACTTGACACCGCGGTCGGAGCAGGCAGCAGTATGCGGAGCAGCTGATGCTCTTGCGGGGCTAAAAATAATCAACTTTTTTCTCTCCAACTCTGACTGTATTTTGTTTCTTTTCCTCTTCTTCCTCTCTTCTGCCTGTTTTCTTTCTTTAAAACAATATATTTTTATCCAGGATATCAGGAATGAAACGGTGTCAGTGAGGATTATTACTTTTCTCCGAGGTAAGACACATTTTTCTTCTTTCTCATGAAGCTAGCTTAAACTCAATTTCACTTTAACACCACCAGTGTGTACATTAGCTTCCGCACCCAGAGCTGAATGTAGTATTTTAAAATGGTTTGGTTTGATAAATGAGGCTGTAGTCTAACACATGTGCTGCTTTCTCTTAAGGCTTGTGGTTTATTTACTTATAAGCTAGCTAATTTTAGATATTTAATTTATAGCACTTGTGTCAAGGGTGTCAGGATGAACAGAAACGTTCATTTGAGGACGAAATTTAATTTTCTGTCTACATAATGTAGCTGCACTCATTAATCACAGGCTAAGGGGCTAAAATCTGAAGTTATAGACTGATATTTGAGTGAAAGGTGGCAGGAAGTATGTTCTTACTGTTCTGGCAGTTAGCATAAATCCCAATGCTGCCGAATTTTAATGTTCGATAAAAAGTATAAAAACTTTATCGATTTTAATCCTCTGCTGCATTATATATCTCTCTGGTATGAGTTCCTATGCTCAGTATGTGCTAATTTGTCCTAATTTGTCCATAATGAGACATTAAAATACACCACAGTACGGGTGGGTCTCCTCCCAAACAAAGATGGCCGCCAGATGGCGCTTTCGGCGGCCATTTTTTGTTTGTTTTGAGGAGTGGCGCTAAATCGTTAGCCTGTAAAACGAATTAAGTTCAGCTTTTAATGTGAACTGAAGGAAGTGTTTGAGAAGGACAACACATAGTGGGTATGAAAACCAAACATTTACATATTTAAAAACGTTTATAATGAAACTTATTTTAAGTTAGTTAGTGAGTTAAATCCAACAAGACGTAAAAATACACTGTCAGAAGTCGACTCTGACGTGAGCGTGTTGATGCTACCAAGACATTAATGCTAACAGAAGTATTGAATTACATATTCATTGAAATAATAATTTAGATTTGACACTTAGCTTTAGCTTATTAGCTTTAATTCTTATCAAATTGATCCTCAAAACAAGTAGGGAGCAGCATATCATGAGAGTAACTGCTAACTGAAGCTGTCGTTAGCTCAGTTAGCTGTGCAGCTAGCAGTCTGGACAGGTGAGTGTTGGTGTTTACATTGCTAGCACAGGAGCTTTTAGTCTAGCTAGTTAGCATGCTAACTTCTGCAGCACAATGCACAAATGTCATTGCGTCAAAACTGCTATTTCTTCACATTGTGCTGAAAATTTTAGCTAATTTTGTGACAGTGACATCTACAGCTGTTTTCTTGTTAATATCCTGTCTGTTTACTTGAATCAGAATGTTCTCGTTCAGACAGAAACTGAGACATTTTGAGGAAATTTAAAATATAACTGCTTTAAGCCTGTTACGTTGAAGGTTTGTCTGAGATTCAGGGTTGTGAAGCTAACGTTAACTCCAAGCTCTAAAGGTTTTGAAGAAAAGGGCAACCTGAGTCTCCTGAAGCTTAACTCATGGCGTCATGACAACCTTTAACGACACCTCCAGCACGCTGGCTTTTCCGACTCATTAACCATTAATGCACCATAAGCCAGAGAGCATGTAGCTGGGCAGTGCCCCTGAAATAGCTCTCGTGCCTGACACCGGCCTGCATCTGAGTTTCTGTGTTGGTGAATGTGTGCACTTGACATGCCACGAGGCGCTCTGACCGGGTCTCCAAAGTTCAAGCCAGAGCAACGCCAGTGACACAGACGGCTAACTGTTTCAGGATCGTGGACGAAAACAAGATTAGATAACACACGGTACAGTTTTTTACTCGCGTCTGTGTGTTTGTTTTCACAGACTGAGCAGTCGGGTGGTGGCATGGCCCTGTCGTTTTGCGGCAATGACGACCACTTCAATTCCTACAACGTGACGAATGGCGTGCTGAACAATGGCTGCTTCGTGGACGCGCTCAACCTGGTTCCCCACGTCTTCCTGCTCTTCATCACCTTCCCCATCCTCTTCATTGGTAGGTGATTGAGTATTTACAATTGCTGGATATATTTCAGAAGGAAATTAACTCGATTAACCTCACAAAAGATTTTTTTGTGCTTCTACAGTGAAAGTCACAAGTGCTCCAGTCTGTGTTATGTGTGTTCTGACAGATGTTTAAGTGTTTCCTGCTTAAGCCTTAAAGCTTCACCTTTTCTGCTGGAAAGTCAGAACTAATCCTGCGAGGATTATTGGAGCAGAGCGAGACAGACAGTCGGATCTTTGTTGAGATTGGTTGATACGTACAGTATTCTGTTGTAGAGCGTCTGTGGAAGTAAACATGCTTGTTCGTCTGTAGGTGTGTCAGCACCTCATGTGACTGTGCAGGATGAGAGGTTTAGTAAATATCATAACCTTCTGTCTGGGTCCATGTCATGTACAGTATCGACACATACATGATCCTGATATAGAGGATGTAATCAAATATGAGACATTCAAGTTTTAAAATAGCGGTCTTCCTCGATTAAGTATTTATCAGGGATCTCTCGAGGTAAACAGTCCTGAGATGTGGTTTGGTGAGCTGCGGTTTTGAATTTGAGACACAACGAGGCAGCTTTTTCCGTAGATAGATTGAAGTTTAATTTATTTATAAGCGATAGATTGAAGTTGTCTTTTCATGCCGGTGGCTTTAACTCTAACTTTGAATCAAGCTCCAGGTTTGAGACCCAGAGACCACACTCGCTTTCTGCCCTATTTTAGTAAAGATGCATCTGGTTTTTCGGTTAAATTCCAGACTTTTGACCTTTTTTTACATGATCCTGATATAGAAGATATAATCAAATATGAGACATTCAAGTTTTAGAATAGCAGTCTTCCTCAATTAAGTATTTATCAGGGATCTCTTGAGGTAAACAGTCCTGAGATGTGGTTTGGTGAGCAGTGGTTTTGAATTTGAGACACAACGAGGCAGCTTTTTCCGTAGACTTCTATGAATAAAAGCGATAGATTGAAGTTTAATTTATTTATAAGCGATAGATTGAAGTTGTCTTTTTATGCCGGTGGCTTTAACTATAACTTTGAATCACGCTCCAGGTTTGAGACCCAGAGACCACACTCGCTTTCTGCCCTATTTTAGTAAAGATGCATCTGGTTTTTCGGTTAAATTCCAGACTTTTGGCCTTGTTGGGACAGAAGGTCGAGCCTTCTCATGCGTCTATCGAGGAATGCCTCTGTCCTTCGTCTTATCAGTGTCACAACTGTACAAAAAAATGACTTCACAATGTTTTTACTGTAAATGGACTTCTGTTTAAACGCTTAGTCATTCAGGAAAAAAGGACCTTGGACAGCTTGCTGTCTTGTTCATTAAAGCAATTAGCAGGAACAGTATGGTATACAAATAGACAACTGTTCTCTAAGTGAGTCATGAATATATAATTAACAGTATCTGATGTCTTCAGCTGCTCGTCCCGCTTTAGTTTTCTCCTCAGCCCAGTCTGAGTTGTGACCAGGACGTCTTTACTTGACTTTACTGCTGATCAGAACAGTGCTCAGAAAACCTGCTGTGACAGTGAGGAGTGAGGGAGGAAAACTTGTGTCCGTTCCCACAAAGCTGTGCGACGGTCAGCTGTCACTTCAGGGTCACTACAGAGCAGATGTGTTAGCGATATTACAGTAACTCGGGCACACACACACACACACACACACACACACACACACACGCATGCTGACGGACACGATCTTGTCACCAGTGTGGACATTAAGCAGCTTTGAAGGGTAGTAAAGAGCGGATTAGAACAACAGTTCAGTGATCCGGTGGAGGACAGGAAACGCAGGAAACAGTAAAACAAACAGTAAATAAACTTCAGTAAACACAGTCAGACTGAATCTAAACAAAACTACAGAAATATTATAAAACATCGAGTGAGGAGGAAACATTTCAGTTCTGTAATAATCAGAAAATACTTTCCTGTCTTAGCTGTTGAACACTGAAGCTCACGTCAGGAAGGAAGTGAAGGAGGATAACTGTTTAATAAATTATACGTTTATTAATATTTCTTCAGTGAGGTATTGTGTAACTCCTCTGTATCACCGTGCAGAGAATAATGTTCACTGAATGTGGGTTTGGTTAAATGTGTGTGCGTGCGTGTGGTGAGTAGTTGATGGGAATAGTTCTGACCAGAAGCCCTCAGCTGGTTCCCCGAGGACTCACTAATTGATGCTTCCTGGTTCTGTTTTTTTTTTTTTTTTAATGCTCTCTGTCTTCCGAGCCTCCAAAATGGCTGCGGTCCATTTAGTTAAGAGCAGAAACAAACCTAATAATTAAACAAAATACCTATATTATCACATTGATCAATCAAACTAACCCAGTGACGCAGCAGTAGATCAGCCGTGCTCTGCGAGGTGAAATGAGTGTTTTTATCACAGTAATCTGGTGGATTTGAAGAGAGCACAGATCGATATATCAGCTTCAGTTCCCCGTCAAGTCACCTAATACAGTGACATGAGGTCTGTTTTGCACAACATGACTAACCTGACTCTCTCCAGATGAATTTCGTTCCGCCTCGCTCCACTCATCCATCTGGGATCGCTCCATTGGAGATGTGTTTCAGAAGGCTGGGCCTGATCAAAAATCCTTGCATATGATTGGATAAACCACTTGTCTGTCATCTTTATTGACGCGCTACTTCAACCACTCACATCGAAACCAACCTGTGACGTTGATGAGAGCGACGTTCTTTTAACGAAAAAATATTGGGTAGATTGGACGACACGGATGAAACAGCAGCATTAATGTTGACGCTTGCTTCCTCGATGCGAGCCGCCATTGTTGTCTGAATCAAAACAGTCGCTTCTCCGCTACGTCACATCTATGAAACTCCCGCCCGGCGGTCCTGATTGGCTCGAACCATAAAATCTGGTGCCGAAATCCCTCCCAACGGGAGCGATCCCAGATGGATGTGGGTGGAGCTAGGCGGAACGAAATGCATCTGGAGAGAGTCAGGTTACCAACAGGACTGGATGCTCAGGAAAATGGACCTCATTCTGAAAGATTCTGCTTTTTCGCTGCGTACCTATGACAAAAACAACAGTTCAGAAACAGTTACTGACTTGAAAATGTTTTTTTTTATTCTCCTAGTTGCCTTTGATAAGTCAAACTGAAAGAAAACTAATCGGGAACTGTTTTAATAATTGATTTATCTTTGTTTCACACTTTTAAAGCAAAGATAACAAATATTTGATGATTCCAACTTCTAAAAATGAGAGAATTTATAGTTAAATGTTTACTTTTATCCTTCACTCGTTCTGTATGTGTCTGTGTGTCAGGTTGGGGCAGCCAGAGCTCCAAGGTCCAGATCCACCACAACACATGGCTTCACTTCCCCGGCCACAACCTGAGATGGATCCTCACCTTCTCGCTGCTCTTCGTCCACGTCTGCGAGTTCGCGGAGGGCATCGTCTCCAACAAGTGAGACCTCAGAGAGAAATCCCGTCAGATCGCGACACAGACGCTTCGTCAGCAACGGTTTTGAAATGAGTAATTCTGAGTTCTCCATATTAATTATATTTTTTGTTTGCCTCTTGCTGTAGGATGATGCAGACCAACCACCTCCACCTCTTCATGCCGGCCTTCATGGGTTTTATAGCAGCCACGACATCGGTGGTTTACTACCACAACATAGAGACGTCGAACTTCCCCAAACTGCTGCTGGGTAAGACGCAACGCCGGGAGCATCGGGCCGGTTCATCCTCATCTGTTTTCTTTTGCTTTAACTTGAAACATCACTGGAGGACATGTACAAACCTCACTGCCTTTTCCTGCTGCTGCATCTTTTACTATTATACCTCTTTCGTGCGACTTATGTTCTGTTTTTATACATGCTCAGGGCTCCAGACTGCGACCAAATGGTCGCATTTTGTGACCAAAATTTGAGACAGTGCGACTAAATTTTACATTTAGTCGCGCATGTGCAACCAGTGAATTTGCCGGTGTGTGTTTTTTTTTTTTTACACGGGTATTGTGGAAAGGGGGGAATGGCAGGCCAATCAGAGCACTGAGGCCAATGTGTGTCAGGGGCAGGGAATAGGGAATGGCACTCTAAGTGGCTAATGTGTGGAGGGGGCGGGTCCTAAAGTTGTTCGAGCGCGGAAGGAGAAAGTTTCACTTTCAGCGAACAATGGCGAAATGAACTCACCAGATACGTGTTTGCTGCGTTACAGCTCCGCCACGGCAGCAGAGCTGATGGTTTCACTCTAGTCTACGTGTTAACTTCTACCATGTCGCTGTGCTGCTCCTGTCCAGCTCCGGCAGTCCGGAGCTGGACGGAGCAGATACACAGGACATCTATTTTGGCGGATGCGGAGCACGACGCAGCAATTCAGCCGAATTCAGCACATAGCAGACAGGAAGTGACGCACCAAAACAACAGTATAACATCCGGTTACTTTTCAAAATAAAACACTCAGTGTTGATGCCAGCACACAAATCTATAAAAGAGACAAGCTCTTCTACTGATCCTTCGGTCGGGAACACTTCCATTGCCAAGGAAGAACTATCCTTTAATACATATAAAGGCCAACTCGACCTGCAAATAAAGAATGACATCAACATATAATAATTTCTTAATTATGATATTAAATAAAAAAATAAAATTTTATATATATATATATATATATATATATATATATATATATATATATATGTAGGGGCCACTGTGCTCCTAGTAAAAAAAAAGTTAGTCTGGAGCCCTGATGCTGCTTTCTTTTACTTTAGCTTTTTCTTCTAGAGACACCAAAGGCGTTATACTATGTTTTTAAAAACAGATTTTTTATCATATATCAGTTTAACATCCTCTTTTAAGTTGAAACAATCACACTCGAGCAGGAAGTGAAGGTGGCTACAGAGATGCAGAAGGATTTGCATTCCTTCTCAGGGGTTGAATATTCATATATTCACACATCTACATATTTCTTTAAGGGCCGATGTTTTTGCGTCGGTGAATTGGAAGGAATCCAGCACCACTAAGAACTGCCTCGGCTTATGTAATCTGCATTATAACCTGCAAACGAGGTCACTTTACAGATGCTTTCTCTTCAACACAACACTGTAACGTGCCTTGTGTGTTATCCACACAGTCCTGTTCATCTACTGGGTGCTGGCGTTCGTCACAAAGTCCATAAAGCTGTGGAAGTTTGCGGTGTACTCCGTCGGGCCGCAGCACCTGAGGTTCTGCATCACGGCTCTGTTGGTGATGCTGTACGGGATGCTGATGGCGGTGGAGATCAACGTCATACGAGTCAGGGTGAGTCGTCAGTGATTCGTCCTACATTTAACTATTTTCCCAGAATATTTGGCCCTTTTATCAATTAATTTTGTCCTTCTCTCTCCCTGTAGAGATACGTCTTCTTTGCCAACCCCCAAAAGGTGAAACCACCTGAGGATTTGCAGGATTTGGGGGTTCGCTTTCTGCAGCCGTTTGTCAACCTGCTGTCCAAGGTCGACACAAACACACTCCGATATTTTACATCTTTTAAAACTGGATAGTCAATTCAAATATTTAGGCTACAAGTAACCTGTCTGAAAGTGTTACAGTAAATGGTTTACATTTTTTTGGGCACATTTTAGGCAACATATTGGTGGATGAACCCTCTCATCATGGGAGCCCACAAGAGGCCCATAGAGCTAAAGAAGATCGGCAAGCTGCCCATCGCCATGAGAGCCCTCACCAACTACCTGCGGCTCAAAGACGCCTACGAGGATCAGAGGGTGAGCAGACGCAGGATGCTGACGCAGTTTTTCTGTGTGCTTCCTAGTTGTGTAATTTCTAACTCCGTCGACTCCACGCAGACGGCCGAGGATCCGGATCGCTCCCCTTCGATCTGGCGCTCCATGTATCGAGCGTTCGGTCGTCCCATCCTGCTGAGCAGCACCTTCCGCTACCTGGCTGACCTGCTGGGCTTCGCCGGGCCGCTCTGCATCTCCGGCATCGTCAAATACCTGGATCCTCAGAATTCTGTTCAGATAACAGACAAGTCCAAGGTAGGTCACGCAATCCTGTCACAATGAAGACCCTTCAGTATCAATGAATGTATGTGCCGCCTTGTCTGTCTAAAAGGGAGGTGTAATATTCCTCCTTTTCCAAACAGCCTCCACTTTTCCTCCTCTGGTAGGCGTCAACATGTGACGTGACGTGAAGCAGGAAGTTGGGCGTGAAGAGAAGCAGGGCAGTTTCTGCTTTTCTCCCAGAATCCTCTTCCCGTTTAACATTGGGGCTTATGGGGCAGTTGCTGGAGTTTGTGTCGGTTAGACGCAGATAATTCAAAAACCGTACATCCTCCCGATAAAGTGGACACGTTGCCAGACAGAAGACAAGTGTGGCTACGTTCTTGGAAAATATCACTATTGTAGTGTGAAATCTGTGGCTAGGATCGTCATCTAAAGAAACATTTTCGGAGAGTTTTTTTCAGGCTCCCCCACTCTGCCAGTTGGTGCTGCGCGAACATTCCGCAATACACACTCATTGAAAATCCTGAATTTTTCTGAATTTTTTCGAAATCACTCACGATCAATTAAGGGTCACCGTTCAAAAACTAAACATCGTAGAAAGAAAGTTCAAATACAACTCAAATAGATAAGACTTGTGCCTACATTTTAAAGTTTGAATGGTGTCTCTAGGTCAAAGTCTGCCAGAGCAGGAGATGTTTGAAAAACGTCGATGATTTTGCGACTTTTTTGACCCTGTCCCATTCATTCCTTATGGGACATTTTTCGCAGTTTTTCTTCAAAATAAGAGCTTTACATTGCACCCCATCGGAGTTTAGAACTGGGTTCTTAGCGGGGGGCTTTTAATTTGAAAGTAGCGACCGCTATTAGCTCGCCGCTACAACAACAAGCGGACAACCAAGACAGCTACAGAGAGCGAGGAGACGCTAGCATCTCCCGGATCTCAGCGGCTTTCCAGCTGCTCATCTTGGTGGATGAAGTGACGAACTGACTGCTGTGATCAGCTGTTTCCTGGTTTTAAAACTCCCGGCTGTGGGTGCGCAGCAGTGCACGTCATCCACACCTCCGCCCATCTCAGCATTTGCCACCACATTGCCGCCTCGGATTTACAGCAATGGAGGCGCAAATAAGTGTAACGTTACCCTCCGAGGGGCAAAACTGGCGGATCAAAACAGACCAAAACCATTCGCCGCATATTTTATGTACTACACATGGTCTATGCCAGTGATTTTTGTTTTGAGCAGGGTGGTAAGAGGTTTGCCTGTCAGCCAGACTCCTCAGACTTTTTGGATTGGATCCCTGGTCCATCATCTTAAACTCAGAGGTTATTTTTAAATCTGCTACCTAGAGTGAAGAATCAAAAGTTTCCACAGAGCAGCTCGCAGTGTGTAAAGGTACAATGATGGTGCGGAGAGTTCATTTGTGACCTGTCAGTGGTGTCAGGCTGAGGTTTGATTCCTGTCTTCTGCTAAAACGTGGAGCAGAATACAAAACCTGCTGCAGTGGAAAAGTTTTGAGGCCTTTCAGAGAGATAGAAGATCAGCTCACGGGCCAAAAACAACACACAGTGAAGATGGATCAGATTCTGGAAGGAGGTTGTGACATACCTCGAGTGCATCGTATGTAGCTGCCACATACGGCTTCAGTTTGTGTAGTAATTGTAAATCGAGTAATAACGTTGGGGTTGCTCACCTCTGGAGGTTTTCTTCTGACTCCGACAGACTCGTTACCTGGTACAGAGTCACGTTTGAGCAGCTTGTAATGAAAGCAGACTGACCGAGGCGACAATATGAGAAATTAAACGTCATTCATTTCCCTTTGGAGAAAAAGATCAGCTGATGTTACTGAAGCCGTCAACAGGACTGAGGTCTGGCTCATATGTTTACACAGGATCATTTTATTAAAGCTTAAGTGCAAATTAAGTCCAACATCTTGGGTCACGCATTGTGTCACTGTCTGCTCGTGATGCTGGGTGGTCGACTCGCTCCCAGAGTGATGTCACCGAGGCGTTGGTTCAGTCATCATGTCACCACTGCACGTCTTAAGTGTGTGAACGACGCTGCGTCTGATGTGATCATATGTCTGTGATGTCATAATGTGCTGGTGCTGAAATGACACCACACAAACACACATGTGAGGACCCTTGATGACCTAATCCGTTCCCTAAAGCTAACTGTTACCATGACAACGACGTACCCAGCCCCAGCCTTCACCTGACCTTAAAGGGATATTCCGGTGTAAGTTTAATCCATGGTCTAACACACCGTGACACCGAGTAAGACTCCCCCTCGAGAGGTCAAGTTAGCTGACCGCTAGCTTAGCTAGTTTTAGCAACCTCAGAAAAGACCGCACGATAACAACACACTGCAGCTTATGTCTCCAACTAGAAACCGCCATCAAAAAGCCACAATTAATGGTGAGAACAGCAGCAAACTTCAGCAACAGTACATGTACAGTCCCAGCACACAGTACGAAGCATCAAACATCTGCTAGCTTTGCTGGATTTGTATTAAAAACACAGCACAACTCACCCTCTCCTCCAGCAGCCTGCCTGTGTGGGGAAGCCCTGACGAGTCGATTACCGAGTGCAGTAGATTTCCGCAGCTCAAGGATGAAAATGTCTGATTATTACTCCATGGAATGCTCAGTTCTTATTATCGAGAGCTGACAGGGAAAAGAACGGAAGTAATGGAGTAATAATCAGACATTTTCATCCTTGAGCTGCGGAAATCTACTGCACTCGGTAATCGACTCGTCAGGGCTTCCCCACACAGGCAGGCTGCTGGAGGAGAGGGTGAGCTGTGCTGTGTTTTCACTTCTCAAAGATTTCCTCGATGATGTCAAGATCTAAAACTCAAACTGAACCTCACAAAGCTAGAAGTAGTAGAACATGCAGACTGTTGTAGACAGTAACTATAGAAAATGATCAAATGGGTCAAAATCCTTTATTAGAAATTTACTTTTTCCAACAGCTGTTCTGTCAACAGCTCAAAATCAGGGTTGATATCAAAACGGACACAAAGAACAAATTAAGGAAGAGCAAAAACCAAAAGATAATTCCTTCACAATCATGTAACACAAAAGAAAAAAGCCTCACGTCCTCTTGAACCTGAACAAAGCATTATTTAATAACTTGATGATTAAATATGTTGTTGACGAACTAATCCAATAAGTGTCTAATCATTCTGGCGCTGCATCAGATATCTACACCAAACATCAACTCTTATGTCTCTTTCAGATGTATCAGCGTCAGTGTTTATACATCAGCTGTATCACGCTCCAGTAATACAGAACAATAACATCGAGCAGACGAGAGACAAAGCAGACATTTCGTTTGGCGAAGAAAAAAAAAAATGGCTGGCAGAGCCGATCACAGACATCGAGTCCTCTTCCATCTGTGCCAGCTTCTTCCAAAGGTCATAATTCAGCCGCGAGCTGTGAGGAGAGGCAGAACAGATGCTTCTGTAATGACAGCGTATTTTCATTCAGTCCATTTGGCTGCACGTTGTTATACTTGACGTCTAATGCGAGCTGTTGTCGGGTCCGTGCCTGCCCTGTTAAAGTGGGTATAATGGGCAGCAGAGATAGAGAGCAGAGCACAGACGCATTTCTAAGTGACATGGAAAATTTCCCACTCACCTCACACTCTGTCCCGGTTTCATACAGGAGGGAAGGTCTGCGGAGCGTCAGACTGAGCTTTTTGGTACTACAGAGAGAGTGTGAGTGTCAGTGTGTGATTTCATTGTTTTATTCATACAGCTAGCATGCACACTGTGGTTTAAAAGTTTGGAATCACCTGCCATAAAAGCTTGAGCTGGTTGTAAAGGTCCTCTAAACAGGTAGATGTACTTTTGTGTGAAGGGCTGACCCTCATTTTCAGGTTACGATCTTCAGTGTCAATTGTTTAGGTGTTCCCCGGCCTTGATAATTAAAAGCAGTAAAAACACTGAAAAAGCAGCTCGACAGGAAGTGTCGTGAGCCAAACTGACGCTAATGTTAGCTCAGCTCGTTTGTTAACTGAAGAGCCAGACGTTGGATGACTAACTTCCTTGATCTTGTTAAAACATTTTTGAATTCATTAACGAATCGTCAAATGTCTTAAAGGGATATTCCGGTGTAAGTTCCGGTCTAACACACCTTGACACCGAGTAAGACTCCCCCTCGAGAGGTCAAGTTAGCTGACCGCTAGCTTAGCTAGTTTTAGCAATCTCAGAAAAGACCGAAGCATCAAACATCTGCTAGCTTTGCCGGATTTGTATTAAAAACACAGCACAACTCACCCTCTCCTCCAGCAGCCTGCCTGTGTGGGGAAGCCCTGACGAGTCGATTACCGAGTGCAGTAGATTTCTGCAGCTCAAGGATGAAAATGTCTGATTATTACTCCATTACTTTCGTTCTTTTCCCTGTCAGCTCTCGATAATAAGAACTGAGCATTCCATGGAGTAATAATCAGACATTTTCATCCTTGAGCTGCAGAAATCTACTGCACTCGGTAATCGACTCGTCAGGGCTTCCCCACACAGGCAGGCTGCTGGAGGAGAGGGTGAGTTGTGCTGTGTTTTTAATACAAATCCAGCAAAGCTAGCAGATGTTTGATGCTTCGTACTGTGTGCTGGGACTGTACATGTACTGTTGCTGAAGTTTGGTGCTGTTCTCACCATTAATTGTGGCTTTTTGATGGCGGTTTCTAGTTGGAGACATAAGCTGCAGTGTATTGTTATCGTGCGGTCTTTTCTGAGGGTGCTAAAACTAGCTAAGCTAGCGGTCAGCTAACTTGACCTCTCGAGGGGGAGTCTTACTCGGTGTCAAGGTGTGTTAGACCATGGATTAAACTTACACCGGAATATCCCTTTAATGTCCGTGTAAGTGATTCATACTTGTTGGAATCGGTCCACTAGATCGATTCAGCTGGCAGCTGCGACACTCTGCAGCGGCTGCAACGTCGTCCTGTGAGACACCTCCGACCGTCATAGTTACGATCATTAAAGGTGCTGAGGTGTCTGACAGCATCACCAAAACAATTTGGAGGTTGTTAATTCACCAAAGAAAAACTGCTGTGAATCTTCTGATGCAAGTTTTTGTTTCAGTGGTCATGTTATAAATCAGTTTTATTGTGTGCAACCATTAAATAAATACTTAAATTTTACAGCTGAATGTTTCTCGTGTGTGTGTTTTATTCCAGGAGCAATACTTCGGTGTGTACTTCATGTCCTCCACTGAGCTGCTGCAGAACACCTCGGTCCTGGCTGTGCTTCTCTTCCTGGCCTTGATCCTGCAGAGGACCTTCCTGCAGGCCTCGTACTACGTCACCATAGAAACAGGCATCAACCTGCGGGGAGCCCTGCTGGTGAGCGAAACACCACGGGAATTTAACTTGACTGTTTTGTCTCCACACTGAGGTGTGAGAAGCGTCTGCGTCTCCCTGCCGTCTCATTATTTCACATTATTTCATCCTCATACAAACATCATCCACCTGAGTTGACAACAGATGATTTTAAATGCTGAGGGAACCGTCAGCTTACAAGGACAGAGAGGTTTCATAGAGCCTAATGTTGTGCAGTATGAAACTTACAAACTGATTCTTGAAAATACAAGGGACATCATTCGTTTGTTCGTTTGTTTTCAGGGACCCTTTATTGATTTGTTTAGACGTTTTTCCACCGACAGTACCAGCTCGCCTCGCCTCGACTTAGCTCGCCTTTTTTGCGTTCCCATTACTGAAATCTGGTACCTGGTACCTGCTAAAGTGGTGCTTTTTTAGTCTCACCTCCGTATAAGTTCCAACCGAGCTGAGCTGATACTTCTGTGTGACGTAAGCTGGCAGCCGGCCACTGATTGGACAGAGAGCGACGCCACTTGACGACTCATGACGAGCGCGACGTCCGAGCCTGACACCCGCAAGCTTTAAAAACTAGCATCTGCGTTCAGTCAACATAGCGATTACATGGAAGGAACAACGCGCAGGAACACGGCGTGGACCGTGGCAGAGGTGGAGACGCTCCTGAGTGTTGTCGCTGAAGACGCATCCAGAACGAGCTTGATGGTGCGACAGGAAATGAAAAGGTGGACGTGTTTTGCGTAGCCCACAGCTAGCCCTGTTTATGTGTCGCGTGGATAAGTACGACACTGATGACGACCCGCCCACGCTGATGACGACCCGCCCACGTTGATGACGACCCGCCCACGTCTGATGACGACCCGCCCACGTTGATGACGACCCGCCCACGTTGAAGAGATACTAATTCTAGATGGAAACTGCAGCGCGTCTGAAACCAAACCAAGTCGAGCCACGCTGAGCTGGTACTGTCGGTGGAAAAACGGCATTTGAGAAGAGGGTTTGCGGAAAGTGTATTTAAATGAATCCCTCAGTGGGGTAGAAAAGCCTCTAACATTTAAACCACTGGACTTAAACTTTCCACTAAACCCCAGGATGCTCCTGCTGAATTTATTTATAGAAACTGGAACGTAATCTGCAGCGTTCGGTCGCATTCAGACAGTCAACAGGACTGAATGAGAAACCCTCAGTTGGCTCAGATGTAATCGTACATGTTTCTGTTTCTGTTTTCTAGGCGATGATTTACAACAAAATCCTGCGTCTGTCCACCTCCAACATGTCTATGGGCGAGATGACGCTGGGGCAGATCAACAACCTGGTGGCCATAGAGACCAATCAGCTGATGTGGTTCCTCTTCCTCTGTCCCAACCTGTGGGCCATGCCTGTACAGGTGCAGTCGGCTGAACGTAGCCTCCATGTAGTGATGCTTCAAAGACGACTTTTTACTTACCCTCTCCTTGTTCCTTCACAGATTGTGATGGGAGTGATCCTGCTCTACTATCTGTTGGGTCCGAGCGCTTTGGTTGGAGCGTCTGTCATAGTTCTGCTGGCTCCGGTCCAGTACCTCATAGCTACAAAGCTGGCAGACACACAGAAAAGCTCACTAGTAAGCAGCCTTCTTATGTCGTTTCCTGCAGAATGATGTGCAGATTTGTGGAGGAACTTTCACTGCACACATGATTTTTATCTTCTGTCGTCAGGAGCACTCCACAGATCGTCTGAAAAAGACCTCGGAGATCTTGAAGGGCATCAAGTTGTTGAAGTTGTACGCCTGGGAGAACATCTTCTGCGACAGCGTGGAGGAGACGAGAGGCAAAGAGCTCACCAGCCTCAAAACCTTCGCTTTCTTCACGTCGATGTCCAGTAAGATGAAAAACATCAGTCCATCCATGTTTGTGATGTCTTAATGTGTCTTGGCTTGTTGTTATTTGTGTGAAGTATGTTGTGAAGTTACAACATCACTTGCTTTTAGCTCATTACGACTGGTTTCTCTCTTCTGTGCAGTTTTCATGAATGCTGCTATTCCCATCGCTGCCGTTCTTGCGGTAAGAAAATTTCACTTCATTAGAAAGTTTTATCATTAACCTTTCTGTGTGTTTTCTATTTTTTGCTTGAGCTTTTGTATTTTCCAAAATGATGTGAAATTACATATTTCTTTATTCGAAAACATACAATTTGGGGAGAACGACCTACAAACCCTTCACCATGTGCATGCAGCAGAGTCTTTAAAGGCCCCCACACACCGCCCAAGGCCGACTTCCTTCTCCGACCACTTCGTCAGATCCGTTCGGTAGAAAAGTTGCATTGAAACACACACCGAAATGCAATAAGTCTCCTAAACATCGGGTGGCGCTAGTCTCGTGCCAGTAACCCAAAACATAAAAACAGGAAATGACAGAACGGAGTGCGGACCGTAGCTTATCAGAACAAAGCACACACAGTGTTAGCTCAGCATTACTTGCGTGATGTCGTATTACGGTGGTCTCTCTTCCACCAGGGCAGCCAGCTGCTCCTCAAAGTCCTCGGTCCACACAGCCATGGCTTCCAAACATACGCTGGTTTATCCCCAAAATAACGAACGGTGAAGTGTTGTTTGTAACTCTGTGCCGTCTCTGTTTATGTGGTTTGTTTACCATCGTCACTTCCGCCGCCCCTCCCACACGCCGCGCTGATTCGCTGGCACACCGCCAATCAGAATGGTCACTGAACAGCTAGCTAACAACCAATCAGAGCATCCGACGGCTTCCAACCTCAGATATCCGACTTCGCATGTTCAGTCGGATCAGACGCAGCTGAACACACCGAACAGAGCAGCTCCTGAACTCGTCCGACTCTCTCCTAACGCTTCAGACGTCCGACGTTTTAGCCGGTGTGTGCCGGCCTTAAAGGAAAACACTACTGATGAAGCCGTACAAACTGATGACAGGGATGTCATGAGCCAAAACCTCATGAATGTGGAACAACAGATAAACATCTGCCACTGCTAACGGTGAAAGTCTTCTGATTTGCGTGATACAGGCCATTAGCCGTCCAAAGGGTGAATACTGGCTGATACCGATCTTTGGCTGACGTATCAGTGCATCTGAACTGAACATGAGCGAGCAGATGGTAAATTATAAATTCTTGTCTTGTAGACATTTGTGATGCATCACTTCCTCAATGAAAAGGGTCCCACTCCGTCTGAGGCCTTCGCAGCTCTGGCGCTGTTCCACATCCTGGTCACTCCCCTCTTCCTGCTCTCCACCGTGGTCAGATTTGCAGTCAAGGCTCTGGTCAGGTGAGTTGATTGATCGAAAGAGATTAACTGGTACCACTGAAGCCAACTGGTGATGCTGTTTTGGCTGAAAGAGATGAGGAGATGTAGACGTGACTAAACAAGGAAGACGAACTGGAGATGCAGAGTCACAGACTGGAAAATCTAATTAAAGGAACACGGAGGAAACATGACAGCAGCGAGGAGAAACTCTAAACTCCTGAGAGATTACTGGTATCGTCACAATCACACTTATTCAGGGACTGTGTGTGTGTGTGTGTGTGTGTGTGTGTGTGTGTGTGTGTGTTCACAGTGTCCAGAAGCTCGGTGAGTTTCTTCAGAGTGACGAAATTGGAGACGACAGCTGGAGAAACGGAGACATGTCTGTTTCATTCGAGGCTGGAAAGAAATCCATGGGGATGGTGAGTCTTGAACCAAATCAATCAACAAATCTGAGCATCGTCAGGGGAAAATGTCACCTCACCTCACCTCAACTCAGGTGTGAGGCATTCTCAGAGACGTCACGCCAAACGACTTCTGGGTAATGAAGAGAAAAATCCAAACATTTATCCCGTATTTTAAACAGATGGCCTTTCACAAAGCACAGTGAAGGTGCCAAGAAATGTCCTTTAATGTGCTGAGTTTAGCAGCCAGAGCTTCCTCGTGGATCAGTGAGGTGAGCCAGATGACATTCCTTCCGTGTTACTCCAGGTAACGCGTGTCCTTTCCAGTCTGGAGACAGGTCGCTTTGACAGGGTGTTGACGGACGTTGCGTAACATCAGTCCTGTTTCCTTCAGGGACGATGTCCTGATGAGCAAGGAGAGCATTGAAGGAGTTAGACAATGATGTGCAATGACGCATATTTTGAGAAAGAAGATCAGCATTATTAAAAAATTCTTGCAAGTGGCTTATAGGGTTGTCACGATACTAAAATTTTCAACTCGATACCGATACTCAGGAAAATATTCGATACTCGATACCATTTTCGATACCACAAGGATAAAAACAAAGACCCCCAAATTTAACAGAAATATTTTTATTAACACGGAAAATGCAACATGTAAAAATGAACAGAACCACAGGTTAAATATTTATAATAAAAAACAGTTGTGCAAAAAGAAACTGCAACTATGATAACAAGTTTCAGGTCTGAGGTAGTGCAGAAAATAAACAGATGGTAGAGTCGGCTGTGTGTGTTGCTGTTTGGTTGCAGGTCGACTTTTCTCTGCTTCATTCTGGGTCTTCAAGAGAGAAAATAACACTTTTCAGTCACCAACATTTATGTAAACTTATTAACTCTATGCTTATGTATACTGACACTGTGTCAATTAACGTAATATGGGCATACTACGTGCCTGATTTATTTATTTACGTTGTTTATAATCATTAACGTGACGTCAGCCTTTAATTGCTAGCTGCGGCTAACGGCTAACGGCTAATCATAACACGGCCAACATTAATGCGGGCCACCGGCCACGATAACATCAGTAATAGGTAAGTTTGAAACAAAAGACACTCACCTGTCGAAATTCACTGTAAAGGCCAGGCTGTCGGTCCTTAAGATGTTTCGCCAAGTTTGAAGTAGCCTGCTGCTCGACTTGGTCGCCGCCGCCTTGTAGCAGTGTTTGCACACAGGCCTATCCGCGTCCTTCGGCTTTCCGTGCACGTCAGGCTCGACGGCAAAATACCTCCCAACAACACTTTTCCCTCTTTCATTTTCAACCAAACCTGGTTGGTTTGGACCTCCTGCAGCAGCACCGGCCATCATGCTCTGTTGTTACTGTGCACGTCACTGTGAGGGGGAGGGGCCTGCTGCTGTGTGTGTGTGAAGGCAGGAGGTATCGATACTTTTGAAAATGAGTATCGTATCCGGATACAACGTTTTAGTATCGATACTTTTTTGAGTATCGACCCGAGTGGCTTATCTGTATTTAAAGATCCAGTTTGTAAGTTAGATTATTGTTGAGTCTCATTCCCAACTTGTCAAATACTGCTGCTCATAATTGTTGTGTTTTTGAGGCCGTGTGAGGTCCTGCAGAACATCACGACCCAGTGAACTGCAGCCCGGCGCTTTAATCTTGTGTCTGTCTGAGGTTTCAGGTGACCGAGTCACATGGTGACGTTGCAGTGGGATTAACACTGTTTGTGCCTAAAATGGACAGTCGCTCATGAGAGCTGAGTGACTCACAGAACTCTTTAGAGGTTTAATGGTTTTTAAAGTGGATTGTAGACACAACATGTCCTTTTTTATGATGGAATATTTCTTTTAATGTGTTACTCAGTGTTTTAACGATCAGGGCAGCACAAGATACTTAGATTCAGATTGTAATATTGAGCTCGAGCTGAGTTTTTCAGGCTTTCTGGTTGTCAGTTTGATTATTTTACCTCTACTAAGTTTGAAAGCCCCTTTGAAGCCCTTCTGAAGCAGCTGTCCCTTTTATGAAGCCATTACAAACTCAAAGTGGTGAAGTGGTCAGACATATCTGGGAGCTAAGTGAACACTGCTGTGGTTGTATTGAACTGTTCTTTCTATAAGATTAATCAAACACTGCAGCATGTAAAGTGACTTTTTCTTTAACATAATGTATCTTCTGATCAGTGTAGCGCCGACCATTCACCCCAAAGTCAAGTGAAAATGTGAAAGCACCATTTCCTGTACTCTAGAAGAGATTAGAGACGAGAAGTTCTGAAAAGCAAATGTAGAAGACGTCATGTACCGGACAGACTGCAGGTTGAATCTAACCTGACTCTCACCAGATGAATTTGGTTCCGCCTCGCTCCACTCATCCATCTGGGATCGCTCCATTGGAGATGTGTTTCAGAAGGCTGGGCCTTATCAAAAATCCTTGCATATGATTGGATAAACCACTTGTCTGTCATCTTTATTGACGTGCTACTTCAACCACTCACATTGAAACCAACCTGTGACGTCGATGAGAGCGACGTTCTTTTAACGAAAAAATATTGGGTAGATTGGACGACACGGATGAAACAGCAGCATCAATGTTTTGACGCTTGCTTCCTCGATGCGAGCCGCCATTGTTGTCTGAATCAAAACAGTCGCTTCTCCGCTACGTCACATCCAGGGTCCGAAAATTAACACACGCCAAGCGCCAATGGCGGGTAAATTTTATGTTTGGCGAGTAAATCTCGGAGGTTATCCGCCACACTGGCGGGTACATTTTTGTACCATAATAGTACGTAAAAGTGTACTGCATTTTGGGACGCACACAAACACACACACAAAAACAGTGTGAAGACCCGCCCGCACTCTGCCTCTGATTGGCTCTGACCCTGACATTTTGTCTAGCAACGAACACCTGTCAGTCAGAGGCAGAGTAGAATAAGAGGGTGAATATCACTTTACACCGGACAGCTGCTAATTACCATAAGCAAATTTTCAAAGTATGTGGCGATCTCAAGGAAATTGAATCGAAAGCAACTGGATTTGGTTTTTTGTCTTGAAGACGTTTCACCTCTCATCTGAGAGGCTTCATCAGTTCTGCTCCCTTGACTAGGCTGAGACTAGTCAAGGGAGCAGAACTGATGAAGCCTCTCGGATGAGAGGTGAAACGTCTTCAAGACAAAAAACCAAATCCAGTTGCTTTCGATTCAATTTCCTTGAGATAACTATGACCTGGATGAATGAGAATATTCACAAGCTTATGGCGATATTTGGAAGGAGTCAAGCTTTGAAACTAAATAATAAATAAAATCGCCATCAGTAAACTGGACGCTGTTTGAGTGAAGGACCTGTGTAGTTATCAGACTGTCAGACCGACACGCCCTCGATACGTGCGGCCGGCTTATCTGTTCATGCTGGTTCGGTTCGCCAGCAATGCACAGGCGGAGAATTGGCGCACTAAAGCTGCACCCAAACGCGGTGTGTCTCGGGCTCAAGCTGAGCCTCTCCTCTCGACACCCACCGTGACGGCGCTTGTGTCAACGTCATGCCTAATTTCAGACATAGAACAATTGATAGATAGATTTTCTTGCTTTAACTCCTGTTGATAGCAAATACATTTATCAATATATTAAAAATAATTACACTTCAACTTTGCTGTGGCCTCTTCTTTAGGTGTGTATTCAACTTAATACTTTATTTCCATACATTTCATTGAGATTAATGTATATGCAACACAAAAAGGCAATTTATCATTTTGGCCGGTAAAAACTATGCTTGTCCGGTGGATTTTTTCATCTACCAGTCCACTTGGCTGGTGAGTAAAAAAGTTAATTTCGGACCCTGGTCACATCTATGAAACTCCCGCCCGGCGGTCCTGATTGGCTCGACCGGAAAATCTGGTGCCGAAATCCCTCCCAACGGGAGAGATCCCAGATGGATGTGAGTGGAGCTAGGCGGAACGAAATGCATCTGGCGAGAGTCAGGTTAGTTGGTTACCCCCTAACAACTGAACTACTGGTCAGGTCGTAAAGCAATTAACAGATTTTTAATTTGATCGATATTCGTGGTCTTCTGGGGGAGGAATCCGATTGCCTCACGAGGGTTAACCACATTAGAATCAGCGTGCTGTATGTATATAGTGTTTGGATAATGAGATCAGCTCCCCATGGGGCTGAACCCTCTGGGGAAACATCTCCAGAGTGAACCCCCGCACTTCTTCTTCTTCTCCCCGAGGAACTGAAGCAGGATGCAGGAAAGTCTTGAGTTTATTAGTCGATACTAACTTCAGATCTCTCTCTCTCTCTTTTATGTCCCCCTCAAGACCAAAGCAATCAACAGGAAGAAGCCGATGCCCTTCCAGATGGACAACTACGAGCAGCCGACCAGGCGACAGATGAGACCCACGGAGACGGAGGATGTAGCTGTGAAGGTCAGGGTCAGAGTTCACACGCTGGGGAATGGTTGAAGGCCAGGAAAAGAATTTGAACTCATGGAGATAACTAGAGCACAACTACCAGTGTTCAAAAGATTTTAGACTTAGAGGAAGCTTCATGGTCTCTGTGGACAAAGATTGAGAGGCAGAACCTGCTCTGTAAAACACGTTGATATCAGACTGTCCGACGTCGAAGCTTTTCTTTGTGAGACACTGAGAGAGCTGGTGAGAGGCAGCACATTCAGGAGCGATGAACTCAGCTCTCCAGCCGGCTGCCTGGCACTTTCCCCTCTTAGTCATTAAGCGTAAGGAGACCTTTGGGGATAGACGAGTTTAGGAACAGAGGGATGGGTTGCCAGATTGATATAAATGGAGATTGAAGAGGGAATTAACAGAAGAAACAAAGCAAAGAATATTAGAATGTTTTTTTTTAAAGGTGAAGGTTGATTTAAATTGATTTTCACCCAGAAGTTGTTAAAGGTCACATTTTTATGAAGACAAATGTTTTTTTTAGATCTACATCTAGAGAGCTAAGACATTATGATTGTGATTTATTCATTTTAAAAATGTTGGCGGGTCCGAGATTATTGTTTTGTTCGTGTCTGTGTCAGAATTTAATGCCGTTGGAATCGCGTGGTGTCATCGGCGTAAAGAGTCTCGGTACAGTAGTTGCCAGTTTGTGGGAACATTTTTTAAAAACGGCTGAGTTAGCTGCTACGTAGAGCAACATTAAAGGTCCACTGTGTAGTGTTTTAAGTAATTTATTACCTCAAATCAACGTCTTCATTCATAAATAAGTCCTCATTGGTGTAAAATGATCTCTGCCAACAATCTCACTTCTCCTCCTGAGGGAAGAATCACACATTGTGACGTGAAGCAGGAAGTTGGGCGTGAAGAGAAGCAGGGCAGTTTCTGCTTTTCTCCCAGAATCCTCTTCCCGTTTAACATTGGGGCTTATGGGGCAGTTGCTGGAGTTTGTGTCGGTTAGACGCAGATAATTCAAAAACCGTACATCCTCCCGATAAAGTGGACACGTTGCCAGACAGAAGACAAGTGTGGCTACGTTCTTGGAAAATATCACTATTGTAGTGTGAAATCTGTGGCTAGGATCGTCATCTAAAGAAACATTTTCGGAGAGTTTTTTCAGGCTCCCCCACTCTGCCAGTTGGTGCTGCGCGAACATTCCGCAATACACACACATTGAAAATCCTGAATTTTTTCGAAATCACTCACGATCAATTAAGGATCACCGTTCAAAAACTAAACATCGTAGAAAGAAAGTTCAAATACAACTCAAATAGATAAGACTTGTGCCTACATTTTAAAGTTTGAATGGTGTCTCTAGGTCAAAGTATGCCAGAGCAGGAGATGTTTGAAAAACGTCAATGATTTTGCGACTTTTTTGACCCCGTCCCATTCATTCCTTATGGGAAGTTTTTCATACGGAGGCTTCCATGTCCTTCCGCTCTATAAAAAACGATGAGCTGGTGAGAGGGACAAAAAGCTCTACGTGGTACAGATAAGGCTAAAGGCGTTTTCACTCAGAGCCAGCGTGACTGTGGAACGGAGGAGGAGCTTAGCCAGACGCGCTCGTCAGCTGCAGTTTGAAGTCTGTTTGAAATAACGTACCTCATCACCCGAAACTAAACTTGATGAAGTGCTGTTTGAAGACATGTTGTTGTCACAGCTTCTTGAATCTTGACACATCCCGCCTGCCGTAGTTCCAACAGGCTGCAACGCACGTTTGAAAACGCGAGGCGCTAGAGAGCAGTATTCGTTTGGATGCAGAATAACATTTAACCACTAGATGGGAGAAATAATTCCACAGTGTCCCTTTAACGTTATCTAGCATTAGCAAGGTTAACGTTAGCTAGCTAGCGATAGCAACGTTAGGTAGTGCAACCTGGTGGCCTGGAGAGAAAACACACATTTATTTTTGCAGCATAGTCCCCCAAAAACATAAAAAAATTGTTCTAAGCAGCATTTTAAAAACAGTTTTCACTTATTCTTTATTAAAAAAAATATTTTACAGCTATTTCTTATCTTTTTTTGACGGTAAAAATCAACAATAAAAAGCCTCACAGTCTAGAAATCAAATTGAAAAGGTGTTGATCTGACAGTAGAGATCATTCATTCTGCTGATATCTGTATTTATTACAAAACCACCTGTTGCATCAAGTGTTTTCATTCATATAAACGGATCATCAGCTTCACTCATGGACACGTAGGATCATCATCATTATTTAACTCCATCAACAGCTGGTTCGTATCTCCACTGTTTGTACGTCCACGGGGTCACTGAAGGGTGCGTGGAATCATACGCGTGACGTGCGTTTGTGTGTGTTTGTGTGCGTCCTCGCAGGAAGTGTAGGATTCACACGAGAATTTGTTGCCCCTTGTGAACGTGTCCGGCTTTTTCTCAGCCCCTCTGTGACGGCTCGCTCTTCCTGCCTCATCCCTGCGGAGTGATGCTGCCGACCAGACGCTGGTCTGCTAATTAAAGACGGAAACAGGGAGAGCAGGGTTTTCCATTCTATACACAGTCCTCGCTGGCTTGTCAGTGTAGTGAGTAATCAGCTGATCAATTCGAGTATTTAAAGATAAAACACCAACACATGACAGCATAATGTGATAGCTGAGCATTGAACTGTGCTATTAATATTTTGTCAATAATACACATCTGATAATATCGTCTTTCTTCTTGTTCAAACAGGAAAGGTCGTTCCGAGGATTGGGTGTCATTGAGATCGTATTGTTACTGTTATTGATGCCCCTTGTCCGTTAATTTCCTCAATGATACTCTTATTACAAAATAATTGCTCTCAGAACAGGAATAGAACTGAATTAAATATAACTATATTGTTTCTAAAACAGAAAATCACTATAAACTCACTAATATCTTACTGGAAACACACCTAAAACATCAATATCAATCCCATACAGTCCAATATCTGGGCTAAGTTTGCAAGAATTTGCCAAATTTTAAGATACTGGCACAAAAAATGTGTTTTTATGTTGTATATTTTTGGTACAGACCGGAATATATATTGTTTCTAGAGCTGCAACAGTAATGTTTAAAACAGAAAATCCCTATAAACTCACTAATATCTTACCGGAAACGCACCTAAAACATCAATATCAATCCCATACAGTCCAATATCTGGGCTAAGTTTGCAAGAATTTGCCAAATTTTAAGATACTGGCACAAAAAATTTGTTTTTATGTTGTATATTTTTGGTACAGACCGGAATATATATTGTTTCTAGAGCTGCAACAGTAACATTTAAAACAGAAAATCACTATAAACTCACTAATATCTTACTGGAAACGCACCTAAAACATCAATATCAATCCCATACAGTCCAATATCTGGGCTGGTTTGTCTCAGCAAGCAGCTAAGTTTGCAAGAATTTGCTAAAATTTTAAGATACTGGCACAAAAAATGTGTTTTTATGTTGTATATATTGTTTCTAGAGCTGCAACCGTAATGTTTAAAACAGAAAATCACTATAAACTCACTAATATCTTACTGGAAACACCTAAAACATCAATATCAATCCCCTACAGTCAAATATCTCGGCTAAGTTTGCAAGAATTTGCTAAAATTTTAAGATACTGGCACAAAAATGTGTTTTTATGTTGTATATTTTTGGTACAGACCGGAATATATATTGTTTCTAGAGCTGCAACAGTAATGTTTAAAACAGAAAATCACTATAAACTCACTAATATCTTACCAGAAACGCACCTAAAACATCAATATCAATCCCATACAGTCCAATATCTGAGCTAAGTTTGCAAGAATTTGCCAAATTTTAAGATACTGGCACAAAAAATTTGTTTTTATGTTGTATATTTTTGGTACAGACCGCAATATATATTGTTTCTAGAGCTGCAACAGTAACGTTTAAAACAGAAAAATCACTATAAACTCACTAATATCTTTCTGGAAACGCACCTAAAACGTCAATATCAATCCCCTACAGTCGAATATCTCGGCTAAGTTTGCAAGAATTTGCCAAATTTTAAGATACTGGCACAAAAAATGTGTTTTTATGTTGTATATTTTTGTTACAGACCGGAATATATATTGTTTCTAGAGCTGCAACAGTAATGTTTAAAACAGAAAATCACTATAAACTCACTAATATCTTACTGGAAACGTACCTAAAACATCAATATCAATCCCATACAGTCCAATATCTGGGCTAAGTTTGCAAGAATTTGCTAAAATTTTAAGATACTGGCACAAAAAATGTGTTTTTATGTTGTATATTTTTGGTACAGACCGGAATATATATTGTTTCTAGAGCTGCAACAGTAATGTTTAAAACAGAAAATCACTATAAACTCACTAATATCTTACTGGAAACACCTAAAACATCAATATCAATCCCATACAGTCCAATATCTGAGCTAAGTTTGCAAGAATTTGCCAAATTTTAAGATACTGGCACAAAAAGATGTCTTCAAATGTGTTTTTAGTTGTATATTTTTAAAGTGGCAACAAATAACTTTCCCTCAAATAGCCCCAAATAAATTGATGTGTCGCAAATCTAACAAAATCTGAGTTTATTCATTTATTTAGTCCCAAGTTAACCTTCCTTTTCTTGTGGAGGACAAAACTTTACAGCAGCCAGTTTAAGTGAGAAAAGCTCAGGAGCCGGATTAGACTTGTTTTAATTTTATGTGAAACCGGCCTCAGTTTTTCCTCCTCTGTGGGATTTGATCTTGTGATCTTGTGAACACGACCGTTCTGGTCCGTTTCCTGCCGCTTCTGACATTTAACCGCTCTTGGATTATACAGCAGCGACCCCCACATGTGACCCCAGAGTCCCATATTTTCACGTTTCACTCCCCATTTTTACATATCGGCTCTCCGCTTCCGCTCTCCTTCCCTCTGCGGTCTTTTGATAGCATCTGATGCTGGTTTTCCATTTTGTGCCTCGTCCTGCTCTTTTCTCATCAAGTTTGACAAGTTTGTTTAGTCCAATCAGTTGATTTAAATATGAAGGTGAAGCTACTTAATCACTCAGTACTACATTTTAAAATCATCATCTGATGAGATACTTCACTTGTTTTAAAGTTACGTCATCTCCTCGTATCCCCAAATGTCCTCAACCCCTCAGAACAGATTCATGCACAAGTTTGTTCCTATTGAGTCGATGTCTTCTGGGATCCGTGTCGTGGGGAGAAGGGAACAGCGGAGGGAAGGCTGGGGGATTGTCAGATAAAATAAACATAAAATAAACAAATAAATGCAGCAGATGGGAGGAATGTAAACACGGTCCTCGCAGGAAGCAGGGTGACAGATCACCGAACGGGGATTAGATGGACACGTATCTCTGCCGTCCTTTTCTTCTGGACATTTAATGCAGCGACAGACTAAAAAATGGTTCACACTGCAGTCTTTTTTTGCAACTCAACAGCTTTTAAACAATGGAGGATCTCTTTTACGTTTACTTTTCTATTTAGACAATTACATAGCGCAGGAAAATCCTCTCGTCCAGGTCCATCACGTGTCATTTATGAGAAAAAGTTGGCACAAATATCAGATGTTGATGTTCAAAAACCAAAGTTTTACCTCCTGTTGACTGTCAGAAAAGCTAAATTGATTTGTTAACGCTGATTTTTGAACACTAACGATCCCCTCTACACCAAAAAAGAAGGAGAATCTTAAACATAATCGACAGAAATGATTCAGGGCTTTGTTGGACGACAGCACCTGCACCTCTTGTGTATTTTATTTGTCAGCGTACATCCGAATGAAGTGCGTCAGAGGATGACTTCAGCCGTCGGTCCCACATACCATGAGCACAGTATGTGTCTCGCTTCGTGCATCAGGGTTATCTCAACAGATTTCACACCCGTGAACTCAAAGTCAGGGTTTCTTAAACTCAGGGTCAGGACGTTACTCCGGGTTTCCTCTGGTGGGTCAGCGCATGACAAGAAAACAGCACGTAGTCATGTGTTGCACAGTGACAACTGACTGTGAGACAGAAACTACGTAGAACTGATGTTGTGGATTCTTTGTATTAAATTTCTCCTCGTCTTCGCTGGTGTTTTTGTTTAGGTGTCCAATGGATCCTTCACCTGGGGAAGCAACCTGTCCACGCTGTCCAACATCAACATCCGCATCCCGACAGGTCGGACGAACCATCACAACCACTTATAACCAAGCTTAGATTCTGTATTTCATCAGAATTAATCCAGTAAAAAATAGATTTATAGTCGCTTTGTCGCTACCGTTGTACGCAGATGTGAATATCCTGTCAGTAGATTTATTAGTAGATTAGTAGATAAGTTGGTTAATTGTGTCACAGTGAATGTGATTTCTTTAGTTTGTCTTCCATCACAGATTCGTCTTTAATAATCGAGACTAGCTGTTA